>OY101441.1:79720087-80320087 GCA_956483585.1 Gymnocheta viridis | reverse complement strand
CGCCCTCCTTCGTTGGTACTGAGTAGCACAATCAACGGCGAAGTAAAATAAAATTAATAAAAAGAAGTGGCTACTAAACTAAACACACCTTCAAACCTCGTAATGTCCTCCTCGCCACCAGAGGCGCTGCAACACTGCTCTACGAATAAACGTGCAAAAAAAAAAAGCAGAGTTGTAAAGAACGAATGAAGCTTCACCTCCTTTCATATCTATCACTATCCCTTTCCACTAGTTCCAGCACAATGCATTGCATGTGTAGGGGTCATCCCCTGAGTGCTGGTCCAAGATAAAAAAAAAAAAAAAAACTTTGAAAAAGATTATTAGAAAAATTGATGATTATCAATCAGACAATTTATTAGATGATACATTTAAATCTCTAACAAAACCTTTAAATACAAAAAATGAAAAAAATGCTGATTACCAATCAGATAATTTATTGCACGAGTCATTCAAAGATATAACAAAACCTTCAAATAAGAAAATTGAAAAAATTTATGATTATCAATCAGATGTTTTTCAGTCAAATGATGATGACATAACAGATTCACAACTTCCATCACTACCATCCGATAATAGCTCTGATAATTATGACGATGCTGTAGCTTATGATCAAGAAGCGTTAAATGGTAGTAAAAAATCGTCACTAGCGGAAAATATAGAATTGCTCCTGACTAACAAAACGATAGATAAAGTTTATGGTTTCAACATAGATGAAAGTGGAAAATGGCGCTATGCAAATAATGTGCTAAATTTTAATGTGGATAACTCAATTCAAATAGGGAATTTAACGTGGAAAATGACTCCAGGATTATTTGAATTATTATTTCATTCAAAACCTCTACATTACAATAAAAATGATTTTAAAAAATATAAAGAAATTTTAATAAGTACAAATGCACATAAACGACAATATCAATCAAAAGCTCAAATTAAAGGTACACGAGCGTTCAAATATGTTCGCATAATAAAAAATTTATTTAATACTAAAACAAATGTTTTTACGAAAGGTAGTGGATTATTGCTAAAATCTGTAGACAATCGTAAGCCTAGCTATATATATTGGGATGACCCGAATGAATTAGTTGACAGAATGCGTTTACTTATTTCATCGGAAAGTGCTGGTCATAATAATCACAGAAATGAAATAATTTCCATCATTGAAGAATTAAGAGAAGCTAACATAATATATTAAAAATGAGTTATATAAATAAATTTGGTGAAAGTTCAATTAAGCATAATCTAAATAACTCAAAGTTAAGGATATCCCAATATAATTTAGAAATCAATAACATAACAAAAGATATAGAAAAGATATATACTACTATAATGATTATAAAGGATCAGTTCCATGATATAAATATGAACCTCTCCAATAAAGTCGAAAATAGACTAAATGAGATTGAAGCCTATATTTTTAAATGGATTATCATAGAAGAACTTAAAAATGAATATGACTCACAATTAAATATTATTGGGAGTGATATAAATATATTACAAGAAAACATAAAAAAAAATATTGATGAAGATGTTGCACTTATTGAAAAAGCTGTGAAGGGTCAAATATACTCTTCAAATAAAGACTTTATAAAAAATATAGAAGAAAGATTTAATAAAATTGATGATTTTATTTTTAAACGGATTGATAAAAACACTAATGTGGATGCTGTGAAAAAACGAAAACTTGAATGGCCTAAAATTAAGACGGCTAAGTAAACAAAACTTTATAAGATATATATATATGAGAATGACATAGAAAAAATAATCATATACAAAATGAACGAGGATAAAAGAGAAATAGTTAATGAACTACACAAACAAGCGCGAAAAAATTTTAAAAGAAGACGAGTTATAATGAAAGGAATTGATGATTTATGGCAAGCTGATTTGGTTGAAATGGGGAATTATGCGTTATATAATAATGGATATCGTTATCTTCTAACAGTAATAGATACCTTCTCAAAAAAGGCTTGGGTTGCAGCAGTAAAAAATAAAACTGCACTGAGTGTAGCGTATGCTATGAGGAGTATTTTCACTAATAACAATCGAAAACCAAGAAATTTACAAACAGATGATGGTAAAGAATTTTTCAATAATCAGTTTCATCAACTAATGCAATCAAACAAAATTAATCACTACTCAACATATAGTGTTCTAAAGGCATCCATAGTAGAACGATTTAATAGAACTTTAAAAGGAATGATGTGGAAAGAGTTTAGCTATCGGGGTTCATATAAATGGATAACCATATATCAAGACCTTGTTGACAAATATAATAACACATATCACAGAACAATAAAAATGTCACCTAATGAAGTGAATTCTTCAAAAGAAAAATTGTTATTGGATACCGTTTACAACAATTTAATAATATTTAAAAAACCAAAATTTAAAGTGAATGATAATGTTCGAATAAGTAAATATAAGCATACATTTGAAAAAGGTTACACACCAAATTGGACTACAGAAATATTTAAAATTAAAACTATAAAAAATACAAACCCTAATACTTATATATTACAAGACTATCAAGGTCATGAAATTAAAGGTGGTTTTTACGAGCCCGAGCTAATGAGAACTAAATTTCCAGACACATATTTAGTAGAAAAAGTTTTAAAACGAAAAAGGAATAAGGTTTATGTAAAATGGCTAGGATTTTCATCAGAACACAACTCTTGGATTAATATAAGCAATGAATCATAAAAATCATAACAGATGTTATTAATAATTCATTCATTCATCAGTCTTTAAAATGTCAATAACACTCACATTAAACGGAAACTCTTCATATCTTGTTGCAAACTATTTTCCACCGATGGAACTAAATGAAAATTATGTTTGTGGCTTAATAAGCTTTGACACATATCATTCAATTCCGAATGTTGATGTAGAAAACAATTTATTTCATATTGGCAATCATGAAATAGAAATTCCTGTTGGATCATATGAATTAGCTGATATAGCTGAATTACTAAGAAAGAAATATCATAATCTGAATGAGAAAGGAACCCTTGACATACAAGCAAATTATAATACATTACAAACATTCATCAAAAGTACAACTGATTCCATTTATTTCAATAAAAAGAACTCTATCGGCTCCTTATTGGGCTTTAGCGAAAGAGTATTAGAACCAGATATTGATCATTACTCGGATAAAACAATAGATATAACAAAAATAAATACAATAATCGTTGAATGTAATATTGTAAGCGGATCATATATAAATAACATGTCTGCACATATTTTACATCAGTTTTCACTTAACGTTAGCCCAGGATATAAAATAACAGAGGCGCCATCAAATGTGATATATTTACCCGTGAATTCAAAATCAGTTAATAGTCTTGTTTTGCAAGTCGTCGATCAAAACGGAAATTTAATTAACTTTCGCGGTGAAAAAATAACAATAAGATTACATTTAAAGCCAATGAGAGAATGATTATATTTAATAAAAGTGAGTTGCAAAATAAGTCCGACTTCATTCTAGCATCAACAACAACGAAATACAAATCAGAAAAGTCATCGCGCTGTGAAAGTCAATCAGAAAAGTATAAAAGAAAAATTGAAGGTATTAAGCCTGAACTAAGTAACACTCTTAGTGAAGTTAATAAAAAGTTTTTAATAAATTTGGGATTTATATTAAAAAAATAGAGCTAATCATATAGCTATCGAGCCTGAAAAATTCTATAAAATGAGTAATATTATTAATATTTTACAAAAACCACATTTGGATAGTTCAATTATAAAAAAGGAGTATCACAGCTACACATCATATCTACAGTCATTCAAAAATAATGATGATATTCGTATAACAATTCAAAATCAAGATTTATATGTTTTACCAAGCGAAAGTCTTCTATACATTGAAGGGCTTGCAACAAAGGAAGATTCAACAGCTTCCACATCTATACGTCTCTTAAACAATTGTATTGCACATCTGTTTGACGAAATTCGATATGAAATCAATGGTGTAGAAATTGATCGTACACGTCATTTGGGTATTGCAACAGAATTGAAAAACTTTGTGTCGCTGAATAAGTCAGAAAGTGATAATCTAGTAAATACAGGATGGTCGCCACCTAATAATGATGATATTACACTTGTAGACGGTTATTTCAATTTCTGTATGCCACTAAAATTCTTACTTGGATTTGCTGAAGATTTTAATAAAATAATAGTTAATTCTAAACATGAATTGATTCTTTTGCGATCTAAATATGATAAACAAGTTTTAAAATCTAATGTATCAACCGAAAAAACTAAGTTGTCTATTTTAAACATTTCTTGGAAAATACCACACATTCAACTTGCTGACGCTTACAAATTGCAGATGTTTAAAACAATTAACAATCGCCATCCTTTAAATATATCTTTCAAAAGTTGGGATATGTATTACTACCCGTCACTTCCAGAAAGTACAACGGTTTTATGGAATGTTAAGTTAGCCAGCGAAAACGAAAGACCACGTTTCCTACTTTTGGGTCTTCGAAACAGTGCCAACAAATTTCAACATTGTGATTTGACAGATATAAAAGTACATCTTAACTCTGATACATATCCCTATGATGATCTAAACCTAAAATTTGATAGAAATCGTTTTGCCATACTATATGATATGTATTTAAAGTTTCAATCAACTTATTATTCACGCGATCCTCAACCACTATTAACAAGAGAAAATTTTAAAGCTTTAGCTCCAATAGTTGTATTGGATGTAACACATCAAACTGAATCAATCAAAACTGGACCAATCGACATACGGATTGAAATAAAAACCTTAAAAAATATCCCCGCTAATATGTCTGCTTATTGCTTAATTATACATGATAAAATGTTTGAATAGATATAAATAAATTAAAAAATGGTATAAATATCTAATCTAACATCATTAAGGTTTATTCACAAACACTTTGTCTACATATGTAGTCATTCTCATTAACAAGGATGATTCTAAAAGATATGTACGATTTCTTAAAACGGTGTTCCCATATTATTTCCGATGAAGATAAAAATAAACTCATGACTATTCAATCACATCTAGAAGGGACAAATAATTTGAAAACAACGATAAATAAACATGGAGAGCATTATGACAATTGCTGTTGGTCTAATGAAAATGAGACATGTGGACCAGATACCTGTTCATGTGTACAACATAGGATACGTAATACTGAAATAGAGAAAGAAGCAACCACACTTATGAAATTTTATTACAGCATATATAATATTAGCAAATGTAAAAATTGTAATTTTCAAAAAATCTAATTAATAAAAAAGAGAAATAATAAAATTTAGTGAAAGACATACATTTTAATTTTTATATATTTTTTTATTTATTCAATTATAAGTTTTTCTAGACTAGTGGAATTTTATTTACTGCCTCCATTAATACATCATCTTGGCCATCATATAGGGCCAAGTATGATGCTACATCAAATGGAGGCAGCATAATTATTTCACTAATGTGAATAATTTCTTTCGATAATTTAATATTTAGAAAGATATCATCATCTCCATCGAGAAGATGATGATATGTTTCTGATGTTGTGGCTTCTGATGATATTGTTGCTGTTGTTTCTGTTGATGTTGTTGTTGTTGCTGCTGCTGCTGCTTCTGCTGATGATATTGCTGTTCTTGTTGCTGCTGATATCGTTGTTGTTTCTGATGTTGCTGCTTCAGATGATGTTATTGGTGTTGCTTCTGCTAATGTAGTTGTTGTTTCTGATATTGCTGTTTCAGATGATGTTATTGGTGTTGCTTCTGCTGATGTAGTTGTTGTTTCTGATATTGCTGTTTCAGATGATGTTATTGGTGTTGCTTTTGCTGATGTAGTTGTTGCTTCTGATGATATTATTATTGCTGCTTCTGATTCTGCTTTTTTTAAATTAGCCTTCATAACTTTATGGTACAGCGGAGTGTTCCATATAGGCTTTCTTAATACAACTTTGTGTTGTTTTAAATAGTGTCTTTTTTTGTTCCACCATGTGGAAAAACTAATTAATTTACATATTTCGCAAATATATTATTTACATTCCATGTTTAAAGTTTTATAAATCTTTTCACGTCGAATAATTTCACAGAAATCTTACTATGTTGAATAATTTCACAGAACTAGAATTTTGTTCGAAAAAATAGCTGATTTTATACTTTTCTAGAGGCACTACTACATACACATATACTGTTAATCACCCTTGTTTAAAAATTTTTCTTAGGTAACAAAAGCATCATAACACATTTATGCGCTCATAAAATATTGCATTTAAACATTGAAGTAGAAAAAAATGTGTGTCCTTCAATAAAAATAGTTAATGCACCCACACACTACGACAAAAATAACTGAAAGGAAGCATACGCATGTCATTCATTCTTAAGAAATTTTCCTGAAACGGATTTTAAAATTTTATTGCCTTTCCATACCCTTTTTTTGCTTAAGTAACAAACATACCATACCAGATTTATAGCCTCATAAATTATTGCATTTTAAAACATTGAAGTAGAAAAAAATGTGTGTCCTTCAATAAAAATAGTTAATGTACCCACACACTACGACAAAAAATAAGTGAAAGCAAGCATACGCATGTCTTTCGTTCTTAAGAAATTTTACTGAAACTGTGTCCTTCAATAAAAATAGTTAATGTACCCACACACTACGACAAAAAATAAGTGAAAGCAAGCATACGCATGTCTTTCGTTCTTAAGAAATTTTACTGAAACTGTGTCCTTCAATAAAAATAGTTAATGTACCCACACACTACGACAAAAAATAAGTGAAAGTAAGCATACGCATGTCTTTCGTTCTTAAGAAATTTTACTGAAACTGTGTCCTTCAATAAAAATAGTTAATGCACCCACACACTACTACAAAAATAAGTGAAAGCAAGCATACGCATGTCTTTCGTTCTTAAGAGTTTTTCCATACAAACAAATGTTTAAATTTTACTACCTTGTCATAGAAAGATTAAAAACAACAAATGAAATAAAATAGGAAATAATGCAGCATATTTTTGACCTTATTTCTTGCTCATGCATGTTTAACTTTTCAATTAATTTTGAATTGTTCTATACTTTTTCTTAAAATGCAAGCCTACGCATGTCTTAAAATGAAAAATAAATATATAAAGCGAATAAAATGCAATTCTACGCATGTGCAAAAATAAATACATAATCGAGATTCATTTCACATTACCACATATGTACATTTATTGTTTTATAATATACAGATTTACAACATTACAAAACTAGTTTTGTTTATTTAAAAAATTAGCTGTAGTTTAGTTCGAATATTGCAGAACCATTTGGCGATTGTCGTCCTTTGTAAATAATTGTCCAAATTTTTTCATTCATATTGGGTAAGTAAGGATCCTCTCTGTTTAAATATTTAACCATTCTTTGAGGTAGATAAAACCATTTATTGTTCTCCAAATATGCTATGACTTTGGATCCATATTGTGTAACCTTCCACTCAAAATTTAAAATTTTTAATGGTTTATTCAAGGGAATATCATCAATTTTCGTGTACTCTGATTTTATTCCTTGGGCTATGTTAATTAACTGTTGATAGATCTAAAAGCAATCAAATAAAAACAATCATATAATATGTATAAATATTTGTATATTTTTTCTACAGCATCTATATAATAAATAAAAAATTTTTTATATATTATAAAACTGTATACTTACCATTTTGTTTGATGCGAAAAGCTGCTTTAACTTTTGTTTAATGTGATTTCAAGTAACTGTGAAGAACAATAATAAACAAAAAAATCTGAACGTTCTTTTATATCAATTTGTGCTGGATAGTAAAACTCTTATTTTAAGTTTTAATAAAAACTACTCAAATGAGAATCTCATTGACATGGTGCGAAAAAATATCTCATTTGAATTTCTCTTTATTGTAAAAGCATACACATGGAAAAATATATGAATGCAGAATGATCATATTTTTCTCATTATATGACTCAGTATCTCTATACGTGTATTTTCCCCATACGTGTATTTTTTCCATAAGGAGGCCAAATCTAGTGGGATTCTAATTGATGTGCCAGAATGCCCATACGTGTATTTTATCCATAAGGAGGCCAAATCTAATTAGATTCTAATTGGTGTGCCAGAATGCCCACAAATATACTACTTATACACAATTTTGAAATCATAATCACTTAAATCTAGTCTTATTTTTGTCATTCTTGATGAAGGATTTTTATGTGAGAATAATGAAATTAACGGTCTATGGTGTGTTACAGCTATAAATTTTCTGGCATATAGGTAAGGTTTGAAAAAATGTATACTCCAATGTATTGCTAAAAGTTCTTTCTCAATTACTGGTTTGTTAATGTCATGTTTTTGTAATGACTTACTAGCGTATGAAATTGGTAAATCTTCTCCGATTTCACCTTGAGATAAGACTGCTCCTAATGCGTAATCTGATGCATCTTTGTTGAAATAAAAGGTTTATCAAAATTTGGATATTGTAATACTGGTGGATTCATCAATTTTTCTTTCAATTCTTCAAAAGCTTTCTGGCATTTTTCCGTCCATATAAATTTTTTTGATTTTTTTAATAGTGCGTTTAGGTCTTTGGCAATGTCAGCAAAGTTGGTTATGAATTTTCTGTAATAATTGCAAAATGCAACAAATCGTCTTACTTCGTCCGCGTTTTTTGGTTTTGGGTAGTTTTTTATTACTTCGTATTTAGATGGGTCTGTTTTTACACCGTCCTTTGTTATTAAGTGTCCTAAGTAAATTACTTCTGGTCTTAGAAAATTAAATTTTTTGGGTTTAGTTTTAAGTTGTATTTTTGTAATCGGTCTAAAACTTTTATTAAATTTTTGTTGTGGTGGCTTAAACTACAACCGTATACGATTATGTCATCTACATAAAGAAATGCTTCGGATTCTAGTCCGGATAATGCTATTGTAAGCATTCTTTGAAAACTATTCGATGAAATTTTTAGTCCGAATTGAAAATGTCCTTGTGGTATGGAAAAAGCAGTTAAAGGTCTAGAGTCCTTCTCTAATTCAATTTGGTCAAAGGAACTGGTCATATCGAGTGTAGAAAACCATTTAGCTCTAGCTAGTTTGTCTAAAATATCTTCTAATCTAGTTAGAGGAAATTTGTCATTAATAATTTTATCATTTAGTTTCCTAAAATCTACAACTAGTCTCCATTTCTTCTTATCCTCAATGTTTTCCTTTGGTACCAAGGGGAGTGGAGCATTATATGGACTAACTGATGGTTCTATTATTTCATCTTCTAGCATTTTATGTACTTGTTCATTTATTATGTCAGTATGTGAGTGTGGTAGTCTGTGTAGGTGTGTTGTCTGAGGTCGTGATTTTCTGTTTGTAAAAATTGTTGACGCTTAATTTTTCGTCTTCTATATGAAACACATTTTGATATTTTTTAAATATTTCTTTTAATTGTGCTTTTGCATATTCATCATTATGGTCTAATTGCAATTCATTCAATATTTTGTTAAAATGTTCGTTGCTGTTTTTATTGTTGTAACTTAATATATCATAATTTTTAAGTTGATCAGTTTGGAGTTTAATGCCCTGTAAAGTTATTTCTTCAGTTGTTGTGTTTAACATTTTTAAGTGTGTCATGCCGCTTTTAGGGGCTATTGAATTACTTAGAAATACACTTGGCTTTAATTCATTATTGAAAATTACGCTGTTTTCGATTAAATTTAATTTTATTGCTTGTATAATTTCTGTTCTTGGAGGTATTTTTATCTGTAATGACGAAATTGTTTTTGTATGAATTGGAAGGGTTATAGTATTATTATTAACAAAAAAACATATTGTAAATGTTTCATTATCTATTTTACAGAGATATTTCTTTAAAAAGTCTCTTGCTATTATGCCGTCTGTTTCTATTGGAAAATCTGATTTTACTAGTTGGAAAGAGTGGCTACATATTTCGTCAGTAAAAGTTAGTACTAAATTTATCGTGCCTAAAGAATTTATTTCTTCTGTAGTTATTCCAGTGAGATTACATTTTTCTTCTGGATTATATTGTGCACCTTCGAATTCTGAACACATGCGACATAGTGATATACATATCTGCACCTGTGTCGACAAGAAATGTAAGTTGTTTATTTTTGTATTTTGTGATTATAAAAATTGTGTTATTGTGAGATACTTTATGTATTTTTAATTTTGGCTGTCCGGAATAGTTATGTATTCCGGGCCTGTTACGTTTCCCGAATCTTGTATATGTCTGTTGTTGTTTCTGTTGCTGTTATCGTGGCTGTTGTTGAAGTTTCTCGTGTTATTGGGTCTATTATTTTAGTAGTTGTTGTTGAAATTATTATTAAATCTGTTAAAGTTAAAGTTAATTCTATCATTGTTATTTCTAGAGAAATTGGTGTTTCTTGGTGAGTTATTGTTACTATTACCATAATTGTTGTTTCTATTGTAATTATTTTTGTCAGCGTTGTAGTTCTTGTGTGGTCTGTTATTGTTGTAGTTAGAAACTGTATTGTTATTTTTAGTGTAATTTTGTGGTTGATACTGTGGTTTCTCTCTTCTGTAGAATTTCGTTATGTGTCGCTCTCTTTTCATTTTCAAGTTCAATTGCAAGTTCTGATGCTTCTTGTAAAGTAGTTGGTCGAGCAGCGTATATGGTCGATTTGAAGTCTTCGTTTAGTCCTTTTTTGAAAGTATCTAGGGCTAATTTACTATTAAATTTAATTATTAATTTCTTTTCTGCTATTGATGCACTGTCTCCTAATTCTTCTATTCCTAATTTGTTTAGGCTATCTATTATATTTAGTATTTTTTCTTTAAATGAATTAACTGAAATTTTTCCTTGGAACAATGTGCTTAGTTTGTTTTGTAATTGTGGTATTGTTTTAGTGCTTTTGTATCTTTGTTCTAGTACACTTTTTACTGTTTCGAAATTTTCAGGTTTTATATAACTTCCAATTGATGTTCTAACCTGTGAGGATAGTTTAGCATGATAAACATACTGAAGAAAGTCTATTTTTGCTGTGTCTGATAAAGTTTTATTAATGAGTTCTGCTGTTATTAGGAAACTTTATAATTCTATATAATTACCATTGAACAAAGGTAATGCTTTTGATGCTGTTTCTAAATTAAATGCAGCCATGTTTGTATTTTTGTTTTTTGATTCTTTCGGACTTTCCAATAAGTATTCTTTAATTTTTCTATATATATTATAAAATTCTAATCTTAGACCAGATGATTTATCTTCATCATTATCTTTGAGTGTATTCGACTGAAAGTCTTTTCTTATATTTTCTATCGTTTCTAATTTGCTTTGAATTGTCTTTTCTGTATATGTCCTTCCTGAACTTTTCTTTAAAATTTTTAATACTTCTTTTACGTCTGAAATATTTTGTTCCATTAGAATTATTTATTAAGTATGTATGTATAATACATAATTTCTTTTTATTTTTATGATTTAAACTTTTATTACGTTATTGTAATTTATATTTTTACGTTTAATTATGTAAATTTTAAAATATTGAAAAATTTTATCTATTGTATATACTAAAAATAAGTATACAATTAAAAATAATAAAAGATTTGAACTTGATATAAAATGTTCATTATTGTTATTTGAATATTTGTTTGTCTATATGGGTATTTTTTAAAGGATTTCTCCAAATAGGACCTACCATTTAAAATTTTTTTTTATGTTTAATCTGCCGTATTTTCTCATCATTAAAATTTTCTCTAATTCTCTTTTTGTTGGATTAAGAATTTCTTCTTTTTCAGGAATTCACTCTATGCCCAAATCTTTCCATAATAGTGTTAACCACCGTATGGATTTTTCTATTTGTTCTTCACTTGTTTCATTTCAATTTCTGAAATGGTTGCTTTAATTTCCGGAAAACGATTTTGTTTGTGTTTTGGTTTAACCATTTTATATTATATTTTGTTGCCTGATTTTTATTAATAGTTAAAAATTTGCTTTCTTTAATTTTATACATCTGTTATAGAATCGTTTCGTCTATTAGTGTGTTTAATTACATAGCCTTTAAAATATTTGTTTATTTTGTGTGCAGCATATAAAATAATCATCACTATTGAAAATATGATTATGTGATCTAGGGATATTGCATGTTCTTTGTTAGTGATTCCACTATTTGTTAAAATGTTTTCCTGGATCTCCACTTTACTTTGTGGTTTCCCCATTATTTAAAAATATGTACAAATCAATTTGAATTTTTTTGTTTTATTTAAATTTGGATTTTTGTTTAAATTCTTTAATTGTTTGTTTGATGGTTTGTTTTGCTGACGTTGTTGATGGAAGGGTTAGCCCTTTGTAGAGGATGGCTAGTTCCTTCCTTCTTTGGAATTTTTTGCCAGCCCTTTTCCGTTTCTTCTTGATGCTGGTGTTGTTATTGTTAGTAGTGTTGCCTTTGTGCACTCTCTTCTTGTATTCTTCCAGCGATATTGCTCTAGGTCCTTCGGTGAGTGGAGTTGGGATATATTGTGGGATTGATGATGTGTCTCCTTCTGTTGTCCTGTCGGGCACATATTCTTCCAAATTATTTTCTTGCAAGTACTTTTCCCAGCGGGATATTATTTCGCTGATTTCCTCTTCTGACATTTATTGAAAAAAAATCTATTCTTATCCTTGGCAGGGTTTGAAAAAAAATTTTCTACTTTTTAATGGTCCGATATTGGCAGGATCGCCATGTGGGGTTAGTTTTTGGTTTAGTGGGTATTTATTCTGTTTCCCTATAGTCCCTTGTTTATTTTATACAGCTGTTAGGGATACCAGCTCAAGAGTTAGGCGTTCGAAAGAACTGCCAAAAGATGCTCAAAACTTCAAAATAAGACAAGGCTGATGTAGCCAGTTTATATTTTAAAGTAAAGTCTGTTTTTATTAAATTTTGCTTATGCTTATATACTAGTTTTGAAAATTAATCTTAGCCTTTTTAACTTATTATAACATACAATTATTTCTTCTTTCTCTTTCAATACCATGAAGTTTCATATTCACATTTCCATTTGACCAATCATTGTACTTTGTATTTAGAATCGCACTCAAATAGAAATGTGTCACTCAAATAGTTTCTAATAAGCAATTCAACATTGCACCATGCACACAACAAAAAGAAATGTTATTGATACTTTATTAATTGTTTTGTTGTATGCATAGTGCAAGCATTATGAGTTTATGAGATACACTACACCCTCACCCTTAAGATCAAAATTAGTGGAGGAATTTTTCTAATCCCATCATAGTACTGTTACAAAATTTTCTTAAGATTTATTTATATACATAACTAGTTCAAATATCTTTGTATATATCATGTTTTTAATATAAGCAATTATATTAAGATTTTTATTCTAATGTTTTAAATAGTTTTAAATTATTATTATGGTATGTGTTCTCTATTCCATTATAATCTATTGTGGTATTCACCCCATTCCTACTTATTATTTTTAATGGTCCTTTGTATGGACTTTGATGCTTTTTTCTATTTTAATTAACACTAGGTCTCCTATTTTGAAATTTAATTTGTTTGTGTATTTTGTATTGTTAATTCTTTTTTCTTTAGTTCTTGTTAGCATATTTTTAACTCTATTTAGAGTGTATTTTAGTTTGGGTTTTAGTTCTAATACATAATCTTCATAATTGTAAAATTTTCTTTCAGTATCTAAACTGTCGGATGGCAAGTGTGGAATTTTCCATAAACTAATTCGAATGGTGTATACCCTGTATCTATGTGTGGTGCTGTGTTATATGCGAAAGTAAAGTATGGAATCCACTTGTCCCATTCGTGATCATTTGCTGTAGTTAGTAAAAATTCATTTAGAACCCTATGGTTTCTTTCAATTGCTCCTAGCGTCTTGTGTTGATAAGGGGTTGAGAATACTTGTTTGATTTGTAATAATGAGCATATGTTACGCATAACTTCATTTGTAAATTCTGTCCCTCTGTCGGACTTAAGTACCTTAAATTTACCATATTTCAAAATTAATTGTTCGACTAATGTTTTTGCTGTAGTGATTGCATCTTTTGTTTGCATGGCGTGAGTTAAGTATATAAAACCAAGCACTAACACTTACATTAGGAACGACCCTATAGACGAATTTATTGCAAATATAATTAAAGACAAAGTGTAATATTAAACCCATTTCCGATTTATTTAAAGAAATTATGATTAAATCCATAAATCGAAACTATTTTTCGGTCGCAATTCCAAGAATTGCAACCGTAATTTGCCAATAGTTATTAACAATATAATTAATACAAAATAAATGTAAAATTTATTAATTGTTTTTCGGTGGCAATTCCAAGAATTGCAACCGTCCCAATTTAATATAAAAGAATTAACTTCATTAATAAATTAAAGCACTAAATGCAGAAATGTAACAAAGTATATTTTTCGGTCGCAATTCTGAGAATTGCAACCGTCCAAAATTTACTAACTTTTCACTAAGAAAGTAATTTGCAATAGATATTGTCAAATAAGCATTTCCGTTCCCAAACGAAAATGCAATATTCAATAAACTTATTAACAAATAATACAATAACTTTAATATATAAGAAAACCTTGTAATTAGGATAAGTCAGTCTTGTTTCTCCCATTCGGTCAAGAAGTTGCCAAGCTTCAAATTAAATAAAATAAATAAATAAAATTAATAAACAAAAAAAAACAATTTAGTTTTTTTTAATAAAAACCACGACACGGTTACGAAATTGGCGCAGTCGGTAGGATCCAAAGTCAGTAGACAGGATCCAGTGATCGAACAAACGAATATCCTTAATAATAAAAATAAATGAATCTTGTGAATCCTAGAAGATTATAAAATAATAACACTAAATAAATTAATTCAGTGAACATTAAAAGTAGTGGTCACAATTAATTAGAACGTTCAGTGGACATTAAAAAACAGTGGACACAATCAAGCAAATTAAAAATAATAAAAATATTAGTGCAGTGAACACTTAGCACAGTGGACACCATTAGTTGAAATTGAAAAATAAAAATCAGTGGACACAATTAAGATACAAAACTTAATTTAGTTGAAATTGAAAAATAAAAATCAGTGGACACAATTAAGATACAAAACTTAATTTAGTTGAAATTGAAAAATAAAAATCAGTGGACACAATTAAGATACAAAACTTAATTTAGTTGAAATTGAAAAATAAAAATCAGTGGACACCAATAAAAAAAAGGCAAGCTGTATTCAAAAAGGCAACAAGCATACGACCAACAACGAAGAATGGAGGAACGGTCTCACATCGCATCTGTGAACGTGGCCGAAGAATTGGCCATAAAAGACCAAAAACTGGAGCAATTACGCCAAGCGTATATAAATTTGCAACAACAAAATGAACAGTTACAACAACAACGAAACCAACAGCAACAGCAAGAACAACCATTAAACCAATCCAACCTTATGAGGGACAACATTTTTAAGATGGTAAATCATCTGCCAACCTTTACTGGAACAGGGGAGGTGACTATAAATAGTTTCTTCAGCAGCATCGAGTATTTGCTTTCGACAATTTCGGACGAAAACTTAAAAAAAGAAGTGGTCCGAATAATATTCTATAAAGTCATCCAAGGACAAGCCAAGGACATCATCATCAATATACCTACACCAGACAATTGGAACGTAATAAAGGAGACACTAAAATTAAGGTACCGACCCAACGTGGAACCACACCATCTATATAAAATAATAGCCAACCTAAAGGTACACTCGGTAAGCGAACTTATAATAGAGTTACAAAACATTAAGTATAAATCAGACGAATTAATCATATATTACCAGGACGATCATTACATTGACTTATCGAACATAGATAGCCTTTTAGTCAATACCGTGAAGGAAATGACTCAAGATGTATTGTTGGACAAAATTTATGAGGTGGACAATATTAATGACATACTTAGAATTTTGACGAAAAGAAGGTTCGAAGATGCCTGCATTAGGCAAGAATATTGGAAATTCAAAAATACTAAATACGATTCAAATATGAACCAAAGCTACAAGAATAAACATAATAATTATACGCAAGAACGTATAGAAAACTACAATCGTAATAATTATAATAACGTTAGGAAATATGATAATAATAATAATAGGAATAATAACAGGAATAATAACAATTGGAATAATTGGAACAAACAATTTAATAATTCAGGACGCTATAGAATTCCACAAACTAATAATAATAACAATTATATTAAAACGTCAGGAAACTCCCAAAGGTTTAATCAAGCAGGAAACCCTAGGCCATACGAAAGTCAAAACCGTTGGAATCAGGCCAGGCAAAGGCAAGATGAACCTATGGAAATAGATAATATTCAATTTAATAAGCAAGTGAATGAAGTAAATAAAAATAATCAAGTAAATACTAATAATCAGAGAACCGCCCAGTTAGGAAACCCTAGAATTGACGTCAGCCAATATCGCTTGACGCAACCTAGGCAAGAACAAAACGGATTCTTTGAAAGTAATAATCAAAGAGAAGAATATGATCAATTGGCAAGACACTCGGGACCAGACCCATGTTGTAGTAACATGGCTCAACCCCAACAAAGCCAGATCAGTTTTTTTCAAAACGACCTCAGATTTTTTACCCATCATAAACATTAAAATAAGAGGAAAAATATATGACGCATTAATAGACACAGGGGCGAGTGTTAGTTTAATAGACAGTAACGTTAAAGATTTTAGAAAAAATTTATTAAAAGAACCAATAAAGTTTAGTACCATTAACAAAAAAGATTTTATTAGATATGAAGTCGTGACGGATGCACCCGACGAATTTAATATACCCCATTATGCGAAGGTTAGATGGAAAGTAGCTGAATTAAAGGGACGAAGATATAAATTTATAATAGGAATCGACTTGTTAAATTGTTTTAAAACAATGGTAAATTTGGAGGACGGATATATCTCATTTAATGATAAAGTAACAAATTTTCTAATAAATCCATATAATAATTTAGAGATCTGTGCATTAGAAGCAATAGAATTTTCTAGAGAACTTCAAAACAGAATTCAGTTAGAACACCTGAATGAAGAAGAAAAAAGAGAAATTTTAAAAACATTAAATAGATTCCAGAAATTATTCTTCAAAGAAGGAGATAGATTAACTAGTACAATGAAAATACAGCATGAAATTAGGACAACAACCGAAGAACAAATAAATTCAAAACTATACAGATATCCACCCCAACACGAGGCAGAAGTGAGAAAACAAATAAGGGAAATGGAAGAACAGGGGATAATTAGGAAAAGTTCTTCACGTTATGCAAGCCCTTTGATAGTGGTGCCTAAAAAACTCGATAATTCAGGAGAAAAGAAATATAGACTCGTGGTGGACTACAGGAAACTAAATGAAATAACTATCGACGATAAATTTCCACTACCAAATATAGACTCCATTCTGGACAAACTAGGCAGGGCACAATACCTCACCACTCTGGATTTAGCGAAGGGTTATCACCAGATTTTGGTCAGGGAACAAGATAGAGAGAAGACCGCATTTGTGACACCACATGGATTGTATGAATTCGTAAGGATGCCCTTCGGTTTAAAAAATGCCCCAGCGACGTTCCAAAGGCTTATGAATGAGACCCTAAGAGAATTCATAAACAAAACCTGCGTAGTATACCTGGATGATATATTGATATTCAGCACCTCTTTGAAAGAACATATAAGGGCGATCACGGAGATTTTTACGGCATTAGAAAAAGCTAATTTAAAAGTTCAAATGGACAAGTGCAATTTTTTAAAAAAAGAGACGGAATTTTTGGGACATATTTTGACAAAAGACGGACTAAAACCAAACCCTAACAAAATTAAAATAATTCAGGAAATCACGTTACCAAAAACAGAGAAACAAATTAAAAGTTTCCTTGGGCTCACCGGTTACTATAGGAAATTCATAAAAGATTACGCGAAGGTAGCCCAACCTATTACAAAATATCTAAAGAAAGGCATAAAAGTAAATATAAACGACCCAACATATATAGAAGCATTTGAAAAATTAAAATTATTGATTAGTAGTCATCCCATTTTGAGATATCCAGATTTTGGAAAAATGTTCACATTAACCACAGATGCCTCCAATTATGCGATTGGAGCCGTTCTATCACAAGAAGGACATCCGGTCTGTTTCATCTCAAGAACCTTAAATAATCATGAAAGAAATTACGCAGCAACGGACAAGGAATTCTTGGCAATATTATGGAGCGTTAATTACCTAAGACCTTATCTTTACGGGAGAAAATTTAAGATCTTAACGGATCACCAACCAATTAAGTTCTTACATGCAAAGTACAAAGGAAAGGACATGTCGCCAAGACATCAAAGATGGATTTTAAAATTGGGTGAATATGATTTTACGGTCGAGTATATTAAAGGAAAAGAGAATAGAGTCGCCGATTTTCTAAGTAGATTGGAACATGTTAATGAAAAAAATGTTCGGGAAAACTGGGATAATGAATCAGATTTTAAAATAATAGATAATATGGAGGACGAAAATGTCTCTATGGCAACAATCCATTCAGCAGATGAAAATTTGCACGATCATTTCTACATTAAGGAAGAAATAGTAAACAAGTATAAGACACAAATTATATTAACAAACAATAAAGTTGAAGAACTACAGGAATTACATGGAAAAAGGATAATATATATAGCGGAAAGTGATTTTGAAGTAATGGGACAAATATTTAGAAGGTATATTACTAAAGGTAAAATAGGAATATTCTCTGAAATTTAAGACAGAAGCTACAACATAGTTCAAGAAAAATTAATAGAAATGTTTTCCAACGACAAACAAATTAATTTCACTAAGTGTACTACAAGAGCTAGAGATATAGAAACAGAAGTAGAAGCAGTCAAGCAAATATCATTGTATCACGTTAGGGAAAGCATGCATTCAGGGATAGTCGAAACATATAACCAACTTAAAAATAAAATTTACTATCCAAAACTCATGGAAGTAATTCAATTGGTAATTAATCAATGCGAGATATGCCAGGAAATAAAGTACGATAGAAAACCAATAAAATCTAAATTTTTAGTCACAGAAACACCCTCAGAAAGGAATGAAATCGTTCATATAGACACGTATGTAATGAAAAGGAATTATTTTCTTACGGTAATAGACAAATTTTCAAAATTTGGGGCGGCATACCCGCTAAACGACAGAAACCACGTTACTCTTATCGAGCAATTAGAAGATCATTTTGCCAAAATAGGAAAACCAAAGAAAATAGTGGCAGACAATGAATTTAAAGCAATCCGGAAAAAAGAATTTTTAAAAAAAGAAAACATTGAATTACATCTAACTAAACCCAATAGTCACACGGGAAATGCAGACATAGAGCGTTTGCATAACACAATAGCCGAAAAATTCAGGATATTATATAAATTAGAGAAAAATATTCCAATAAAACAATTGATTCAAAAAGCAATTAGAAGCTATAATGAGCGCTACCACTCCAGCATTAAATGCACACCTAGTGATGTACATTTGGGAAAGATTGAAAATGGTATAATAAAAAGGAATTTAGAGGAAAATAAAAGAAAAATAATTGAGAAATTAAACAGATCTAGAGAAGATTACAGCGAAAGTAGGGAAGAAGGATTCATTAAGAACTACAAGGCAGTTAGGCATAAAGAACAACCAAAATATAAAAAATCCAAATTAGAGAGAGTGCATCATTGTAACATCAAACGACCTCTTAAATTTACAGTTATGGACAATACTGATGATACTCTTATGGACACAACCGATTGAAGGGATAATGAACACAAAACGAATTACAGAACAAAAAGGATTTGTAGACATTTATATCAAAAATCAGGAAATAGTCCAGGAGACGGACATAGTATTACATATCATAAATTTGCATGATATAGAAACCATTTTGGACAACATGACAGAAAACATAAAATTAATGAACATTGATAATAAAGAAATGCTTAATTTAGAACTAAGTGACGCTAAAAATAAATTATTGACATTATTGCCAAGACAAAATAGGCAAAGACGAGGACTAATCAATGGAATAGGAAACATACAAAAATGGTTATTTGGGACTATGGACGACGAAGACAGGCAAAACATACAAAAACATTTGTTCAATATTGATGAAATTGTTAACAACAATAATCAACAAATTATAATTAATGACTATTTTAATGTAACTATAAATCATTTAAAGATGGTAATTACAAATGACAGACAAAAAATTCAAGAAGAACTAAATTCTATAAATAAGTTTTTAAAAATAGAAAATAATAAAAGTAGATATTTAGAGCAACTAAGTAATATACAACTAATAAAGAGTAGAATAGAGCATTTGCAAGACAATGTAATTTCTGCAAAACATGGTTTGGTACATCCAAGTATTCTAACCAGTAACGAAATTAAAAAATACAATATCGATTATAGCAAGTTGAAATATATACAGTGTGGTACAACATTTGTTAATGGCTCATACTTAGTTTTAGGAGTAAAAATACCTAAAAATTTCATAATTGTTAAATTAAGAATTATTGTTCCACTACCCAATATTCACAATAACGAAATAGATGCTATTACAGAAAAAAGCTTCGAGTTTGAAAATAAAACATATAGATTTAAAAGACTTAAAATTAAGCACTCATTGTATAATAAAAAAAATAATTGTCAACTAGTAAGTAACAAAGATTTTGAAATTATACAATTGGATATAGATACAATTATAATTAAGAATGCAATGAACATCAGTGTTAATGATACTTGTAATTCCGAAAAAGTTATGTTACACGGAAATTATTTAATAAATTTCAGTAATTGTTCAATAAGAATTAAAGACTATTATTTTTCAAATACTATCGAAAATATAAAAGAAAAACAAATTATCGAAAATCCAAATAGAGCTCAGAATTTTACACATAAATTATCTTTTCAAGAAATTGAATTACAACAAAAAAATAATGTAAAGAATATTAAAGCATTAAATTATCATACAAAATTAACATATGGATGTAACTTTTTTATAATAATTGTAGTACTTATTTTAATTGTGTTAATTTTAACTAAACATAAACAGATAAAAATAAAATTAAATAAAAGAATTCAGGAGAATTCTAATCTAAAGGAGGGAGAAGTTAAGTATATAAACCAAGCACTAACACTTACATTAGGAACGACCCTATAGACGAATTTATTGCAAATATAATTAAAGACAAAGTGTAATATTAAACCCATTTCCGATTTATTTAAAGAAATTATGATTAAATCCATAAATCGAAACTATTTTTCGGTCGCAATTCCAAGAATTGCAACCGTAATTTGCCAATAGTTATTAACAATATAATTAATACAAAATAAATGTAAAATTTATTAATTTTTTTTCGGTCGCAATTCCAAGAATTGCAACCGTCCCAATTTAATATAAAAGAATTAACTTCATTAATAAATTAAAGCACTAAATGCAGAAATGTAACAAAGTATATTTTTCGGTCGCAATTCTGAGAATTGCAACCGTCCAAAATTTACTAACTTTTCACTAAGAAAGTAATTTGCAATAGATATTGTCAAATAAGCATTTCCGTTCCCAAACGAAAATGCAATATTCAATAAACTTATTAACAAATAATACAATAACTTTAATATATAAGAAAACCTTGTAATTAGGATAAGTCAGTCTTGTTTCTCCCATTCGGTCAAGAAGTTGCTAAGCTTCAAATTAAATAAAATTAATAAACAAAAAAAAACAATTTAGTTTTTTTTAATAAAAACCGCGACACGGTAACGAAATTCGTGTGCAACAACAAATTTAGTCAGTTCACATTGCATTGTTAAAATGTATCGGTAATCATTTGAAATAAGAAGAGGACCTACGGTGTCAATTGAAATTACTTCAAAACTATTGTTTGGTGTGTTTGTTAGTGTAAGTGTTTCTTTTATGTGTTTTGTTTGTTTATTTTTGTTACAATTGTCGCAGTATGATACAAATTTCTTTACCATTTTATTCATGTTTTTCCAAATGTACCGCTGTTTTAGTTTAATTAATGTTTTTCTAATTCCTAAGTGGCCAGCGTGTGTGGCATTATGAAATTCGTCAATTAGTTTATATTTTAAAAAGTCATCTGTTATTCTTTTTGGGGCATTGTATATTAATATTTTTAATTGAGGACTTTTTTTATTTATTCTTATCTTTGCATATGCTTCTTTTAATTCTTCTTTCGTATATATGTACTTTAAATATTTTATCGTTATTTGCTAGCGCTAATTCTTTCATATTTTCTTTACTCATTTTTGATATCAGTTTTCTCAGTATCGAATCTAGTTTTGCAGAGTTATCGCTAAATCTTGCATGCATATTATCATTATCTTGTATATTTTTGGCATGTAACTTCTTCATAATCGAATCTTGTTTCGATGAATTATCGTTACATCCTATATTCATATCATTCTTATTTTGGGTACATAATTTCTCCATGGTCGAAACTGGTTTCGATGAATTATCATTATGTTCAATGTGCACAATATTATTTTCAATATATATGTCGACTTCTTTTATGTTTTCAAATCTATTAAATTGCAATTTCTTAATATTTTTTATATCATTCATGGATGTGCATTCCCATATTTGAAGTTGATCAGGCTTCTGAGAATTGCATTTTTCCATATTCTTTTCTTCTACACGTGTTTCATTAAAATTTTTATTCGCCTCATTATGTTCTTTATTATTTGCCTCATTATTTTCTTTACTTTTACTCTTCATAGCCCTCGTTGTTACTAATAATTTTTTTTCCTTTTTCGTCGTTCTCTTGCGGTATCATTTGTTTAAGTATGTCTGAATCTAGTTCTATCCTAGAAAGTGTGTCTGCATTTGTATTCATTTTTCCTTTTTTATACACAATTTTGAAAGCATAATCACTTAAATCTAGTCTTATTCTTGTCATTCTTGATGAAGTATTTTTATGTGAGAATAATGAAATTAACGGTCTATGGTCTGTTACAGCTATAAATTTTCTGGCATATAGGTAAGGTTTGAAAAAATGTATACTCCAATGTATTGCTAAAAGTTCTTTCTCAATTACTGGTTTGTTAATGTCATGTTTTTGTAATGACTTACTAGCGTATGAAATTGGTAAATCTTCTCCGATTTCACCTTGAGATAAGACTGCTCCTAATGCGTAATCTGATGCATCTGTTGTTGAAATAAAAGGTTTATCAAAATTTGGATATTGTAATACTGGTGGATTCATCAATTTTTCTTTCAATTCTTCAAAAGCTTTCTGGCATTTTTCCGTCCATATAAATTTTTTTGATTTTTTTAATAGTGCGTTTAGGTAATGTCAGCAAAGTTGGTTATGAATTTTCTGTAATAATTGCAAAATGCAACAAATCGTCTTAGTTCGTCCGCGTTTTTTTATTTTGGGTAGTTTTTTATTACTTCGTATTTAGATGGGTCTGTTTTTACACCGTCCTTTGTTATTAAGTGTCCTAAGTAAATTACTTCTGGTCTTAGAAAATTAAATTTCTTTGGGTTTTGTTTTAAGTTGTATTTTTGTAATCGGTCTAAAACTTTTATTAAATTTTTGTTGTGGTGGCTTAAACTACAACCGTATACGATTATGTCATCTACATAAAGAAATGCTTCGGATTCTAGTCCGGATAATGCTATTGTAAGCATTCTTTGAAAACTATTCGATGAAATTTTTAGTCCGAATTGAAAATGTCCTTGTGGTATGGAAAAAGCAGTTAAAGGTCTAGAGTCCTTCTCTAATTCAATTTGGTCAAAGGAACTGGTCATATCGAGTGTAGAAAACCATTTAGCTCTACCTAGTTTGTCTAAAATATCTTCTAATCTAGTTAGAGGAAATTTGTCATTAATAATTTTATCATTTAGTTTCCTAAAATCTACAACTAGTGTCCATTTCTTCTTATCCTCAATGTTTTCCTTTGGTACCAAGAGGAGTGGAGCATTATATGGACTAACTGATGGTTCTATTATTTCATCTTCTAGCATTTTATGTACTTGTTCATTTATTATGTCAGTATGTGAGTGTGGTAGTCTGTGTAGGTGTGTTGTCTGAGGTCGTGATTTTCTGTTTGTAAAAATTGTTGACGCCTAATTTTTCGTCTTCTATATGAAAAACATTTTGATATTTTTTAAATATTTCTTTAAATTGTGCTTTTGCATATTCGTCATTATGGTCTAATTGCAATTCATTCAATATTTTGTTAAAATGTTCGTTGCTGTTTTTATTGTTGTAACTTAATACATCATAATTTTTAAGTTGATCAGTTTGGAGTTTAATGCCCTGTAAAGTTATTTCTTCAGTTGTTGTGTTTAACATTTTTAAGTGTGTCATGCCGCTTTTAGGGGCTATTGAATTACTTAGAAATACACTTGGCTTTAATTCATTATTGAAAATTACGCTGTTTTCGATTAAATTTAATTTTATTGCTTGTATAATTTCTGTTCTTGGAGGTATTTTTATCTGTAATGACGAAATTGTTTTTGTATGGATTGGAAGGGTTATAGTATTATTATTAACAAAAAAACATATTGTAAATGTTTCATTATCTATTTTACAGAGATATTTCTTTAAAAAGTCTCTTACTATTATGCCGTCTGTTTCTATTGGAAAATCTGATTTTACTAGTTGGAAAGAGTGGCTACATATTTCGTCAGTAAAAGTTAGTACTAAATTTATCGTGCCTAAAGAATTTATTTCTTCTGTAGTTATTCCAGTGAGATTACATTTTTCTTCTGGATTATATTGTGCACCTTCGAATTCTGAACACATGCGACATAGTGATATACATATCTGCACCTGTGTCGACAAGAAATGTAAGTTGTTTATTTTTGTATTTTGTGATTATAAAAATTGTGTTATTGTGAGATACTTTATGTATTTTTAATTTTGGCTGTCCGGAATAGTTATGTATTCCGGGCCTGTTACGTTTCCCGAATCTTGTATATGTCTGTTGTTTCTGTTGCTGTTATCGTGGCTGTTGTTGAAGTTTCTCGTGTTATTGGGTCTATTATTTTAGTAGTTGTTGTTGAAATTATTATTAAATCTGTTAAAGTTAATTCTATGATTGTTATTTCTAGAGAAATTGGTGTTTCTTGGTGAGTTATTGTTACTATTACCATAATTGTTGTTTCTATTGTAATTATTTCCGTCAGCGTTGTAGTTCTTGTGTGGTCTGTTATTGTTGTAGTTAGAAACTGTATTGTTATTTTTAGTGTAATTTTGTGGTTGATACTGTGGTTTCTCTCTTCTGTAGAATTTCGTTATGTGTCGCTCTCTTTTCATTTTCAAGTTCAATTGCAAGTTCTGATGCTTCTTGTAATGTAGTTGGTCGAGCAGCGTATATGGTCGATTTGAAGTCTTCGTTTAGTCCTTTTTTGAAAGTATCTAGGGCTAATTTACTATTAAATTTAATTATTAATTTCTTTTCTGCTATTGATGCACTGTCTCCTAATTCTTCTATTCCTAATTTGTTTAGGCTATCTATTATATTTAGTATTTTTTCTTTAAATGAATTAACTGAAATTTTTCCTTGGAACAATGTGCTTAGTTTGTTTTGTAATTGTGGTATTGTTTTAGTGCTTTTGTATCTTTGTTCTAGTACACTTTTTACTGTTTCGAAATTTTCAGGTTTTATATAACTTCCAATTGATGTTCTAACCTGTGAGGATAGTTTAGCATGATAAACATACTGAAGAAAGTCTATTTTTGCTGTGTCTGATAAAGTTTTATTAATGAGTTCTGCTGTTATTAGGAAACTTTCTAATTCTATATAATTACCATTGAACAAAGGTAATGCTTTTGATGCTGTTTCTAAATTAAATGCAGCCATGTTTGTATTTTTGTTTTTTGATTCTTTCGGACTTTCCAATAAGTATTCTTTAATTTTTCTATATATATTATCAAATTCTAATCTTAGACCAGATGATTTATCTTCATCATTTTCTTCGAGTGTATTCGACTGAGAGTCTTTTCTTATATTTTCTATCGTTTCTAATTTGCTTTGAATTGTCTTTTCTGTATATGTCCTTCCTGGACTTTTCTTTAAATTTTTTAATACTTCTTTTAAGTCTGAAATATTTTGTTCCATTAGAATTATTTATTAAGTATGTATGTATAATACATAATTTCTTTTTATTTTTGTGATTTAAACTTGTATTACGTTATTGTAATTTATATTTTTACGTTTAATTATGTAAATTTTAAAATATTGAAAAATTTTATCTATTGTATATACTAAAAATAAGTATACAATTAAAAATAATAAAAGATTTGAACTTGATATAAAATGTTCATTATTGTTATTTGAATATTTGTTTGTCTATATGAGTATTTTTTACAGGATTTCTCCAAATAGGACCTACCATTTTAAATTTTTTTTTATTTTTTATCTGCCGTATTTTCTCATCATTAAAATTTTCTCTAATTCTCTTTTTGTTGGATTAAGAATTTCTTCTTTTTCAGGAATTCCCTCTATGCCCAAATCTTTCCATAATAGTGTTAACCACCGTATGGATTTTTCTATTTGTTCTTCACTTGTTTCGTTTTCAATTTCTAAAATGGTTTCTTTAATTTCCGGAAAACGATTTTGTTTGTGTTTTGGTTTAACCATTTTATATTATATTTTGTTGCCTGATTTTTATTAATAGTTAAAAGTTTGCTTTCTTTAATTTTATACATCTGTTTAAAATCGTTTCGTCTATTAGTGTGTTTAATTACATAGCCTTTAAAATATTTGTTTATTTTGTGTGCAGCATATAAAATAATCATCACTATTGAAAATATGATTATGTGATCTAGGGATATTGCATGTTCTTTGTTAGTGATTCCACCATTTGTTAAAATGTTTTCCTGGATCTCCACTTTACTTTGTGGTTTCCCCATTATTTAAAAATATGTACAAATCAATTTGAATTTTTTTTTGTTTTATTTAAATTTGGATTTTTGTTTAAATTCTTTAATTGTTTGTTTGATGGTTTGTTTTGCTGACGTTGTTGATGGCAGGGTTAGCCCTTTGTAGAGGATGGCTAGTTCCTTCCTTCTTTGGAATTTTTTGCCAGCCCTTTTCCGATTCTTCTTGATGCTGGTGTTGTTATTGTTAGTAGTATTGCCTTTGTGCACTGTCTTCTTGTATTCTTCCAGCGATATTGCTCTAGGTCCTTCGGTGAGTGGAGTTGGGATATATTGTGGGATTGATGATGTGTCTCCTTCTGTTGTCCTGTCGGGCACATATTCTTCCAAATTATTTTCTTGCAAGTACTTTTCCCAGCGGGATATTATTTCGTTGATTTCCTCTTCTGACATTTATTGAAAAAAAAATCTATTCTTATCCTTGGCAGGGTTTGAAAAAAAATTTTCTACTTTTTAATGGTCCGATATTGGCAGGATCGCCATGTGGGGTTAGTTTTTGGTTTAGTGGGTATTTATTCTGTTTCCCTATAGTCCCTTGTTTATTTTATACAGCTGTTAGGGATACCAGCTCAAGAGTTAGGCGTTCGAAAGAACTGCCAAAAGATTCTCAAAACTTCAAAATAAGACAAGGCTGATGTAGCCAGTTTATGTTTTAAAGTAAAGTCTGTTTTTATTAAATTTTGCTTATGCTTATATACTAGTTTTTAAAATTAATCTTAGCCTTTTTAACTTATTATAACATACAATTATTTCTTCTTTCTCTTTCAATACCATGAAGTTTCATATTCACATTTCCATTTGACCAATCATTGTACTTTGTATTTAGAATCGCACTCAAATAGAAATGTGTCACTCAAATAGTTATGTTGGGGTGAGAAGTTGGGCGGGTTGCTGTCGCGCGCACAAATTGATGAGTATTCAAAAACTCTTGGTTGTTCTTGGATATTAGAACATTTACAAATTAAAACTCATTTTTTTATTTGTTATGTTTGTCAATATGACCAACTGGTATAAATCACATATTGTTTGTGGTTAAAAAACAAGAAAACCAATTTTCTTTTGTGTTGGGTGTATTTGTTTTTTTCTTTTATTAAATATATTTGTTCACTATAATATAATATAATGTTATAATAATAATTTTTGTTATTGGCACTTAAATATTATTTATATGTATGTATTTGTTCACTGTAATTGTTAATATTAGTTATATATATGTATTTTGTTTGTTCAATATATTTTTAATATTATAATAATAATTTTATAATAATAATTTTTAATATTGGCACTTGCACTTTTTTCCACTACGTTGCTTACACTTTAAAAGTCACAAAACTAATGAGAAAATTAATGCATTTAAATGATTTGGTACTCGCGCTTTGCAGACGAGAAAAAGGGAAAAGAAAACAAAGTAAAAGGAGTGTGGTCACTTGTAGCGATTTAATTACGGCTTCAATAAGGGCCGCTCGTAAACATCCTGCCCCCCTTGCTATAGAGCAATTTTAGAGAAGGGGGTAGGAGCAAGAAGTGGTAGCAACATAGTGGGTTTAAAGTAGAAGTGATGTAAGGTAAATATAAAGTTACTGAGAGAACACTGAAGATGGCACATAGCCGAAACCGGTCTGTTTATCAACCAAATTTGACGTGGGATGACGGAAATTCATTCCAAATTGCATCAAACCCCGTCGGAAGAAAAACACAACACGTAAATATAAAGTATAAGAAGGTATAGTTCAAGAATGCATAAAATAATTATAAAGGTTAATATATATATATATATAAAAGAAAGTGTAAGAGGGAGTAATTTTATAATTCAAAAATTCAATTAAGTATAATTCTAAGGTATATAGAGGTAAGTAAACAAGGGAATAGTTGTATAATTTGAATTCAAGCAAGTATAATTCTAGGGTATATAGAGGTAAGTAAACAAGGGAATAGTTGTATAATTTAAATTCAAGCAAGTATAATTCTAAGGTATATAGAGGTAAGTAAACAAGGGAATAGTTGTATAATTTAAATTCAAGCAAGTATAATTCTAAGGTATATAGAAACCTTAGTTACTCTTATCGAGCAATTAGAAGATCATTTTGCCAAAATAGGAAAACCAAAGAAAATAGTGGCAGACAATGAATTTAAAGCAATCCGGATAAAAGAATTTTTAAAAAAAGAAAACATTGAATTACATCTAACTAAACCCAATAGTCACACGGGAAATGCAGACATAGAGCGTTTGCATAACACAATAGCCGAAAAATTCAGGATATTATATAAATTAGAGAAAAATATTCCAATAAAACAATTGATTCAAAAAGCAATTAGAAGCTATAATGAGCGCTACCACTCCAGCATTAAATGCACACCTAGTGATGTACATTTGGGAAAGATTGAAAATGGTATAATAAAAAGGAATTTAGAGGAAAATAAAAGAAAAATAATTGAGAAATTAAACAGATCTAGAGAAGATTACAGCGAAAGTAGGGAAGAAGGATTCATTAAGAACTACAAGGCAGTTAGGCATAAAGAACAACCAAAATATAAAAAATCCAAATTAGAGAGAGTGCATCATTGTAACATCAAACGACCTCTTAAATTTACAGTTATGGACAATACTGATGATACTCTTATGGACACAACCGATTGAAGGGATAATGAACACAAAACGAATTACAGAACAAAAAGGATTTGTAGACATTTATATCAAAAATCAGGAAATAGTCCAGGAGACGGACATAGTATTACAAATCATAAATTTGCATGATATAGAAACCATTTTGGACAACATGACAGAAAACATAAAATTAATGAACATTGATAATAAAGAAATGCTTAATTTAGAACTAAGTGACGCTAAAAATAAATTATTGACATTATTGCCAAGACAAAATAGGCAAAGACGAGGACTAATCAATGGAATAGGAAACATACAAAAATGGTTATTTGGGACTATGGACGACGAAGACAGGCAAAACATACAAAAACATTTGTTCAATATTGATGAAATTGTTAACAACAATAATCAACAAATTATAATTAATGACTATTTTAATGTAACTATAAATCATTTAAAGATGGTAATTACAAATGACAGACAAAAAATTCAAGAAGAACTAAATTCTATAAATAAGTTTTTAAAAATAGAAAATAATAAAAGTAGATATTTAGAGCAACTAAGTAATATACAACTAATAAAGAGTAGAATAGAGCATTTGCAAGACAATGTAATTTCTGCAAAACATGGTTTGGTACATCCAAGTATTCTAACCAGTAACGAAATTAAAAAATACAATATCGTTTATAGCAAGTTGAAATATATACAGTGTGGTACAACATTTGTTAATGGCTCATACTTAGTTTTAGGAGTAAAAATACCTAAAAATTTCATAATTGTTAAATTAAGAATTATTGTTCCACTACCCAATATTCACAATAACGAAATAGATGCTATTACAGAAAAAAGCTTCGAGTTTGAAAATAAAACATATACATTTAAAAGACTTAAAATTAAGCACTCATTGTATAATAAAAAAAATAATTGTCAACTAGTAAGTAACAAAGATTTTGAAATTATACAATTGGATATAGATACAATTATAATTAAGAATGCAATGAACATCAGTGTTAATGATACTTGTAATTCCGAAAAAGTTATGTTACACGGAAATTATTTAATAAATTTCAGTAATTGTTCAATAAGAATTAAAGACTATTATTTTTCAAATACTATCGAAAATATAAAAGAAAAACAAATTATCGAAAATCCAAATAGAGCTCAGAATTTTACACATAAATTATCTTTTCAAGAAATTGAATTACAACAAAAAAATAATGTAAAGAATATTAAAGCATTAAATTATCATACAAAATTAACATATGGATGTAACTTTTTTATAATAATTGTAGTACTTATTTTAATTGTGTTAATTTTAACTAAACATAAACAGATAAAAATAAAATTAAATAAAAGAATTCAGGAGAATTCTAATCTAAAGGAGGGAGAAGTTAAGTATATAAACCAAGCACTAACACTTACATTAGGAACGACCCTATAGACGAATTTATTGCAAATATAATTAAAGACAAAGTGTAATATTAAACCCATTTCCGATTTATTTAAAGAAATTATGATTAAATCCATAAATCGAAACTATTTTTCGGTCGCAATTCCAAGAATTGCAACCGTAATTTGCCAATAGTTATTAACAATATAATTAATACAAAATAAATGTAAAATTTATTAATTGTTTTTCGGTCGCAATTCCAAGAATTGCAACCGTCCCAATTTAATATAAAAGAATTAACTTCATTAATAAATTAAAGCACTAAATGCAGAAATGTAACAAAGTATATTTTTCGGTCGCAATTCTGAGAATTGCAACCGTCCAAAATTTACTAACTTTTCACTAAGAAAGTAATTTGCAATAGATATTGTCAAATAAGCATTTCCGTTCCCAAACGAAAATGCAATATTCAATAAACTTATTAACAAATAATACAATAACTTTAATATATAAGAAAACCTTGTAATTAGGATAAGTCAGTCTTGTTTCTCCCATTCGGTCAAGAAGTTGCTAAGCTTCAAATTAAATAAAATTAATAAACAAAAAAAAACAATTTAGTTTTTTTTAATAAAAACCGCGACACGGTAACGAAATTCGTGTGCAACAACAAATTTAGTCAGTTCACATTGCATTGTTAAAATGTATCGGTAATCATTTGAAATAAGAAGAGGACCTACGGTGTCAATTGAAATTACTTCAAAACTATTGTTTGGTGTGTTTGTTAGTGTAAGTGTTTCTTTTATGTGTTTTGTTTGTTTATTTTTGTTACAATTGTCGCAGTATGATACAAATTTCTTTACCATTTTATTCATGTTTTTCCAAATGTACCGCTGTTTTAGTTTAATTAATGTTTTTCTAATTCCTAAGTGGCCAGCGTGTGTGGCATTATGAAATTCGTCAATTAGTTTATATTTTAAAAAGTCATCTGTTATTCTTTTTGGGGCATTGTATATTAATATTTTTAATTGAGGACTTTTTTTATTTATTCTTATCTTTGCATATGCTTCTTTTAATTCTTCTTTCGTATATATGTACTTTAAATATTTTATCGTTATTTGCTAGCGCTAATTCTTTCATATTTTCTTTACTCATTTTTGATATCAGTTTTCTCAGTATCGAATCTAGTTTCGCAGAGTTATCGCTAAATCTTGCATGCATATTATCATTATCTTGTATATTTTTGGCATGTAACTTCTTCATAATCGAATCTTGTTTCGATGAATTATCGTTACATCCTATATTCATATCATTCTTATTTTGGGTACATAATTTCTCCATGGTCGAAACTGGTTTCGATGAATTATCATTATGTTCAATGTGCACAATATTATTTTCAATATATATGTCGACTTCTTTTATGTTTTCAAATCTATTAAATTGCAATTTCTTAATATTTTTTATATCATTCATGGATGTGCATTCCCATATTTGAAGTTGATCAGGCTTCTGAGAATTGCATTTTTCCATATTCTTTTCTTCTACACGTGTTTCATTAAAATTTTTATTCGCCTCATTATGTTCTTTATTATTTGCCTCATTATTTTCTTTACTTTTACTCTTCATAGCCCTCGTTGTTACTAATACTTTTTTTTCCTTTTTCGTCGTTCTCTTGCGGTATCATTTGTTTAAGTATGTCTGAATCTAGTTCTATCCTAGAAAGTGTGTCTGCATTTGTATTCATTTTTCCTTTTTTATACACAATTTTGAAAGCATAATCACTTAAATCTAGTCTTATTCTTGTCATTCTTGATGAAGTATTTTTATGTGAGAATAATGAAATTAACGGTCTATGGTCTGTTACAGTTATAAATTTTCTGGCATATAGGTAAGGTTTGAAAAAATGTATACTCCAATGTATTGCTAAAAGTTCTTTCTCAATTACTGGTTTGTTAATGTCATGTTTTTGTAATGACTTACTAGCGTATGAAATTGGTAAATCTTCTCCGATTTCACCTTGAGATAAGACTGCTCCTAATGCGTAATCTGATGCATCTGTTGTTGAAATAAAAGGTTTATCAAAATTTGGATATTGTAATACTGGTGGATTCATCAATTTTTCTTTCAATTCTTCAAAAGCTTTCTGGCATTTTTCCGTCCATATAAATTTTTTTGATTTTTTTAATAGTGCGTTTAGGTAATGTCAGCAAAGTTGGTTATGAATTTTCTGTAATAATTGCAAAATGCAACAAATCGTCTTAGTTCGTCCGCGTTTTTTTATTTTGGGTAGTTTTTTATTACTTCGTATTTAGATGGGTCTGTTTTTACACCGTCCTTTGTTATTAAGTGTCCTAAGTAAATTACTTCTGGTCTTAGAAAATTAAATTTCTTTGAGTTTTGTTTTAAGTTGTATTTTTGTAATCGGTCTAAAACTTTTATTAAATTTTTGTTGTGGTGGCTTAAACTACAACCGTATACGATTATGTCATCTACATAAAGAAATGCTTCGGATTCTAGTCCGGATAATGCTATTGTAAGCATTCTTTGAAAACTATTCGATGAAATTTTTAGTCCGAATTGAAAATGTCCTTGTGGTATGGAAAAAGCAGTTAAAGGTCTAGAGTCCTTCTCTAATTCAATTTGGTCAAAGGAACTGGTCATATCGAGTGTAGAAAACCATTTAGCTCTACCTAGTTTGTCTAAAATATCTTCTAATCTAGTTAGAGGAAATTTGTCATTAATAATTTTATCATTTAGTTTCCTAAAATCTACAACTAGTGTCCATTTCTTCTTATCCTCAATGTTTTCCTTTGGTACCAAGAGGAGTGGAGCATTATATGGACTAACTGATGGTTCTATTATTTCATCTTCTAGCATTTTATGTACTTGTTCATTTATTATGTCAGTATGTGAGTGTGGTAGTCCGTGTAGGTGTGTTGTCTGAGGTCGTGATTTTCTGTTTGTAAAAATTGTTGACGCCTAATTTTTCGTCTTCTATATGAAAAACATTTTGATATTTTTTAAATATTTCTTTAAATTGTGCTTTTGCATATTCGTCATTATGGTCTAATTGCAATTCATTCAATATTTTGTTAAAATGTTCGTTGCTGTTTTTATTGTTGTAACTTAATACATCATAATTTTTAAGTTGATCAGTTTGGAGTTTAATGCCCTGTAAAGTTATTTCTTCAGTTGTTGTGTTTAACATTTTTAAGTGTGTCATGCCGCTTTTAGGGGCTATTGAATTACTTAGAAATACACTTGGCTTTAATTCATTATTGAAAATTACGCTGTTTTCGATTAAATTTAATTTTATTGCTTGTATAATTTCTGTTCTTGGAGGTATTTTTATCTGTAATGACGAAATTGTTTTTGTATGGATTGGAAGGGTTATAGTATTATTATTAACAAAAAACATATTGTAAATGTTTCATTATCTATTTTACAGAGATATTTCTTTAAAAAGTCTCTTACTATTATGCCGTCTGTTTCTATTGGAAAATCTGATTTTACTAGTTGGAAAGAGTGGCTACATATTTCGTCAGTAAAAGTTAGTACTAAATTTATCGTGCCTAAAGAATTTATTTCTTCTGTAGTTATTCCAGTGAGATTACATTTTTCTTCTGGATTATATTGTGCACCTTCGAATTCTGAACACATGCGACATAGTGATATACATATCTGCACCTGTGTCGACAAGAAATATAAGTTGTTTATTTTTGTATTTTGTGATTATAAAAATTGTGTTATTGTGAGATACTTTATGTATTTTTAATTTTGGCTGTCCGGAATAGTTATGTATTCCGGGCCTGTTACGTTTCCCGAATCTTGTATATGTCTGTTGTTGTTTCTGTTGCTGTTGTTGAAGTTTCTCGTGTTATTGGGTCTATTATTTTAGTAGTTGTTGTTGAAATTATTATTAAATCTGTTAAAGTTAATTCTATGATTGTTATTTCTAGAGAAATTGGTGTTTCTTGGTGAGTTATTGTTACTATTACCATAATTGTTGTTTCTATTGTAATTATTTCTGTCAGCGTTGTAGTTCTTGTGTGGTCTGTTATTGTTGTAGTTAGAAACTGTATTGTTATTTTTAGTGTAATTTTGTGGTTGATACTGTGGTTTCTCTCTTCTGTAGAATTTCGTTATGTGTCGCTCTCTTTTCATTTTCAAGTTCAATTGCAAGTTCTGATGCTTCTTGTAATGTAGTTGGTCGAGCAGCGTATATGGTCGATTTGAAGTCTTCGTTTAGTCCTTTTTTGAAAGTATCTAGGGCTAATTTACTATTAAATTTAATTATTAATTTCTTTTCTGCTATTGATGCACTGTCTCCTAATTCTTCTATTCCTAATTTGTTTAGGCTATCTATTATATTTAGTATTTTTTCTTTAAATGAATTAACTGAAATTTTTCCTTGGAACAATGTGCTTAGTTTGTTTTGTAATTGTGGTATTGTTTTAGTGCTTTTGTATCTTTGTTCTAGTACACTTTTTACTGTTTCGAAATTTTCAGGTTTTATATAACTTCCAATTGATGTTCTAACCTGTGAGGATAGTTTAGCATGATAAACATACTGAAGAAAGTCTATTTTTGCTGTGTCTGATAAAGTTTTATTAATGAGTTCTGCTGTTATTAGGAAACTTTCTAATTCTATATAATTACCATTGAACAAAGGTAATGCTTTTGATGCTGTTTCTAAATTAAATGCAGCCATGTTTGTATTTTTGTTTTTTGATTCTTTCGGACTTTCCAATAAGTATTCTTTAATTTTTCTATATATATTATCAAATTCTAATCTTAGACCAGATGATTTATCTTCATCATTTTCTTCGAGTGTATTCGACTGAAAGTCTTTTCTTATATTTTCTATCGTTTCTAATTTGCTTTGAATTGTCTTTTCTGTATATGTCCTTCCTGGACTTTTCTTTAAATTTTTTAATACTTCTTTTAAGTCTGAAATATTTTGTTCCATTAGAATTATTTATTAAGTATGTATGTATAATACATAATTTCTTTTTATTTTTGTGATTTAAACTTGTATTACGTTATTGTAATTTATATTTTTACGTTTAATTATGTAAATTTTAAAATATTGAAAAATTTTATCTATTGTATATACTAAAAATAAGTATACAATTAAAAATAATAAAAGATTTGAACTTGATATAAAATGTTCATTATTGTTATTTGAATATTTGTTTGTCTATATGGGTATTTTTTACAGGATTTCTCCAAATAGGACCTACCATTTTAAATTTTTTTTTATTTTTTATCTGCCGTATTTTCTCATCATTAAAATTTTCTCTAATTCTCTTTTTGTTGGATTAAGAATTTCTTCTTTTTCAGGAATTCCCTCTATGCCCAAATCTTTCCATAATAGTGTTAACCACCGTATGGATTTTTCTATTTGTTCTTCACTTGTTTCGTTTTCAATTTCTAAAATGGTTTCTTTAATTTCCGGAAAACGATTTTGTTTGTGTTTTGGTTTAACCATTTTATATTATATTTTGTTGCCTGATTTTTATTAATAGTTAAAAGTTTGCTTTCTTTAATTTTATACATCTGTTTAGAATCGTTTTGTCTATTAGTGTGTTTAATTACATAGCCTTTAAAATATTTGTTTATTTTGTGTGCAGCATATAAAATAATCATCACTATTGAAAATATGATTATGTGATCTAGGGATATTGCATGTTCTTTGTTAGTGATTCCACCATTTGTTAAAATGTTTTCCTGGATCTCCACTTTACTTTGTGGTTTCCCCATTATTTAAAAATATGTACAAATCAATTTGATTTTTTTTTTGTTTTATTTAAATTTGGATTTTTGTTTAAATTCTTTAATTGTTTGTTTGATGGTTTGTTTTGCTGACGTTGTTGATGGCAGGGTTAGCCCTTTGTAGAGGATGGCTAGTTCCTTCCTTCTTTGGAATTTTTTGCCAGCCCTTTTCCGATTCTTCTTGATGTTGGTGTTGTTATTGTTAGTAGTATTGCCTTTGTGCACTGTCTTCTTGTATTCTTCCAGCGATATTGCTCTAGGTCCTTCGGTGAGTGGAGTTGGGATATATTGTGGGATTGATGATGTGTCTCCTTCTGTTGTCCTGTCGGGCACATATTCTTCCAAATTATTTTCTTGCAAGTACTTTTCCCAGCGGGATATTATTTCGTTGATTTCCTCTTCTGACATTTATTAAAAAAAAATCTATTCTTATCCTTGGCAGGGTTTGAAAAAAAATTTTCTACTTTTTAATGGTCCGATATTGGCAGGATCGCCATGTGGGGTTAGTTTTTGGTTTAGTGGGTATTTATTCTGTTTCCCTATAGTCCCTTGTTTATTTTATACAGCTGTTAGGGATACCAGCTCAAGAGTTAGGCGTTCGAAAGAACTGCCAAAAGATTCTCGAAACTTCAAAATAAGACAAGGCTGATGTAGCCAGTTTATGTTTTAAAGTAAAGTCTGTTTTTATTAAATTTTGCTTATGCTTATATACTAGTTTTTAAAATTAATCTTAGCCTTTTTAACTTATTATAACATACAATTATTTCTTCTTTCTCTTTCAATACCATGAAGTTTCATATTCACATTTCCATTTGACCAATCATTGTACTTTGTATTTAGAATCGCACTCAAATAGAAATGTGTCACTCAAATAGTTATGTTGGGGTGAGAAGTTGGGCGGGTTGTTGTCGCGCGCACAAATTGATGAGTATTCAAAAACTCTTGGTTGTTCTTGGATATTAGAACATTTACAAATTAAAACTCATTTTTTTATTTGTTATGTTTGTCAATATGACCAACTGGTATAAATCACAAATTGTTTGTGGTTAAAAAACAAGAAAACCAATTTTCTTTTGTGTTGGGTGTATTTGTTTTTTTCTTTTATTAAATATATTTGTTCACTATAATATAATATAATGTTATAATAATAATTTTTGTTATTGGCACTTAAATATTATTTATATATATGTATTTGTTCACTGTAATTGTTAATATTAGTTATATATATGTATTTTGTTTGTTCAATATATTTTTAATATTATAATAATAATTTTATAATAATAATTTTTAATATTGGCACTTGCACTTTTTTCCACTACGTTGCTTACACTTTAAAAGTCACAAAACTAATGAGAAAATTAATGCATTTAAATGATTTGGTACTCGCGCTTTGCAGACGAGAAAAAGGGAAAAGAAAACAAAGTAAAAGGAGTGTGGTCACTTGTAGCGATTTAATTACGGCTTCAATAAGGGCCGCTCGTAAACATCCTGCCCCCTTGCTATAGAGCAATTTTAGAGAAGGGGGTAGGAGCAAGAAGTGGTAGCAACATAGTGGGTTTAAAGTAGAAGTGATGTAAGGTAAATATAAAGTTACTGAGAGAACACTGAAGATGGCACATAGCCGAAACCGGTCTGTTTATCAACCAAATTTGACGTGGGATGACGGAAATTCATTCCAAATTGCATCAAACCCCGTCGGAAGAAAAACACAACACGTAAATATAAAGTATAAGAAGGTATAGTTCAAGAATGCATAAAATAATTATAAAGGTTAATATATATATATATAAAAGAAAGTGTAAGAGGGAGTAATTTTATAATTCAAAAATTCAATTAAGTATAATTCTAAGGTATATAGAGGTAAGTAAACAAGGGAATAGTTGTATAATTTGAATTCAAGCAAGTATAATTCTAGGGTATATAGAGGTAAGTAAACAAGGGAATAGTTGTATAATTTAAATTCAAGCAAGTATAATTCTAAGGTATATAGAGGTAAGTAAACAAGGGAATAGTTGTATAATTTAAATTCAAGCAAGTATAATTCTAAGGTATATAGAGGTAAGTAAACAAGGGAATAGTTGTATAATTTAAATTCAAGCAAGTATAATTCAAAGAGGGGAGAAAGGTAAGTATACAAGTGAATAAGGTATTACCTAAGAGAAATATAAATTGGTTGTAAATAAATTCATTGTTGACAAAAACTTTAAGTCTTGGTTTCAGAATCCGAATTTTCCTATTATGACCCATCCTAACAGGGTATTTTGTGCCATAGGGGTAACAAGAGATTGGGGTTGAATGCCGCTTTTGATTAGCTGGGGGTAGATATCAGCTCCAAGGACGATGTTGATCGAACCGCTGGTGAAAAAATCAGGATCGGCCAATCGCAAGTTTTGGTAACCGTCCGTTACCCTGTGGTCCAGCCGTTTCTTTGTTTGGAGCGCTGGGAGGTCCTTTGTTACCTGGGCGGTGAGTGTAAAGGTTGGGCCCTCATTGAAGCGGGATTGGAAGGATATACGGCACCATTTTTTACCAAGGCGTGACTCTATTGGGAGATTGTACCGTTCAATGAGAAAGGCTGCTATGGAACTGAACTCGACGCAAGGGTTGAGAAGTCCGCGGACTCGACCCCAGCTGCCATCCAGCTGCATTCTTATGATAATGGTCGGTATGACAGTTGTAGTATTACGCTCAGATGTGGTGTTTCGTGGGGGTGTGTGAAGGCGTGCGCGGCGATGCAAAAGAGTGTGATGTTTATCACTACATATTCGACAGCGTTCTTTGGTGACACATTTGGAGAGTCGGTGAGAGTGGGCAAGACAGTTTTCACAATACGTGAAACGTTTTACCGTCTTTGTCCGGTCGGATACGTTCATCCTTTTGAACGTGACGCATTTCCGCAACGGGTGGTTCTGTTTGCATATGCAGCAGTCATATCTAGGCCGCTTATTGGTTGATTTAGGAGGTTTTTGCTGTTTGATGGGTGATGCGCTTCTGCGGTGATGACTAGACATGACGGCTAAAAGAGAGAGAAAAACAAGGAAAACACATAGTCATTGTTGACCTGAGTTGGGTAGCAAGACTAATTTATTGATGGGTCTCGTAACGACGCCATTGGCGGTGCGTAAGTCAACCACTCTGACCCGTTTATCAGGGCCAGGGTGAGTTTTCTCTATACGACCTAACCGCCATTGGTTGGGGGCTAAATTATCTTGTCTGATTACAACGAGATCGCCTACAGCATAATCGCGTTCGGGGTATTTCCACTTTATTCGTTTGTGGAGTTCTATTAAATATTCTTCTTTCCACCTTCGGGCTAGTTGTTGATGGAGGATTTTTAGCTTTTGCCATCGATTGACGTAGCTTAGGGAATGGCTAGACAAGTCTGGTTCAGGAGGCGATAGTAATGGCGCACCGATGAGGAAATGACCGGGAGTCAAAGCGCATAAATTCGAAGGATCATCGTTTATTGGGCTGAGGGGTCTGGAATTCAAACAGGCTTCAATACGAGCAAGCATAGTACTGAACTCCTCATATGTGAAACTTTGACTATAGCACATCTTCTTAAAATGGGACTTGAAGCTTTTTACTCCTGCTTCCCAGAGACCACCCATATGTGGAGCACCTGGTGGGATAAAGTTCCATTCGAGGGGAGAAAAACTGTCTTGGGACAATAAGTTTTTACGTATATGGGATAGAAATTGTTGCTTGTCGCAGTTCAGTATATTAGAGGCGCCCACAAAAGCTGTTCCGTTGTCAGAGTACAAGGAGTGGGGTGTTCCACGCCTGGAGAAAAATCGTGCGAAAGCGGCTAAGAATGCTTGGGTTGAGATTTCGCCAGTTGCTTCAAGATGAATCGCTTTCGTTGCAAAACATATGAACACGAGTACATAACCTTTAGTTACCTTACAGCCGCGTCCAACGTACGATTTGATATCAAATGGCCCAGCGAAGTCTATGCCAGTATCATAAAAGGGGCGTGACAGGTTGGCACGCTCAGGGGGTAGTGCTGCCATTATTTGCTGACCTCGTTGGCTTTTCAGTTTCACACACACGATGCACTGGGAAATAATCGTTTTTATTAATGTTTTTAATTTGGGGACATAAAAACGAGTTCTCATTAAGCGGTATAGAAGTGCATTTTGACCATGGAGGGAGTATTTATGGAGGTAGTTGAGAAATAGTCGGGTGAAACGAGCGTGGTAAGGGAGCAAGACGGGATAGCGTTCATCATAACTAAGTGTCGGCGCGTTTGCTAACCTGCCGTTAATTCGCATCATTCCGTCAGTGCCTAGGAATGGATTAAGCGTTAAAAGGTTACTTTTCCGTGATAGTGTGTGACCAGCGCTTAAGTTGTCATATTCCGTAGTAAAATAGAATTTTTGACAAGCGATTACTAAACGATTTCTAGCATGTTTCAATTCACTTGAAGACAATTCGCCATTCATGACAGAGTTGTGATTAAGTTTGGAATTTATTCGGGAGTAAAAACGGAATACGCGACAAATAATGCGCAAAGCCTTAGGGAGCTCAGAAAAATTATTCAGAATGTCATAATTTGAAATTGATGTCGAGTGTACTTGGATGGGTCTAGCTTCTTCTTCAGTCGAGTAGGGGGGGTTTCGCAGCGGCCATTCCGATTGCGGGCGTCGTAGCCATGACGGTCCGTGCCACCATAAGTCGTTTGAGACTAGTTCAGATACCGTGATACCACGGGAGGCCAAGTCAGCGGGGTTACTTTTGGATTCCACATGAGCCCATGAGTCATTTCCTACCTTTTCAATAATGGAGGAAACTCTGTTTTCCACGAAAGTTTTCCATTTATGCGCGGGTTTGTGCAACCATGCTAAGACGATGGTGGAGTCGGTCCACAGAAACAGCTTATAATTTGAGAGATTGAGTCGAGGTTGAATAGAGTCGATCATATTCGCCATTAATTCTGCTCCGCAAAGTTCCTTACGTGGTAAAGAGACAAATTTCACTGGGGCAACTTTTGTCTTTGCCATTAGCAGATGAGTGGAAACGAACCCGCCGCTTTCCGCGCGGATATAAAACGTAGCTGCATATGCTTTTTCTGAGGCATCGCAGAATCCGTGCAATTCAATAGTGTACGATGGATCGAAGTCTACGTAGCGCGGAATCTTAATTTGTTCGATATGTGCATAGTCGTCTAAGAACGCGTTCCATTGATGCAGGGTTGATGGGTGTAGATCTTCATCCCAGTCAGTACCGTCTTTCCAGATTTGCTGCATAATGATCTTGGCGACAATGATCTTGGGGGATAGCCAACCGGCGGGATCGAATAACTTTGCGATTTCAGAGAGTACCGCTCTTTTCGTGATCATATTACGCTCGGGCTGGGTTTTCAATTTAAAATAGAAGTGGTCATTTCCAGCATTCCATCTTAAGCCGAGAGTTTTAGTGATGCTAGAATCTGACAGTTTAAGAAACTCCTCATCTAGTACGTGGTTTGGGGGAAGATCTTTCAGCAAGTAATCGTTATTCGCTGTCCATTTACGGAGTGAGAATCCAGCTGATTCCAGAACTGCTAAAAGTTCGTTGCGTGACTCGAGGGCTGAGGATAAGGTGTGAGCTCCTGCTAGTACGTCATCGACATCGTAATTTTTTAGAATTTCAGAAGCTCGGGGGTACTGCAATTCACAATCCTTAGAAAGTTGAAATAAGGTTCTGATGGCCAAATAGGGGGCACAGTTCACGCCGAAGGTGACTGTGTTTAGCTCATAGTCATGGGGTTGCTCGTGAGGGGAGTTACGAAAAACTATGCGCTGGTAGCATGTTTGTGAAGGGTGTACGAGAATCTGTCGATACATCTTCTCAATATCAGCATTGTAAACGTACCTAAAAAATCTCCATCGCAAAATTAGGGTAGGTGAGTCCGCTTGTAGAATAGGGCCAGGATGGTGGAGGTCGTTTAGGCTCACACCATTGCTCGAGGGGTTCGAGGCGTTAAACACAACTCGTAATTTAGTGGTAGTACTGTCTGGTTTAAAGACAGCATGGTGAGGGAGATAATAACCTCTAGTGTCATTTAGCACAGGGTTTACTCTGGTCATTTGCCCTAAGGTCGAATATTCGTTAATAACGCGATCATATTCAGTTTTAATTTGGGGATTTTTCTTTAGTTTTTCTTCATTTCGGAAGTATTGGGATAAAGCAATATGACGGGATATTCCTACATTCAGAGTTTCGGGAAATTCTTTTTTAAAGGGGAGTGAAACAATAAATCGACCTTCGCTGTTACGAGTTGTTGTCGTCTGATACAGGTGTTCGCAATACAAGTCCTCCGGGGACGACCGTGGCTTATGCGGTATATCTTCAAGCTCCCAAAATCGTTGAAGTTGGTTACAGAGAGTTATTTCGTTAAAAAAGGAAGCTACGGATTTTTGGTAGGGGTTGGTCGTAATCGTACCTGTCACAATCCATCCGAACACCGTGTTTTGCGCAACTAAAGTCTGAGATGGGTCCCAATGTAGGCCGTTCTGAATCACTTTCGGGTACACGTCGCCTCCAAGAAGCAGGTCGATTTCAGAACCGGCTTGACGGTACGGATCGGCTAACTGAAGATGGGCAAAATTGCTATCTGTTATGCGGGACATTGGGTAATATGGGAGTTGACCCGTCAGTCTTTTTATGACCAAAGCGTGGGCGTAATCTCGAACGTACTGTCTATGGGGGATCCGATTTTAAGGGAGCATATTTGAGTTGATGTGGCAGTTAATGACTCATTTATTCCGTGAACTTCAGCTTGGGTAGCGCTTGTTTTAAGACCCAGCTTGGTGTGCAGTTTCTTGGAGATAAAAGTTGCTTCGGACGCAGAATCAATAAGGGCGCGGACAGTGAACTTACTGTCGCCGCTATACACATCAACCAGGGCGGTGCCGAGAACAATAGAGTGTGGTGTCGATGGTAATTGAGTTGAGAACGATTGTAAAGATCGCTCTGTGGCTTGACGAGAAGTGGATGGAGTGGAATCAACTACCTGAGGCCTGTTATCTGTGTGAATTTGGGGTTTGTGAACTGCAAACGTAGCCGCGGCAGATTTATGGGTGGGGTTCATGTAATGATTGGGGGTTGGTTTGGATTCTGCGCGGTGTAGGAGAGAATGATGCTTATTGTTGCACGCATTGCAAAGAAAGCGACTTTTACAATTATTGAAATCATGGGAAGTTCCGAGGCAATTAATACATAATTTGCGTTGTTTGACGGCATTGAATCGTTCGTTAACTGACATATTCAAAAACGATGGGCAAAATCGAACGGGGTGATAGTTAGGGCATATAACGCATTTTCCTGGCTCTCGATTAGTACTATAGCTATTGAGTTTCTTCTGTTCAATTTTCTTGGGGGTGTGCAATTTGTTAGGGTGTGAGGAGGATGGGGTTGAAAATGTTGTTCGAATATCTGCAACAGATTCCAGGGTTTGAAACCGGGTCGTCAAAAAAGCATCCATCTGCTTCCATGTGGGCAACTCTGTGCTTTGCGGCAGAGATTGTTCCCATAGATTAAGGGTTACATCGGGCAAACAAGTTGAACATATGTAGACGAAAATTATATCCCAGTTGTTAGTGTCGATTCGCAGCAGGGTTAAATTCGTGACGCAATCATTAATTGTACGCTGTAGACGTCTTATATTGGGACCGGTCTCTTTTGTGAGGGGGGATATGTTGAAAAGGCTTTTTAGTTGCGCATTAGTAATGGGGCAGGTTTTTAGAAGTTCGCGAGCTTCTCTCTGGGTCTTCTTCAGCAGGTGACACATCTTCTCGACGGGGGAGAGACGTTTGTTATTTCCATACAGGGCCATGAACATGTCGCGGAACGTGGGCCATGACTTGTAATCTCCATGGAAAATCTCTGTGTCGCACGGGGGTAAAGAAATATGACTGATGTTATCAGAGTGGGTATCAGAATGGGAAACGACTGGCTTATGTTGATGACGTAAACTATCAATGACTTCATTTACCTTTGCCAAGATTTCAACGTGGGACTTGAAAGTGGAAGCGAAACGCGCCTTAAGGGTTTCCATGTCGATCTCCTTCTTGATATCCTCGTATTTATCAAGCGCATTATCATAGCATGATCGAAAGCCGGACCAAAGACGGGTAACTTCACTTTTATAGACGTCCATAGTATGCACGGAATCTTCTGCCTTATCGCGTTGAGTCATGTACATTCGGAAATCGACTATGCGGTCGGACGCACGGACTAAGGCTGTGAGCAACGACATGATGACCTTTAAAGTAGGTGTTCACGACTTTCCAAATGATCGACGTAAGAGTGGCGATACGCAAAAGGGAAGGGGTTTTTTTTTCGAATAGAATTAAAAAATTTAAAGAACGTTGGGGTGCGCCTCGTATAAGCGACGAGTATATACGCGTTGAGGTGGGGTTTTATTTTATTCTTGCAATGACGTAAAATAAATTTTACGGAACTTTTGGGGTGCGCCTCGTATAAGCGGCAAGTGCCCAAAGGTAGAGATGGGGTTCTTTATTTTCGAAGAGAAGTAAAAAAAATTTAAAGAACTTTTGGGAGGTGCCTCGTATAAGCTACGAGTGCCCAAAAGTTGAAAAAGGGGGGTTGCTTTATTCTCGAAGAGAAGTAAAAAAAATTTAAAGAACTTTTGGGAGGTGCCTCGTATAAGCTACGAGTGCTTAAAAGTTGAAAAGGGGGGTTGCTTTATTCTCGAAGAGAAGTAAAAAATTTTTTTTTAAAGAACTTTAGGGAGGTGCCTCGTATAAGCTACGAGTGTCCAAAGTTGAAAAAGGGGGGGTTGTTTTATTCTCGAAGAGAAGTAAAAAATTTATAAAGAACTTTTGGGAGGTGCCACGTATAAGCTACGAGTGTCCAAAAGTTGAAAAAGGGGGGGTTGTTTTATTCTCGAAGAGAAGTAAAAAAATTTAAAGAACTTTTGGGAGGTGCCTCGGAGAAGCGGCGTTAAAAATATTGCAAGGGGTGTACTGTCTCGAAGAGACGAGCAAAAAATATTTTTGTAGTAAAAATTTTTCTATAAATTTTATAAACACTTTGTGGACGCGCCTCGTAGAAGCGGCGTTAAAAAATTTTTAGTGCAAGAGGTGTACTGTCTCGAAGAGACGAACAAAAAATCTTTTTGTAGTAAAAATTTTTTTTTTCTATAAATTTTATAAACACTTTGTGGACGCGCCTCGTAGAAGCGGCGTTAAAAAATTTTAGTGCAAGGGGTGTACTATCTCGAAGAGACGAGCAAAAAATATGTTTGTAGTAAAAATTTTTTTTTTCTATAAATTTTATAAACACTTTGTGGACGCGCCTCGTAAAAGCGGCGTTAAAAAATTTTAGTGCAAGGGGTGTACTGTCTCGAAGAGACGAGCAAAAAATATGTTTGTAGTAAAAATTTTTTTCTATAAATTTTATAAACACTTTGTGGGCGCGCCTCGTAGAAGCGGCGTTAAAAAATTTTAGTGCATATACGCATAAGTATACGGGGTTTTTATAATTTTGCATGAGAAGAAAATCTTATAAAATTTCCGGGTGTGCCTCTTAGAAGCGATTTGTCACACGACCCACGTATTTTTATTTTGCAGCTGTGAACATTTCTGGCCTACATACATACATTTATTATATACTTTGTTTTCTTTAGGTATTAGCTGACCTACTTTTGATTTCTTCAACTATGTATATACTTTGATGTACACAAGCAAAAGTTCGATGGCGAGTAAGTTTGATGCCAACCCTTATTTGTGTATAAATTCCTTGGCCGATTTTTTAAATATATATTTGTTCACTATAATATAATATAATGTTATAATAATAATTTTTGTTATTGGCACTTAAATATTATTTATATATATGTATTTGTTCACTGTAATTGTTAATATTAGTTATATATATGTATTTTGTTTGTTCAATATATTTTTAATATTATAATAATAATTTTATAATAATAATTTTTGATATTGGCACTTGCACTTTTTTCCACTACGTTGCTTACACTTTAAAAGTCACAAAACTAATGAGAAAATTAATGCATTTAAATGATTTGGTACTCGCGCTTTGCAGACGAGAAAAAGGGAAAAGAAAACAAAGTAAAAGGAGTGTGGTCACTTGTAGCGATTTAATTACGGCTTCAATAAGGGCCGCTCGTAAACAAGTTATTAATAAGCAATTCAACATTGCACCATGCACACAACAAAAAGAAATGTTATTGATACTTTATTAATTGTTTTGTTGTATGCATAGTGCAAGCATTATGAGTTTATGAGATACACTACACCCTCACCCTTAACTGCAAAATTAGTGGAGGAATTTTTCTAATCCCATCATAGTACTGTTACAAAATTTTCTTAAGATTTATTTATATACATAACTAGTTTAAATATCTTTGTATATATCATGTTTTTAATATAAGCAATTATATTAAGATTTTTATTCTAATGTTTTAAATAGTTTTAAATTATTATTATGGTATGTGTTCTCTATTCCATTGTAATCTATTGTGGTATTCACGCCATTCCTACTTATTATTTTTAATGGTCCTTTGTATGGACTTTGATGCTTTTTTCTATTTTCCTATTTTGAAATTTAATTTGTTTGTTTATTTTGTATTGTTAATTCTTTTTTCTTTAGTTCTTGTTAGCATATTTTTAACTCTATTTAGAGTGTATTTTAGTTTGGGTTTTAGTTCTAATACATAATCTTCATAATTGTAAAATTTTCTTTCAGTATCTAAACTGTCGGATGGCAAGTGTGGAATTTTCCATAAACTAATTCGAATGGTGTATATATACCCTGTGTCTATGTGTGGTGCTGTGTTATATGCGAAAGTAAAGTATGGAATCCACTTGTCCCATTCGTGATCATTTGCTGTAGTTAGTAAAAATTCATTTAGAACCCTATGGTTTCTTTCAATTGCTCCTAGCGTCTTGTGTTGATAAGGGGTTGAGAATACTTGTTTGATTTGTAATAATGAGCATATGTTACGCATAACTTCATTTGTAAATTCTGTCCCTCTGTCGGACTTAAGTACCTTAAATTTACCATATTTCAAAATGAATTGTTCGACTAATGTTTTTGCTGTAGTGATTGCATCTTTTGTTTGCATGGCGTGTGCAACAACAAATTTAGTCAGTTCACATTGCATTGTTAAAATGTATCGGTAATCATTTGAAATAAGAAGAGGACCTACGGTGTCAATTGAAATTACTTCAAAACTATTGTTTGGTGTGTTTGTTAGTGTAAGTGTTTCTTTTATGTGTTTTGTTTGTTTATTTTTGTTACAATTGTCGCAGTATGATACAAATTTCTTTACCATTTTATTCATGTTTTTCCAAATGTAGCGTTGTTTTAGTTTAATTAATGTTTTTCTAATTCCTAAGTGGCCAGCGTGTGTGGCATTATGAAATTCGTCAATTAGTTTATATTTTAAAAAGTCATCTGTTATTCTTTTTGGGGCATTGTATATTAATATTTTTAATTGAGGACTTTTTTATTTATTCTTATCTTTGCATATGCTTCTTTTAATTCTTCTTTCGTATATATTTACTTTAAATATTTTATCGTTATTTGCTAGCGCTAATTCTTTCATATTTTCTTTACTCATTTTTGATATCAGTTTTCTCAGTATCGAATCTAGTTTCGCAGAGTTATCGCTGAATCTTGCATGCTGTAATGTCCGCTCGTGCCATTACTCTTCTCTATATGTTAGCGATAAAATTGAAGACACAACCTTTTAGTTTTGCTGTTCAAATTCAATTGTTTTTATTAACAATACTTAGAATCTACCAATAAACGTTTTGCACTGTCTCAGAGAAAGCTTATCTTGAAAGCTTACTCTTCAAATAAAATATCAACTGAGACCATTTAAATAAATTACCCAATAAATAGAATAGTTAATAATTTGACTTAGACAGTATAAATATAAATACGCTACACCTTCCCCTTTTCGAAAGAATGATCTAGAAAATTTAAAATAGTTTGAAAGATCATTCGAATATACAAAAATTATACAGTTATAAAATATAATGTTATGATATACTATGGGTAATCTATTTGAACAAATATAGCTTATAAATAAAGTTTCTATCCGTTTATAATTTTGAATTCAGGTAAAGTTCATGAATTACAAGTTGTACTTAATAATATTAAAATTGAAAAATATTGATAACAATCTCTTTTATTTCCAAACTATTTTTATCTATTGGTTAGTTATTATTAATATTATTCGGTACCGATATATACTTATTTTATTTAAACATAGATTCCAATAAAACTAACAGTTTATACAAATTTATTAAAATATATTTTAAATAAGAGAGGTTCATTTTGAACATTATCCCTTCCCTTTTTGAAAGACAGATATTTTATACTTAAATATTTTTAAATACTCACTCGTAATTTTGAGCGTTAAATTCAAATTTCTTTAAGCGATTTTTATGCACTTCTTGTGTTTTATTTCCGTCTATTTTAATTAAGCAATTTCCTTTTTTATCTATTTCTATTATTTTAAATGGGCCATTATAAAGGGGTTGTAATTTATGGCCTGAATCATTTTGTATAAGGACATAATCATTTGGGCTTAGATCTTGAAATTTTGCTCTTTTATCGAATTGTGTTTTTTGCTGTTTTTTTGCTTTTTCGACTAGCGATTTCGCTCTATTTTGTGCTGATTGTAGTCTGAATTTTATTTCTTTTTCGTATGCATCTACGTTGTATAGCGGTTCTACTTCATCAGTTTGAAGGAAAATCAAAGGGGTTGGCAACTTTCCAAAAACTAGCTCATACGGGCAATAATTGTGCACCGAAGAGGGGGTTGTATTATAGCAATATGCAAAATACGGCAACCATTCTTCCCAGTCTGTTCTTTCGATAGACATATAATGACGTAAATATTCATTAAGCGTACGATGAGACCTTTCTATAGTTCCCAAAGTTTGATGGTGATACGCGGTAGAAGTTGCATGACTAATTCCTAGCAGTTGGCATAAATTATGCATCAATTTATTTTTGTATTCGGTACCCCTATCGGTAAGTATCTTTTTGCATGGTCCATAAATTAAAATAAGTTTTTCAAAAATGGCTCTGGCTATTGTCGTGGCACTTTTATTAGCAACTGGAGCAATAATCAAAAATTTGCTGAGATCACACATAATAGTTACGGCATACTCATTACCGTTGTTAGATTTTATAAATGGTCCAATGGTATCTATCACCACGGTATCAAAAGTTTTGCAAGGCGTTGGGGTAGTTATCAAAGGCTCTATAAATTTTGAAGCTGCTTTATTCTTTTGACATGGTAAACAAGCTTTAACATATTTGATAACGTCCTTTGTCATATTTTTCCAATGACAATAGTTTTTAAGTTTGTTTAGTGTTCTAGTCACTCCACAATGACCACCTGATAAAGGATCGTTATGATAAAACGCTAGTACATTTTGTTTTTCAACGTCATCATGAATATATGTAATTTTTGGCGTTAACGCAATTATAACATTATTTAAAAATTTTTCTGCAGAAATTTTAAATTCATTAATATTTACATATTTAAAAATATCGTCATTTAAAGACATTTGTAATTTAGTGATGTTCGCATTTTTTGCCTCCATATTCAGCATTGAAAATAATCGTTTTAGAACGATTTCTTCATTAAAAATGTTTGCATCAATATTCATGATTTGTACTATACAATGTCCTTTCATAAATTTGGCTATTGGTGGGTGCTTAAACAATTCAAATTTTAACTTTGTCATCTTTTTTACCTCTCTGATATTAGCCTCGTATATTTTTGAAACATTCTTTGTTGTATTGGAGATGTTCGTATGCTCAACTACCTGAGACTTAGCTTTCGATCTCGTGGTCACCATTGCTATATTCTGTGTATTTAATTCTTTAATAAAGTTAAAATCAATTCTAGATAACGCATCTGCTCCACAGTTATTTTTGCCTTTAATGTACTCTACCACGAAATCGTATTCTTCCAAATCGAGCTTCATCCTTATCAGTTTCGAAGAAGGGTTTTTTAATGAAAATAAGTAGGTCAAAGGTTTATGATCACTTCTAATTAAAAATTTGTTTCCATAAATGTACGGCCTAAAATAATTGACTGCCCAGTGTATTGCTGTTAATTCTTGCTCAATAACAGATTTATTTGCTTCACCTTTTGTGAAGGCACGTGAAGCAAACGATATAGGTAGCTGCATTCCATTATGCTCTTGGCTAAGAATGGCTCCACACGCGATTTTGCTTGCATCAGTTGTAATGCAAAATTCTTTCCGAAAATCCGGGTATTGCAATATTTGTGGCTTCAAAAGCATGTTTTTTAAATACTGAAACGATTTTTCGCATACTTCGTTCCATTCGAAAGCAACGTTTTTGCGTGTGAGTTTTGTTATGTTCACAGCATATTTAGCAAAATTTGGAATAAACCGTCTGTAATAATTACAGAACGCTATAAAACGTTTAGCAGCTTCCGCATCCACTGGTTTCGGATAGTCTTTAATTATTTTAAATTTAGAATCATCAGGTAAAATTCCAAAATTGGTACATTTGTGACCAAGAAAGGTTACCTCAGTGTTAAAAAATACACATTTATCGGGATGTAGTTTTAAATTATATTTACGACAGGTTTCGAAAACATCTCTAAGATTTTTAAACATATGCTTCTCTGAACAACCTACGATGATTAAATCATCCATATATAGAAAGGCTTGTTGTGGTTTAAGGCCGGCAAACGCTAAAGACATCATGCGCTGAAAAGAGTTAGGCGCGATTTTGAGCCCATAAGGCAAACGAGTGAATCGAAATGATCCTAGATCGGTAGAAAACGATGTTATATCACGTGAATTTTCGTCTAACTCAATTTGGTGAAAACCAGACATCAAGTCTAAACAAGAAAAATATTTAGCTCTACCTAACTGATCCAATATTTCGTCTATTCTAGGCAAAGGGTACTTGTCTGCTAACAATTTTTTGTTTATTTGCCTATAATCAACCACCAAACGCCATCTTTTCGCACCTTCTCCGGGCAAGCTTTTCTTAGGAACCAAGAGGATCGGACTATTGTATTCTGAACACGATGGTTCAATAATTCCATCTCCACGTAACTTATTAACTTGAGTGTCTATTTCTGGTTTTTGGGAATGAGGTATTCGATAGTTCTTTATATAAACTGGTGTGTTGTCGGAAACTCTAAGTTTTTGCTTATAGAAATTATTTGCGGTAATCTTTTCACTTTCTAATGCGAAAATGTCACTGAATTCGGAGCATAAACTGCTTAATTGTGGTTTAACAAATAAAGGGAAATTTTTTGATAATTTATCTAGGACTATTCCTTTTCTATTTACGACGTCATCGCATGGGCTAATAATTTCATAATTATCAATGGGTTCTGTTTTTAAGACTATATTGCTGAGCGTAATATTTTCAAAATTTGCATTAATAATTTTAATATAAGGGCTTTCTTTGGAAATTAAGCAGTTTTGCACGATAACATTTGGAGCTAGTTCTTGATTCGGCACGAAAATGTCGGTATTATTGCTAGCATGAATTTTTCTAAATACTTCAGATCTTGCAGGTATAACAATTGTATCAGCAGTGGGACCTTGACAAATGTCTAACGTGATGTCATGGGATGAGTATTTTGGTCTGATATGTAATTTGTATGATCTATAGTCCAAAAGACAGTTATATTTTGTAACAAAATCGAGACCCAACAACCCTTCACATGGAATAGGAAAGTCATTTCCTACTATTTGAAAAGTATGACTGAGTACAAGGTTACCAACATATAAATTTCCACTTATTGCACCAGTGCTTTTAATGCTACCTTCTCCAATGCCTTTTAAACTGACAATTTCATTGAAATTTATTCGATTACTACAGGAAATAGATTGCATTTTTATAAGAGACGTGTCCGCGCCTGTATCGACTAAAAAAATTTTGTGCTCATCGGCAAAGTCTAACGCTAACGTTACATAATTTGCTAAATTTAAATTTAAACTAAATATTTGTGAACAATTGTGACACCTTCTATTTAGTTTTGTGTTTCCCCTTGCCCCAGGGGACTCTGCACGTTTCCCTGAATAGTTTCTATTTGCCGAATATTTCGTTGGTCCGTTCTATTTTGCTGTTGTCGAGGAGGGTTTCGATGATAATTAACATTACTGCTATTTCTATAATTATTATTTCTGTTTTGGCTACTTTGATAGTAATTGCGTCTTCCTCTATTTTGATTGTTCTGGAAGTTTCTTCCACGTCTAGCAGTGTTATTTCTATTATTTCCACGAAAGTGGAAAACCTGATTGACGGGTTGGGTGTCTGTGGACACACTATTGAATTTAGCTACAGCGTCATTAATTGTAGTGAACTGGCCGGCTTCCATTACCAACTTGGCCTTGTCATTGTTTGCATTTTTAGAGAGCGCCTGTACTGCGATTTGAGTAGCATATTTATTTGCTAACTCTGGACTCACTCCATCTGTCATATATGCATTATTTAACGCCTTACAGAGGGTTTCAATTTCTTGTGTGTAATCGCTAGCACTTCTATTTAGTTGTTTACTATTTAGAATTTTAGTTGAAAGTATTTCTACACTTTCCCCTTTTACAACCGCCTTCAATCTTGCAATTATTTGCTGTATAGTATTTTCCGTTGTGATAAAATTTCTAGAAGGTCCGACCAGTTTGGTTTTAATTAACTGGACGGCTAATAATTCGTGAGCACCTTTTAAAGTATCTAAGAGAGTAAGTGCATCGATGAAACGTTGCAGATTGTTAATGGTGCCATCAAATTCCGGCAGCAATTTGCTTGCCAAAGTAATAAATTGGACTTGGTCTGCCATACCGTTCTCTTCCTCGAATTCTTCGTCACTTAAAATATCGAAACTTACAACAAATGATTCATCTAGTGACGTCGGGAGTGGGGTATTGACGCCTAACTTCTCTAAAATGACACTAAATTTTGTTCTAATTTTCCCTATTAACTGCTCAGTAACTATTTTTTGTTCTTCTGTTAATATATATCGTAAATTTTTGGCTGTTGTAAACTATATGATTATAATGAATAGCCAAAAGATTTAAATGTTTGATTTGTGTATGCTTATGAGGCAAGTTGCTTTTGTTTAAGCATTTATACGATTTGTCGAAACTCGCTTTGTCAGCGTCTAATTGTTCCAGTATTTCTGACCATATCGGTTTTCCAGGCGTATTTTCTGTCATTAGAACAGGAAAAAATTATTTATACACGCAAATAAAGGCAAACTATTGCACCATATTTCGAACCCATACAACGACCTTCAATCAATAAAATTCATACTAAAATCACAAGCAGTTCTTCTCAGTATCTAACCGAAAAAAAACAAAACAACATTTTTTCATTTAACACTTCATTCAGTGTAACTTCCAAATAATCAAAATAAATTTTTAAATAAAGCATACAATATATGAGAATATTTGTAAAAGGAAGGAAAAAATATTAAAGTATATATATGTACATATAAATATATATTTATATATAGTTCAATATATATATATATATATATGTGTGCATATATAGGTCAATGGTTTATATATATGTATATATATTTTTTCTGTTATGGTTGAAAACTATTTATTTGAGCAACGATTACGAAATTCAAAAATATATTTGGATAAAATTTAGAGTGAGTTTACATACATATGTTTTAAGATATATACATTTTTGTTTTTATAAATTACATTAGCAACATAATGAAAGTTAAAATACATGTTCTTAACAATAACTACAATTAATAGTTACATGTTGATGCTGTCTTACGCTGGTTTTTTGTTTGTTTTGTGTAGCCTGTTGGAAGCATGTTGCCAGTGAAATGTTACTAATGTGATGTTGAGAGCATTGTTGTGCATGCCAGTGTAGGAACAGTCGGTAATATGAGCCGTTCAACTATTCACTTTTGTTGTTGATTTCAGCATACAACTGGAAAGTTCAAGTACAAATCACACCACTCGAATGTCAAATGAAGGATTTTAATTTAGTCTTCTTTTCTTTGTAATTTATGTTGTTCTGTTCTTTTTTTTTTTTGTAATTAACATTTTAACAATTATTATTGTTGTTTTAAAATTTTTGACTGCTTAACCAACCGTTAATTTTTGTTGTTATTTCTTTAGAAGAAAATTAAACAGTTGTTTTTATTATTTTTTTTTTAAATAAAATTTTAATTTGAGAAAGTTTATATGATAGTTTTGTTAAAAATTTTTTCTTACAAAATGCTTTGGTTACATTTTGCTTCACCCGCACTTTTTCTGTTACAATTTATTGTAGTCTTTGTAGTTGCTGCAGCTTCAAACACCAAACAATTAAATTTATTTAAACTGTTTTTGCTTTAAATTATATGAAAAAGTTTGTAATTTATAATTTTCAATAAATTTTTCTGTATATAAGTTTTTTTTGTTTTTTTTTTGTTAATTTCTTTTAAAGGGTTCCGTTTTTGGAAATACCAATGTTTCCTCTACTTGTTGTAATTTTGCAATTAAGAGTATTTGTTGTTGTTACGTTCTTTTTGTTTGAAAGTTTTTTCTTAAAGTTTTTTTTTTCAAAATAAATGTTTAATTTTTAGCAGTTTATTTTACAAAATTTTTAAATTATATTTTGTTTAAGTTTGCAAATAAATTTCACATTTTAATAAAATTAAAAAATAAAAAATTGTTTGAGTTTACATGTCACGGTCGCCATGTAATGTCCGCTCGTGCCATTACTCTTCTCTATATGTTAGCGATAAAATTGAAGACACAACCTTTTAGTTTTGCTGTTCAAATTCAATTGTTTTTATTAACAATACTTAGAATCTACCAATAAACGTTTTGCACTGTCTCAGAGAAAGCTTATCTTGAAAGCTTACTCTTCAAATAAAATATCAACTGAGACCATTTAAATAAATTACCCAATAAATAGAATAGTTAATAATTTGACTTAGACACTATAAATATAAATACGCTACAATGCATATTATCATTATCTTGTATATTTTTGGCATGTAACTTCTTCATAATCGAATCTTGTTTCGATGAATTATCGTTACATCCTATTTTCATATCATTCTTAGTTTGGGTACATAATTTCTCCATGGTCGAAACTGGTTTCGATGAATTATCATTATGTTCAATGTGCACCATATTATTTTCAATATATATGTCGACTTCTTTTATGTTTTCAAATCTATTAAATTGCAATTTCTTAATATTTTTTATATCATTCATGGATGTGCATTCCCATATTTGAAGTTGATCAGGCTTCTGAGAATTGCATTTTTCCATATTCTTTTCTTCTATACGTGTTTCATTAAAATTTGTATTTGCCTCATTATGTTCTTTATTATTTGCCTCATTATTTTCTTTACCTTTACTTTTCATAGCCCTCGTTGTTACTAATACTTTTTTTCTTTTTCGTCGTTCTCTTGCGGTATCATTTGTTTAAGTATGCCTGAATCTAGTTCTATCCTAGAAAGTGAATCTGCATTTGTATTCATTTTTCCTTTTTTATACACAATTTTGAAATCATAATCACTTAAATCTAGTCTTATTCTTGTCATTCTTGATGAAGGATTTTTATGTGAGAATAATGAAATTAACGGTCTATGGTCTGTTACAGCTATAAATTTTCTGGCATATAGGTAAGGTTTGAAAAAATGTATACTCCAATGTATTGCTAAAAGTTCTTTCTCAATTACTGGTTTGTTAATGTCATGTTTTTGTAATGACTTACTAGCGTATGAAATTGGTAAATCTTCTCCGATTTCACCTTGAGATAAGACTAATCTGATGCATCTGTTGTTGAAATAAAAGGTTTATCAAAATTTGGATATTGTAATACTGGTGGATTCATTAATTTTTCTTTCAATTCTTCAAAAGCTTTCTGGCATTTTTCCGTCCATATAAATGTTTTTGATTTTTTTAATAGTGCGTTTAGGTCTTTGGCAATGTCAGCAAAGTTGGTTATGAATTTTCTGTAATAATTGCAAAATGCAACAAATCGTCTTACTTCGTCCGCGTTTTTTGGTTTTGGGTAGTTTTTTATTACTTCGTATTTAGATGGGTCTGTTTTTACACCGTCCTTTGTTATTAAGTGCCCTAAGTAAATTACTTCTGGTCTTAGAAAATTACTTTTTTTAGTAATGTTGCCTTTGTGCACTGTCTTCTTGTATTTTTCCAGCGATATTGCTCTAGGTCCTTCGGTGAGTGGAGTTGGGATGTATTGTGGGATTGATGATGTGTCTCCTTCTGTTGTCGTGTCGGGCACATATTCTTCCAAATTATTTTCTTGCAAGTACTTCTCCCAGCGGGATATTATTTCGTTGATTTCCTCTTCTGACATTTATTGAAAAAATATATTCTTATCCTTGGCAGGGTTTGAAAAAAAATTTTCTACTTTTTAATGGTCCGATATTGGCAGGATCGCCATTTGGGGTTAGTTTTTGGTTTAGTGGGTATTTTGTAGTATATGCATACTGTAGGGTATTCATACAATGCATGAATACTAGGCACAGCGTGATTTTGTATAAAGGCCCCGTTAGCCGAGCGTTGCTGTAGCAGTACCGTGGCGTACCGTACTGTTAGCACGATGGTCCACTTATAGAACATTAAAAAACGTACGTTTGTTTTCTATTGTTTGTTTTATTGTCAGGAAAAAGGAACAGCTGTTTAGAACACAGTGATGGGTAATTAAAATTTGCAATTGCTGACTTGTGCAGAAAAAGTACCTAAGATATTTAAATGATATCAGAACTTTATTTTGTATATGTATGTATATAAAAATGATTTATTATTTCACATTTATATTATAAAATTATAATATAAAATATAAACAACAAATTAAACAAAATTCATACCATTTAAATTATTTTATATGTACATATATACGTACATATCACATTTACATAACATATCTATTTGTTTATTATATACATCTAAGCATGTATATCGTCTTATCAAATTCAAAAGGGCCTATCTACATCATAACAAAATTTTCACTAGAGATAAAAAACTTAATAAAAAGCAAACTATTGTGATAACAAATATTGTATTTTTCAGCATGGTATCATTAATTCCGATTTTATTAATGATATTTCCTACAAAAAATAGTTGTTTTGATCACAATAGTTTGCTGTTTATTAAGCTTTTTGTCTCTCCTGGAAAATTAAAAAAATAGGTAGGCCGTGTTGGCAAGCCATAAACCCTTAAAATCTGGCAACATTATCCATTTTGTATTTTGTCGTTATTTAGCTAAAACAACGGTTAGAATTGTAGCAACAACTACAACAGGCCGTTTTGCATTTTATATGACGATATGTATGTACATATATATGCAAATATACATTATTTTAAGTTGTTTTGCCAAAAGTACACAAATTTTATTATCAAAAAGTACCAAAAAATAAGAGCGGATATACCCCCTTAACTTGTACTAAAGAAACAGCCCATCACTGGCTTACAAATGTCACGTAACAACGTTATGAATTTCTATTTTATACAGGTTGGTACGTTGCAACTACGGTACATTTAATTTCGGTAAGCTTTTGTATTGCTTTTCCCATAACATAGACGAACAGCTGATACAGTACGGTACGGGTGCGCTCCGCTAATTCTGCCTTAAGCGTTACTTGAGAACACTGAACTACATATGTTAACAATAAAATTCTTTGGTGTCGGCAAATATAGAAAAAACTAAATAAAAACAAATTGAATATGTTTGTAAAATATGCAAAACCCAAAACCACAAAGCATACAGAGGTGACAGAAGGGGAAAACTATATAAGTTTATTTTCCGACTCCCTCTATACGCACAAGCATCGAAAAAGAAATTGAAAAAATATTTTGCATTCTTTGTGGTTTTATTATCTGTATTAACGTATTTTACACAAACTGCTTTGTGGTATTTTATTCTTCCCAACACGAAATGATTAACTTTTGCTTTTCCCACAAACTAATAATCATATTGGAGCTAAAAACTTTCTATTCACAAAACACAAAGCACACACAAACCACAATTTTTCCAAAATTTTATTACAATTTTATTTTTTTGTTTTGTTTATTTTCCCTTCTTCGCAGCATTAAGTCTTTATAGTTGTCTCTTTCTTCAACCACCGGCACTATAGCTGATTTGGACCATTTGCAAATGTCATTTTTTACATGTCTGTTAGTAGTTTGTGCCCAAAACAGAACAAACTAAAGGGTCTCACATTTCAATTGTTCTTATAGTAATTTGAATCGTTACTAATAATAATTTATGACGATACTATGTAATGTTTGTGTGTGTCATTTGACCACTCAAAAGTCATTTAACTCATATAAGTCACTAAAATGTTACATACAAATTCCTAATAGTGTTTTGCAAAATCACGTAAAATGCTGCGACTGCATTACAGTTTTAAGTAAAATTTTAGTATAAAAACTTGTAAATATTTTTAAGGAGGAGGAATCTAAGAAAAGACTTCTAACGACTAACTTTGGAAGAAAGAAAATAAAAGGGGATAAAACTGAAAAATTTAGATCGTTTTATTAATTGAAGAAGAAAACCGAAGCCTGCAAGTCTTTTAGATGGCGATCCTGCGATCTGACTAACCTAGGAACAAACTTCACATGAGGAAGGTGCCGATGGAAGAAAAAAAAAACTAGATAAGTAGTAGTAAGAAAATTATTTTGCAAAGACCAGAAAGTGCATGGGCATGTCTGGCAAAAGAATTACTAGAAAATAAGTATCTACATAAAAATAATTTTTTGAAAATGCAGAAAGTGCTTTTGCACATCTAGCAAATCAAAAAAAAAGTAATACAAAAGTTTTGAAATTATAAGAAAAATATTGAAAATGCAGAAATGCTCCTGCACGTCTAGCAAGTCAAAAATAAAAAAAAAAACTTGTAATACTTTTGTTGGTGGGACGTTTTTCAAATTGATAACTAGCTTACAATTCCTAATGTTCACGGATCAAACGTGGGAAGAGATAGTAGAAGAATTAAAAGTTGCCGAAAAACGCTGGCAGGAACTATTAAGAACTGCTGGAAGTGCCAAAGAAAAATTAGAGTACCCTGAAATTTTAAAGGCTGGCCCAAAACCTCTAAATACTCTAAAACAAACGATACGGGAACCATTAATCCCAGTGGTACCGATTCCGAAAATAAAAAGGAATCGAGGTGACTTTGTAAGCCGAATGAAAAAAAGGCTTAACATCTTAAAGTGCTAGTTAAGTCAAACAAATTGCACGGCCGAAAAGACGACAATAGAACAAAAGATATTTAACACAAAGAGTGAAATAAAATCCCTTAAGAAGAATAAGAAATATGGGCAGCACTCAAACTAAAATAAATGAGGTAATATCAGCTTCTGCAAATGCACCAACGGCAGTAAGCGTGAGCATGGAAGTTATCATTTTGATTTGCGTGGTAACAACATTAGTAGTCATTGTTAAATATTTGGAAAAATATGCCAAAAAACAAATTAGGCGTCAGACAGTAAGAACTGGTATACTCCAAAACTAAAAATAAATAAATGATAGGTATAAAATATATAATTTTTAAGCAAAAATATAAAAAAAAGTTATAAAAATCAAAAAAAAAACATTGTAAAATTTTTGGAAAAACGTATGGATCATATATATTTGAGGTTAGAGTCAGTTATAGCTAACGCAAGAAAGAGTGTGAACAGACCATACTCAATAGAGACAGTAAACAATAAGAAAAGGGAATTAGAAACTTAGTTGAAGAAGCTAGCGAATTATTATTAGATAACCACTTTACTGACAAACAGAGGACGGAACATCTTGCGAAATTGAAGAGATTAAAAGAGGAAGCATTAGGGTTACTTAATATCCACGGCAATACGACTAGAGCGAATTCAGTCAGAATGGCTACCACACTAAACATGAATGAATTGGCGACCATCGTCAAATTGGTCCCAATATTCACTGGTAAAAAAGATGAATTGCAAGGTTTCTTGGCAAATCTCACTCTAATTTCGGAAACAATTCCAACAGAGAAACAAAATTCCTTTATTAATTTTGTGTCCAAATCATGTATGTATTTAAAGGTTCAGAATAGAATCAAATAAGATTCTGTCCCAAAAACTATAGTGGAGCTATTAGAGGCCTTAAAACGGGCATATAGATCACAAAAGTCCTCGAACGGTATACTTAGTGAACTCACACGAATGATACAAAAAGGGGAAAATGTAATGGGCTTCGCACAAAAAATTGAAGATCTTGTTACGGAACTTAATGAGATACAAATCTCAGAAGAAGGCGAGGAGTACCGTGCGTCCATAATAAGCGCCAACAGAAGGATTGCGTTAATACTTTCGTCAATGGAATAACGGATCCTCAACTGATAGCTACAATAGATGCTAGTCAAGTTAAGACCTTCACAGAAGCAGTGACTATCGCCGAGCAAGCCTCAGTGCGAGTCACGCAGAGAAGCGTACTGTATCAAACGGCACGGGCCAATGGGAATTATGTGAATAAAGGAAACAACAGGAATAATAATTAGAGTATTTGTGGAAAATGCGGCGGTAAACATGGCGATATATGCTATGCTCAAGGTAAAACTTGCGCCAAATGTGGGAAACTTAACCACTATGCGGGAATGTGCCAATCGGGAAAGTACAATAATAGTAATGGTAACAAAAATAACAAAAATGGCAACAACGGTAACTTCAATAATAATAACCGCGGTAGAGGTAACAGGAATTATAAAAATAGGAGTAACAATGGTAATAATGGGAGAAATAAACACCATAATGTCCACCATATTCAAGATCAGGGAAACTCCCGAGATCCGGAAGTCGTGACGTATCAGGACTCTCCGGAACAAAACTAATAGAACGACATAATATTTACAATATTTCATCCGATTTAAAAAATTATGTAGAATTAAAAGTTCAGGATACAGACAGTTTAATGACATTCTTAATAGACACAGGTGCTGACGTATCACTATGCAAAGAGAACACTGTGCGGAACTATTAGGAAAATCCGGATGATTATTGTTTACTAACTGGAAGCTCTAAAGACAAAATAAAATCTTTGGGATCCACAATTGTGAAAATACCAATTGGGGAAACTATAGTAAATCACAAAGTACAACTAGTGAATTATGATTTCCCAATTGCTACCGATGGAATAATTGGAAGAGATTTTTTCCGCAAATATAATTGCAATATTGACTATGAGAAATATATACTGACGGTGAATACGGGTAGTGAATCCATAATATTTCCGATACATGATAAAACTTATAATGTAAATTGGGTAAAGATTCCACCAAGAAGTGAAATCATTCTCCCTTTCCAACTAGATTTGGAAGAGGACGGAGTAGTTTGTAATCGTGAGATTGCGCACGGGGTATTCTTGGCAAACTCAATTATTCCTAAAACTGGTAATCAACACATAAGATTGCTTAATATACAGGATAAAACTACCGTGATTAAAAATCTTAGAGTCGATACAATACCATTGAAGAATTATGATATTTACAAAACGGGTACAAATAGGGAATTACAGTCGGAACAGCGATTTCAAAAGTTAATAAATGAACTTAACATAGATAGTAGTGACGAAGACGCGAAACACGAATTACTTGATATACTCAAAGAATATCAGTCTATTTTTCATTTAGATGGAGAGCATCTAACAACAAATAATTTTTATTCTCAAACAATACAATTAAACGATAAAAATCCAGTTTACATAAAAAATTATCGTCTGCCACAGTCGCAAACAGAAGAAATTCATGATCAAGTCAAAGGCTTGTTAAAGGAAGGTATAATAGAACCTTCCATAAGCCCATATAATGCTCCATTACTGCTAGTTCCAAAAAAGGGACAAACAGATTTGAAAAATGGCGGCTAGTGGTTGATTTTAGGAAATTGAATGACAAAATTGTCAATAAAAAATTTCCATTAACAAGACTAGATGACATTTTGGATAAATTAGGTAGAGCAAAATATTTTTCGACTCTGGACATGACAAGTTCTTTCCACCAAATTGAACTTAAACCTAATTCAAGACCTCATACAGCCTTCTCGACCCCAGCTGGTCATTACCAATATACGCGGCTACCATTTGGTTTGAAAATTTCTTCTAACAGTTTTCAACGTATGTTGACCATAGCTTTATCTGGATTAGAATCAGAAGCATTCTTATATGTTGATGATATTATAGTTTTTGGATGCAGTTTAAAGCACCATAATCAGAATTTAATTAACGTGTTTGATAGACTCTCAAGATACAACCTGGAACTTAATGCAGGCAAATGTTGTTTCCTATAACCGGAAGTGGTATACTTAGGTCATTTAATAACCTCAAATGACATTAAACCCGATCCGAGTAAATTTGAAGCCATTACTAAATATCCCATCCCAAAGAACGCGGATGATGTAAGGCGATTTGTAGCATTCTGTAACTATTACAGACGATTTATAAAAGGCTTCGCAGATATTTCGAACTGTCTGAATAATCTTTTGAAGAAAAATGTTAAATTTGAGTGGACTGAAAAATGTCAAATAGCTTTTGAAACACTGAAAGCGAATTTGATTAGTCCACCCGTATTACAATATCCTGATTTCGAAAAACCATTTATACTAACTACAGACGCATCGGATTTTGCCCTTGGAGCAATTTTATCTAAAGGCCCAATAAGTGAAGATTTACCAATATCGTATGCAAGTAAATCTCTTAACAAGTATGAACTGAACAAACCCGTGATAGAAAAGGAATTATTAGCCATACACTGGGGAATACAATTCTTTAGACCATACCTATATGGAAGAAAGTTCACAGTGGTTACAGACCATCGACCATTAATATCGTTATTTTCACATAAAAATCCTAGTTCAAAATTGACTCGAATACGTCTTGAACTATCGGATTACGATTTTGATATAATATATAAAAAGGGAATAAACAATACAAATGCAGATGCATTGTCCAGAATTAAATTAGATTCTAAGGCTTTAAATGATACCTCACACAATAGATGAGACGGTAAAGAAAACGCTGGTGATAACAAGAGGAATGAGGAAAAAGACGTAACAAGAAATAAAAGATAAAGAAAATGAAGAAAATAAAGGGAATGATGCAATCGAAGAGAACTGTAGTTCTCATAATGAGCCTGATCAACTCAATATGTGGGAATGCACATCTTTCAGCGACATCAAGCGCGCGAAGAGAATAAAATTCTTACTAGAAAAAGACCATGGCACAAATATAAAAATAGAAGACAATAAGAGTCTAAATGAAATCCAAGTGAGATGTAGCGATAATTCATATCATTTCGATAATATACTGAAGAAACTACCATCTACTTTGAAGAAATTGAATTACAAAAGTTATGCACTCTACAGAAGTGATAACGTATTCAACATGATAACCCATGAGGTTATGAAAAAGAAAATAAATGAGAATAAGATTAAAGACGTCACAATACTTTTATACAAAGATCCTCAAAGAATAACAAACATAAATAAACAAAACGAATTGATAAAATTATATCACTACACACCATGTGGAGGTCATTTCGGAGTTAGAAAAACCATGTTGAAACTTAAACAAAAGTATATTTGGAAGAACATGTACAAGATGATAAAGAGACATGTATCAAAGTGTGATCTTTGCCAGAGAAACAAGCAAATAAGACACACGAGGGAACCACTTTGTGTGACAGATACACCGACACAAAGTTTTGAGACAATTGTAATCGACACAGTTGGACCACTAAGTCCTTCAGAGAATTATCGATATATACTAACGATGCAATGCGAGTTAACAAAGTATGTTATAGCAGCTCCCATGGAAACATAGGAGGCCAAATCTATAGCAAAAACTTTGGTTGAAAATCTAATATTGAAATATGGCGTATTTAAGACATTGAAATCAGACAGGGGTACCGAATTTACGAATGAACTAATGAAAGAGATTTGTAACCTCTTGAAGGTAGAACAGAAATTTTCCACACCATATCATCACGAAACATTAGGTACGTTTGAAAGAAACCATCGAGTCTTGAATGAATACTTCTTGTCATTTGTGAATGATGGTGATTGTCATTTTTGGGTACCATACTATACCTTTGCATATAATATCACTCCTCACGTCGATACGGAGTACTCTCCATTCGAACTAATATTTGGGAAATTACCTAGTGTACCAGGTGACCAAATTACTAATTGCGATAAAATATATAATCTGGAGAATTACGCGAACGAATTGAGAATTAGATTAAAAATTTCATTAGAAAACGCTAGCAAGATTATAAAGATAGTTAAAAATAAAAGAAAATTAGATTCCCATAATAAGACAAATAGTATAAATTAAAAAATAGGCGATTTAGTACTAGTTAGGGTAGAAAGTAGAAAGAAAAATGAACCACCTTACCATGGTCCATACAAAATAATAGATATAGATGATCTTAACGTTTTAATAAAAATTAAAAATAATATTAAAACTTTCCACAAGAACTCACTGAAATATAATGTATAATAACAAATTATTTTTTTCATTAAACAAAAAAAAAAAAAAAAAACAAGGAAAGCAAAACAATAAGCATACAGTATGCAGACACTTATATTCATATGAATCTTCCAATTTCTTAGAGAAATTGTATGATTCTTCTTAAGGGCAATGGTGTAGTATATGCATACGTTAGGGTATTCATACAATGCATGAATACTAGGCACAGCGTGATTTTGTATAAGCGTTACTTGAGAACACTGAACTACATATGTTAACAATAAAATTCTTTGGTGTCGGCAAATATAGAAAAACCTAAATAAAAACAAATTGAATATGTTTGTAAAATATGCAAAACCCAAAACAGAACAAACTAAAGGGTCTCACATTTCAATTGTTCTTATAGTAATTTGAATCGTTACTAATAATAATTTATGACGATACTATGTAATGTTTGTGTGTGTCATTTGACCACTCAAAAGTCATTTAACTCATATGAGTCACTAAAATGTGACATACAAATTCCAAATAGTGTTTTGCAAAATCACGTAAAATGCTGCGACTGCATTATAGTTTTAAGTAAAATTTTAGTATTAAAACTTGTAAATATTTTTAAGGAGGCGGAATCTAAGAAAAGTCTTATAACGACTAACGTCGGAAGAAAGAAAATAAAAGGGGATAAAACTGAAAAATTTAGATCGTTTTATTAATTGAAGAAGAAAACCGAAGCCTGCAAGTCTTTTAGAATTTATTCTGTTTCCCTATAGTCCCTTGTTTATTTTATACAGCTGTTAGGGATACCAGCTCAAGAGTTAGGCGTTCGAAAGAACTGCCAAAAGATTCTCGAAACTTCAAAATAAGACAAGGCTGATGTACCCAGTTTATGTTTTAAATTAAAGTCTGTTTTTATTAAATTTTGCTTATGCTTATATACTAGTTTTGAAAATTAATCTTAGCCTTTTTAACTTATTATAACATACAATTATTTCTCCTTTCTCTTTCAATACCATGAAGTTTTATATTCACATTTCCATTTGACCAATCATTGTACTTTGTATTTAGAATCGCACTCAAATAGAAATGTGTCACTCAAATAGTTATTAATAAGCAATTCAACATTGCACGATGCACACAACAAAAAGAAATGTTATTGATACTTTATTAATTGTTTTGTTGTATGCATAGTACAAGTACTATGAGTTTATGAGATACACTACACCCTCACCCTTAAGAGAAAAATTAGGGGAGGAATTTTTCTAATCCCATCATAGTACTGTTACAAAATTTTCTTAAGATTTATTTATATACATAACTAGTTTAAATATCTTTTTATATATCATGTTTTTAATATAAGCAATTATATTAAGATTTTTATTCTAATGTTTTAAATAGTTTTAAATTATTATTATGGTATGTGTTCTCTATTCCATTGTAATCTATTGTGGTATTCACGCCATTCCTACTTATTATTTTTAATGGTCCTTTGTATGGACTTTGATGCTTTTTTCTATTTTAATTAACACTAGGTCTCCTATTTTGAAATTTAATTTGTTTGTGTATTTTGTATTGCTAATTCTTTTTTCTATAGCTCTTGTTAGCATATTTTTAACTCTATTTAGAGTGTATTTTGGTTTGGGTTTTAGTTCTAATACATAATCTTCATAATTGTAAAATTTTCTTTCAGTATCTAAACTGTCGGATGGCAAGTGTGGAATTTTCCATAAACTAATTCGAATGGTGTATACCCTGTGTCTATGTGTGGTGCTGTGTTATATGCGAAAGTAAAGTATGGAATCCACTTGTCCCATTCGTGATCATTTGCTGTAGTTAGTAAAAATTCATTTAGAACCCTATGGTTTCTTTCAATTGCTCCTAGCGTCTTGTGTTGATAAGGGGTTGAGAATTCTTGTTTGATTTGTAATAACAAACAAAATTCTAGTTCTGTGAAATTATTCAACATAGTAAGATTTCTGTGAAATTATTCGACGTGAAAAGATTTATAAAACTTTAAATTTTTGTTTTTTTTTATTATTCAATGTATTAAGATTGTTTCCAAAGAAAAAAAATATTTGTGTTTTAGTAAGATTTTAAATTTGTGTTTTAGTAAGACTTTTTAAAAAGAAAAAACTTTTAATTTGTGTTTTATAATTCGAATTCATAACAGGTTAGTAAAAATGATTTTAATATTAATTTTTATCACTACAAATACACAAGAATTCGATCGACATTGTGATATAGACTGTTAAATAATTTTACTATACAAAAAATTAATTTTTTAAACATCTTTAGGGTATTTCCAAAAAAAATTGTGATATTATGGAAAGAATAGCAACCAAGCTAGAATGCTCAGAATGTCAAAGAGCTTTTCAAAGTGAGGAAAATTTCAGGGAGCATGAAAGATCTCATGCTTCGAACTCAAAAAAAAGTGTTGTAAAGCTAGTAAAAAGTGCTTTTAAAAAGAGGCTTATAACACTAGAATATGAAAATAGTAATGAAGAATGTCTTCTACCGGAGATGCTTATGAAGGAAGCTGAGGAACCGTTAAAGAGAGAAGTTGACAATTTCTTAAAGGCTAATGATGCTCTTAAATTTAATATGGAGATATATGGATTATATGCTCGCCCCAATGTAAATGACTTAGAAAATACCCCAATAGAGGTGAAACATTTTCAAACGAAAATGAAGGAAATTTTCCATATAGAAGAGTTTGCCGATGAATATTGTTATAATATTCAAAGAATATTAACAAAAATGGAAGATTTTCAAGAGCGGGATAGTGGTTGGACTCTAGTTCAACTTTTAAAACTTCATATAAACCTAAATAGATACCAACCACTAAAAGGTTCCAGTTTCATTCCTCTCCCAAATAAAATAAAGTTAAAAAAGCATGCATAAATGTACAAAACAATGATGAATTTTGCTTCAAATGGGCAATACTATCAGCCTTAGCAACCCATAGAAATTCTCAAAGAACAAGCAGTTATGGCGTCAACATTGATGAACAACTAATTTCCTTTAACGGCTTTGGCTTAAATTTTAGTGGCTTATGCTTCCCACTAAAAATAAAAGATATAGAAATTTTTGAAACTAATAATCCGAATATTAGTGTAAATGTCTTTGGATATGACATGGAAAAAGACTTGATTTTGGGACCCTATTATAAAACAAAAGGAAAAAAATCTAAACATATCCAACTTTTATTTATGCAGAAAAAAGTTGAGGGAAACATAGTTTCACACTATGTTTATATAAAAAATATATCAAGGTAAGTGTTATGATTACGAATAAAATTATAAATTTCTTTTTAGTTTTCTTTATTATACTATTTTTTATTTATTCATACATCCATTTTGTAATTTTTTCAGATTCATTAGAGCTCAACAGACAGCTCATCATGGAAGCATTATCCTATGTGATGATTGTCTACAGAATTTTCACCATGAACAACAATTAGAAATTCATAGGCAACATTGTAAAAAACAAATTGCATATACACCACAAGCAGATAAGTCTACAATACAATTTAGTAATAATAGTAATAGTATAGATGTACCGTTCGTAATATACGCAGATTCGGAATGCATATTTGAAAATATTCAAACTTGCAATCCGTGTGGTGATATTTCTTCAACAACATTAGTTGATAGACATGTGCCCTATGCTATATCATATTTCATTAAATGTACTTTTAACGACAATTTAAATAAGCTATGTAGCTTTAAAGGTTTAGATTCACCTACACTGTTTATAGAGAGTTTAATTAAAGACGTAAAATATTTAAGTAATAATTATTTATCTATAGTAAAACCCATGCTACCCCTAACAGAAGAAGAAAATTTAGACTACCATTCGACCAATATATGTCACATTTGTTCTAAAACTATTTTAGATGATTCAAAAGTTAGGGATCATTGTCATATGAGTGGGAAATATAGAGGCGCTACACATAGTTTGTGTAATCTTAATTACAAAGTGCCAAAATTCTTTCCAGTAATTTTCCACAATTTTTCTGGTTATGACTGCCATTTATTTGTGAAGGAGCTAAATAATATAAATGATGGCCCTATAAATATTATTCCACTCAATAAAGAGCTTTATATATCTCTCTCTAAAACTATAACTGATGAGAATAGTGCTAACAATTTTTAGATTCCTATAGATTTTTACCAGCAAGCTTAAATGATTTGGTTGAAAATTTAGCTAAGCAAGATTTAAAAGTAGTAAAATCAATATTTGGAGAAAACGAAAGTAAATTTAATTTGCTTATTAGAAAAGGTGTCTTTCCATACAGCTATTTAAATACTATAGAAAAACTTAAAGAAACTTCTTTGCCGAATATAGAGAGCTTTTATAATAAATTAACTGATGAAGACTGTTCTCAAGAAGATTACGCCCATGCTAAAGAAGTATGGAGCACGTTTGATTGTTCAACTTTAGAAGATTATTTATTATTGTATTTGAAAACTGATGTTTTGTTGTTAACAGATGTTTTTGAAAACTTTAGATTTATTAGCAAAAATATTTATAAATTAGACCCCTGTCATTACTATACAGCCCCAGGACTTTCTTGGGACGCGATGTTAAAAATAACAGATATTAAATTAGAGTTGTTGATAGACATAGAAATGATTCATTTTATACAAAAGGGGATAAGAGGAGGAATAGTACAGTGCTCTCAACGGCATTCTATTGCAAACAACAAATACCTGAATGATTACAATGAGAATCTACCATCTAAGTATTTAATGTATTTAGATGCAAATAATTTGTATGGTTGGGCAATGTCTGAAGCGCTACCAGAAGGTAATTTTGAGTGGGAAACAGATATTGAAAACTTTTGTTTGGATAGTATACCAGAAGACTCAGCTACTGGATATATATTAAAAGTTGATTTGTTGTATCCATTACAAATTCATGATATTCATAATAATTTACCTTTTTGTAGTGAAAATAAAAATCCTCCAAATTCTAAAGAAAAGAAATTAATTGTTGATTTAAACAATAAACATGGATATGTAATATATTATAAAAATTTACAACAATGTTTAAAACATGGTTTAAAGTTAGTAAAAATTCATCGAATTTTGAAATTTAAGCAATCAGCTTGGTTAAAGCCATATATTTCATTAAATAATTTACATAGAACTAACGCCCAAAACACGTTTGAAAAAAATTTCTTCAAATTATTAAATAATGCCGTATACGGTAAAACAATGGAAAACGTTGACTAGCGTAAGAATGTTAAAATTGTTAATGAGTGGGAAAGCGTGGGTAGGAAAATGGGTGCTCGTGTCCTTATTGCCAAACCAGAATTTCATTCATTCAGCATATTTGAGGAAAATATGATAGCTGTGGAGCTAAACAGAAGTTATTCGTTTTATAATAAACCAATTTATTTAGGATTTACAATACTAGAACTTTCAAAGTGGAAGATGTACAACTTTCATTATGGTTATATACTACCAAAATATAATATCAAAGCAGAGCTGAATTATATGGATACCGATTCGTTCATATATACAATCGAAACTGATGATTTTTATAAAGATATAATAAACGATATTGATGGAAAGTTTGATACATCAGATTATGAAGCGAATAATAAATTTGGTATTCCACAAAAAAATAAAAAAATATTAGGCATGATGAAGGATGAAAATAATGGTAGGGTAATGAAGGAATTTGTGGGGTTGAGAGGGAAAATGTACTCATACCAAATGGAAGATATGAATGAAGTCAAGAAAGCAAAGGGTATAAAAAGTAATGTATCTAGAAATTTAAGTTTATTAGATTACAAAAACTGTCTGTATAATAAGAAAGTATATTATAGAAGTATGTATACTTTTAAGTCAAAACTACATGTTTTATATACGTCTTTAATCAATAAGGTATCTTTAAGTTATTTAGACAACAAAAGATACGTGTGCAATAATAGAGTAAAAACCCTTGCTTGGGGGCATTATCAAGAATCATTTATAAACGATAGCAATGACGATTTTCTAATGGAAATCGATCATATAGATAATCAAAGGTCACCTGATTGTATAGACCAATTTATAAATGATTCTGCTGACGATAATTTGTTAATGGAAATTGATTGTTAATTTTTTTATATTTTTATTTTTTTTAGCTTTGGTTAGCACATGAGTTAGACTCAGAACCACCGGGTCGATACATATTAGTTGTCGAGTCTATATGGGTGGACACCTCAGTCTATGTCATATGCTAGCAATTACTATGGACACCGGTGATGAAAATGGAAGTCGATAATTACAATCTGACTGCCAGAAATCACTAAAGTCCAGAGCAAACGCTGATATTAGCGCGTGTCTCAGGGATTGGTAGATCTATCCCAATGGTGGACTGAACAATCAACTACTGAGACACGAAAGGAGGGGAATCGAAAAGGGGTCCCGTTACACTTGTGGACTGCTTCGATAACAACCCCTCCCACATATGTATAATATTTATTATATATTTATCAATATAATAATATAATATTTATTTATTAATATTTATATATTTTACAACTGAATTCAAACGATTATAGTATGAAACAAAAAGAAAAAATTTAATAAAATTTTAATTATGTATTTATGTGAGGGTGCTGTTGGCTGAAGTAGTTAGCGCGTTGACTGCAAAGCAAATAATGTCTAAGAACGTGGGTTCGAGCCCAGCTTCAGACAAGTCATAACATCCAGCATTTTTCAGATGTGCATTAGTATGCGATTGTATTTGTTGTTGTCAGACTGTTTAAGTGATGAAGGCATAGCACTGGTCACTGAACAGTTCTGGCAGCAATTGATACTGGTGTATGCTAGCGGACATCACAGCGCCCTCCTTCGTCGGTATTGTAGCAAAATCGCCGGCGAAGTAAAATAATTAATAAAATGGCTACAACAGCTTAAAACACATTTAATGCGCCTACTTGACATCAGAGGCGCTGCAACACTGATCTAAAAACTAACACAACGCGCAATATCAGAGTTGTAAAAATTAAGCTTTCTCTCTTTCACCATCTGTCCTCTCTCACTATCCCTTTCCCAAAGAAGGTAACACACCTACGGGTTGGTAGGCATACTAATTGCCTGAGTGTTACTTCTCTTTCAAAAAAAAAAAAAAAAAAAAAAAAAAAAAAAAATATAAAAATATAACTATTTGTGTTTTATTTATTTCAAATTATATTTATTGAATAACAAATTTAGACATAGGTGACCACAATTAAATGTATTAAAGTTTTGTTTTCGCTCATAATTATATTCAATAGGTCTCTTTAAATAATTAACTACTTCAATTGGAGGTTGTAAGTTTCCAAAGCTATCAAAATACTCTTTATAGTTGCGATTTTTATAATAAGCTACCCAATGAGTTCCAGGATCCTGAAAATTATCTAAATTAACAATACCACATTCTTGAAGTAATGGTTTTTTAGGTAAACGGTCACGCATAAAAACTCCTCTAAATTTACTTAGTTGTTTACCATATTTCATCAAATCTATATCAGTTAATGGTCGATTGGGTAGCTTATCTAAAAGTTTTTTGGAGCTGGCTTATAGTACAGACCATATCCAGATCTATATGGTTTTAGATATAGACCTCTTCCCATAGCAATTGATTCCATGTGTTTATTATGTCGAGTAGCCTCTGCTAGTTGTTCTTTTCCATTTTTTATATCATTAACAGCCTTAATAATAGCTGACCCACCTGTAGCCAAACCTCCAAGTGCTGACAAAGCTATTAGGATTGGAATAATTGGAAGAAATCCACCAATTTTCGGCATTAGTATAACTCTCGGTATAGCAATATTAGCTCTCTTCTTCCCTTTAAAGTTTGAAGTAACGGCTTTTCGCGCAATTTTAACAGCGTCATTTAAATTGTTTGGTTTTTCGTTTCTCAAGAGCTTTAGAGTATTTGTAACAGTTGTTGAAAACAATTTTCTATCACATGCTTTTCTCTTTTTACATTTTTTCTTCTGTGATTTTCTGGATTTACGAGTTTTGATATGATTCATACCTAACCCCAACTTAACTTTTGATTTCATAGTGTTTGTTACGAGCCAAGCGTTTGCTCGTTCTTTGAAATCACTATCTTTAGATTGTACTCGTTTCCAAGCTTTTTCAACTAATATTTGATCGGCTTTATGTCTTTTGTTAATATCGTTTGTTTGTGAATATGCAATATCGTGTTCCCTACAAGTTGCGTCTAACAAATTTATCCCTTTATCACCCCTCGCTAAACGTTTTTCAAGTTTTGTTCCAGGTCCACAAAACTGATAACCAGGTAAATGCAGTTCAACAGGTAATTTATTTATTAAGTTGTTTACAAAACCACTTCCAAAATTATACTGATTATTTTTAACTTCTTTGCTATAGTTTATACTCATTTTTTCTTTTAATTATATATAATATACGTTTAATATGATTGACACTAAAAATTTAAATGATTAGGTTTTGTTATATAAGAGGAAATTTATATCAAAACGCATTTAGTTATCAAAATGAGACTAGTACAAGCTAAGCAAATTGTAATAAGAAATGCTGATGAAGCTCAAGACAAGAAATCTAAAATTAAACATAGTACACTTTTACCAAATTCAATACGAGCATTAATTGTGGGTCCCTCAAATTGTGGTAAAACTAATGTTATGATTAGTTTAATAGAAAGTCCCAAAGGTCTTAGTTTCAAAAACATTTACATATATTCAAAATCTTTGTATCAACCAAAATATTGTTATCTAAAGAAATTGATAGACCCAATAAACGGAATAAATATTTTTACATTTGCGGAAAATGAGGAAGGTCTAAGCCCGACTGAAGCCATCCCTCATTCAATAATAATCTTTGATGATGTTATATGTGGGAAACAGGGGGCTATAAGAGATTACTTTTGCATGGGTAGACATAAGAATATAGATTGTTTTTATTTATGTCAAACATATACGAAAATTCCCAAACATCTTATTCGGGATAATGCGAATATGATAATAATATTTAAACAGGACGAAATGAATTTGCGTCATATATATAATGATCATATTATTGGAGATATGTCATTTAAAGAATTTACGGATATATGTAGTGAGTGTTGGAAAGATAAATATGGATTCATGGTTGTCAATAAGGACGATTTGATTAATAAAGGGCGATATAGGAAAGGTTTTGATGAATTCATACAACTGTAAGGAAGATATATAAATCACTTCATGAATAGTTAGAAAAGCAGTTCACAATAATATATGGAGTAGTTAGCAAATATATACATAACAGTTTATAATCAGATAAAAAGCAGGTCGATAGCAGATAGAAAGCAGTTCATATAAAACAGTTCACAATCAGATATAAAGCAGTTCGACATCAGATATAAGCCCGATTGATTTCAGATATAAATCAGATCGATATGAGTAATAATAAAATATTAAAAGATATTGTTAATACAAGGGCGATTTTAAAGGAAAAACTAAAAAATATTAAATTAAATGAAGTAGAGAGACTTAATTTATTGGAAGATACATTTACACCTATAACAAAACCTTTGAAAAAGATTATTAGAAAAATTGATGATTATCAATCAGACAATTTATTAGATGATACATTTAAATCTCTAACGAAACCTTTAAATACAAAAAATGAAAAAAATGCTGATTACCAATCAGATGATTTATTGCACGAGTCATTCAAAGATATAACAAAACCTTCAAATAAGAAAATTGAAAAAATTTATCAATCAGATGATTTTCAGTCAAATGATGATGACATAACAGATTCACAACTTCCATCACTACCATCCGATAATAGCTCTGATAATTATGACGATGCTGTAGCTTATGATCAAGAAGCGTTAAATAATAGTAAAAAATCGTCACCAGCGGAAAATATAGAATTGCTCCTGACTAACAAAACGATAGATAAAGTTTATGGTTTCAACATAGATGAAAGTGGAAAATGGCGCTATGCAAATAATGTGCTAAATTTTAATGTGGATAACTCAATTCAAATAGGGAATTTAACGTGGAAAATGACTCCAGGATTATTTGAATTATTATTTCATTCAAAACCCCTACATTACAATAAAAATGATTTTAAAAAATATAAAGAAATTTGAATAAGTACAAATGCACATAAACGACAATATCAATCAAAAGCTCAAATTAAAGGTACACGAGCGTTCAAATATGTTCGCATATTAAAAAATTTATTTAATACTAAAACAAATGTTTTTACGAAAGGTAGTGGATTATTGCTAAAATCTGTAGACAATCGTAAGCCTAGCTATATATATTGGGATGACCCGAATGAATTAGTTGACAGAATGCGTTTACTTATTTCATCGGAAAGTGCTGGTCATAATAATCACAGAAATGAAATAATTTCCATCATTGAAGAATTAAGAGAAGCTAACATAATATATTAAAAATGAGTTATATAAATAAATTTGGTGAAAGTTCAATTAAGCATAATCTAAATAACTCAAAGTTAAGGATATCCCAATATAATTTAGAAATCAATAACATAACAAAAGATATAGAAAAGATATATACTACTATAAAGATTATAAAGGATCAGTTCCATGATATAAATATGAACCTCTCCAATAAAGTCGAAAATAGACTAAATGAGATTGAAGCCTATATTTTTAAATGGATTATCATAGAAGAACTTAAAAATGAATATGACTCACAATTAAATATTATTGGGAGTGATATAAAAATATTACAAGAAAACATAAAAAAAAATATTGATGAAGATGTTGCACTTATTGAAAAAGCTGTGAAGGGTCAAATATACTCTTCAAATAAAGACTTTATAAAAAATATAGAAGAAAGATTTAATAATGATGATTTTATTTTTAAACGGATTTATAAAAACACTAATGTGGATGCTGTGAAAAAACGAAAACTTGCATGGCCTAAAATTAAGACGGCTAAGTAAACAAAACTTTATAAGATATATATATATGAGAATGACATAGAAAAAATAATCATATACAAAATGAACGAGGATAAAAGAGAAATAGTTAATGAACTACACAAACAAGCGCGAAAAAATTTTAAAAGAAGACGAGTTATAATGAAAGGAATTGATGATTTATGGCAAGCTGATTTGGTTGAAATGGGGAATTATGCGTTATATAATAATGGATATCGTTATCTTCTAACAGTAATAGATACCTTCTCAAAAAAAGCTTAGGTTGCAGCAGTAAAAAAATAAAACTGCACTGAGTGTAGCGTATGCTATGAGGAGTATTTTCACTAATAACAATCGAAAACCAAGAAATTTACAAACAGATGATGGTAAAGAATTTTTCAATAATCAGTTTTATCAACTAATGCAATCAAACAAAATTAATCACTACTCAACATATAGTGTTCTAAAGGCATCCATAGTAGAACGATTTAATAGAACTTTAAAAGGAATGATGTGGAAAGAGTTTAGCTATCGGGGTTCATATAAATGGATAACCACATATCAAGACCTTGTTGACAAATATAATAACACATATCACAGAACAATAAAAATGTCACCTAATGAAGTGAATTCTTCAAAAGAAAAATTGTTATTGGATACCGTTTACAACAATTTAAAAATATTTAAAAAACCAAAATTTAAAGTGAATGATAATGTTCGAATAAGTAAATATAAGCATACATTTGAAAAAGGTTACACACTAAATTGGACTACAGAAATATTTAAAATTAAAACTATAAAAAATACAAACCCTAATACTTATATATTACAAGACTATCAAGGTCATGAAATTAAAGGTGGTTTTTACGAGCCCGAGCTAATGAGAACTAAATTTCCAGACACATATTTAGTAGAAAAAGTTTTAAAACGAAAAAGGAATAAGGTTTATGTAAAATGGCTAGGATTTTCATCAGAACACAACTCTTGGATTAATATAAGCAATGAATCATAAAAATCATAACAGATGTTATTAATAATTCATTCATTCATCAGTCTTTAAAATGTCAATAATACTCACATTAAACGGAAACTCTTCATATCTTGTTGCAAACTATTTTCCACCGATGGAACTAAATGAAAATTATGTTTGTGGCTTAATAAGCTTTGACACATATCATTCAATTCCGAATGTTGATGTAGAAAACAATTTATTTCATATTGGCAATCATGAAATAGAAATTCCTGTTGGATCATATGAATTAGCTGATATAGCTGAATTACTAAGAAAGAAATATCATAATCTGAATGAGAAAGGAACCCTTGACATACAAGCAAATTATAATACATTACAAACATTCATGAAAAGCACAACTGATTCCATTTATTTCAATAAAAAGAACTCTATCGGCTCCTTATTGGGCTTTAGCGAAAGAGTATTAGAACCAGATATTGATCATTACTCGGATAAAACAATAGATATAACAAAAATAAATACAATAATCGTTGAATGTAATATTGTAAGCGGATCATATATAAATAACATGTCTGCACATATTTTACATCAGTTTTCACTTAACGTTAGCCCAGGATATAAAATAACAGAGGCGCCATCGAATGTGATATATTTACCCGTGAATTCAAAATCAGTTAATAGTCTTGTTTTGAAAGTCGTCGATCAAAACGGAAATTTAATTAACTTTCGCGGTGAAAAAATAACAATAAGATTACATTTAAAGCCAATGAGAGAATGATTATATTTAATAAAAGTGAGTTGCAAAATAAGTCCGACTTCATTCTAGCATCAACAACAACGAAATACAAATCAGAAAAGTCATCGCGCTGTGAAAGTCAATCAGAAAAGTATAAAAGAAAAATTGAAGGTATTAAGCCTGAACTAAGTAACACTCTTAGTGAAGTTAATAAAAAGTTTTTAATAAATTTGGGATTTATATTAAAAAAATAGAGCTAATCATATAGCTATCGAGCCTGAAAAATTCTATAAAATGAGTAATATTATTAATATTTTACAAAAACCACATTTGGATAGTTCAATTATAAAAAAAGGAGTATCACAGCTACACATCATATCTACAGTCATTCAAAAATAATGATGAAATTCGTATAACAATTCAAAATCAAGATTTATATGTTTTACCAAGCGAAAGTCTTCTATACATTGAAGGGCTTGCAACAAAGGAAGATTCAACAGCTTCCACATCTATACGTCTCTTAAATAATTGTATTGCACATCTGTTTGACGAAATTCGATATGAAATCAATGGTGTAGAAATTGATCGTACACGTCATTTAGGTATTGCAACAGAATTAAAAAACTTTGTGTCGCTGAATAAGTCAGAAAGTGATAATCTAGTAAATGCAGGATGGTCGCCACTTAATAATGATGATCTTACACTTGTAGACGGTTATTTCAAATTCTGTATGCCACTAAAATTCTTACTTGGATTTGCTGAAGATTTTAATAAAATAATAGTTAATTCTAAACATGAATTGATTCTTTTGCGATCTTAAGATGATAAACAAGTTTTAAAATCTAATGTATCAACCGAAAAAACTAAGTTGTCTATTTTAAACATTTCTTGGAAAATACCACACATTCAACTTGCTGACGCTTACAAATTGCAGATGTTTAAAACAATTAACAATCGCCATCCTTTAAATATATCTTTCAGAAGTTGGGATATGTATTACTACCCGTCACTTCCAGAAAGTACAACGGTTTTATGGAATGTTAAGTTAGCCAGCGAAAACGAAAGACCACGTTTCCTACTTTTGGGTCTTCGAAACAGTGCCAACAAATTTCAACATTGTGATTTGACAGATATAAAAGTACATCTTAACTCTGATACATATCCCTATGATGATCTAAACCTAAAATTTGATAGAAATCGTTTTGCCATACTATATGATATGTATTTAAAGTTTCAATCAACTTATTATTCACGCGATCCTCAACCACTATTAACAAGAGAAAATTTTAAAGCTTTAGCTCCAATAGTTGTATTGGATGTAACACATCAAACTGAATCAATCAAAACTGGACCAATCGACATACGGATTGAAATAAAAACCTTAAAAAATATCCCCGCTAATATGTCTGCTTATTGCTTAATTATACATGATAAAATGTTTGAATATATCCCCCTGACAAATGAAATAAGATTGTAGATATAAATAAATTAAAAAATGGTATAAATATCTAATCTAACATCATTAAGGTTTATTCACAAACACTTTGTCTACATATGTAGTCATTCTCATTAACAAGGATGATTCTAAAAGATATGTACGATTTCTTAAAACGGTGTTCCCATATTATTTCCGATGAAGATAAAAATAAACTCATGACTATTCAATCACATCTAGAAGGGACAAATAATTTGAAAACAACGATAAATAAACATGGAGAGCATTATGACAATTGCTGTTGGTCTAATGAAAATGAGACATGTGGACCAGATACCTGTTCATGTGTACAACATAGGATACGTAATACTGAAATAGAGAAAGAAGCAACCACACTTATGAAATTTTATTACAACATATATAATATTAGCAAATGTAAAAATTGTAATTTTCAAAAAATCTAATTAATAAAAAAGAGAAATAATAAAATTTAGTGAAAGACATACATTTTAATTTTTATATATTTTTTTATTTATTCAATTATAAGTTTTTCTAGACTAGTGGAATTTTATTTACTGCCTCCATTAATACATCATCTTGGCCATCATATAGGGCCAAGTATGATGCTACATCAAATGGAGGCAGCATAATTATTTCACTAATGTGAATAATTTCTTTCGATAATTTAATATTTAGAAAGATATCATTATCTCCATCGAGAAGATGATGATATGTTTCTGATGTTGTGGCTTCTGATGATATTGTTGCTGTTGTTTCTGTTGATGTTGTTGTTGTTGCTGCTGCTGCTTCTGCTGATGATATTGCTGTTCTTGTTGCTGCTGATATCGTTGTTGTTTCTGATGTTGCTGCTTCAGATGATGTTATTGGTGTTGCTTCTGCTAATGTAGTTGTTGTTTCTGATATTGCTGTTTCAGATGATGTTATTGGTGTTGCTTCTGCTGATGTAGTTGTTGTTTCTGATATTGCTGTTTCAGATGATGTTATTGGTGTTGCTTTTGCTGATGTAGTTGTTGCTTCTGATGATATTATTATTGCTGCTTCTGATTCTGCTTTTTTTAAATTAGCCTTCATAACTTTATGGTACAGCGGAGTGTTCCATATAGGCTTTCTTAATACAACGTTGTGTTGTTTCAAATAGTGTCTTTTTTTGTTCCACCATGTGGAAAAACTAATTAATTTACATATTTCGCAAATATATTTTTTACATTCCATGTTTAAAGTTTTATAAATCTTTTCACGTCGGATAATTTCACAGAAATCTTACTATGTTGAATAATTTCACAGAACTAGAATTTTGTTCGAAAAAATAGCTGATTTTATACTTTTCTAGAGGCACTACTACATACACATATACTGTTAATCACCCTTGTTTAAAAATTTTTCTTAGGTAACAAAAGCATCATAACACATTTATGCGCTCATAAAATATTGCATTTAAACATTGAAGTAGAAAAAAATGTGTGTCCTTCAATAAAAATAGTTAATGCACCCACACACTACGACAAAAATAAGTGAAAGGAAGCATACGCATGTCATTCGTTCTTAAGAAATTTTCCTGAAACGGATTTTAAAATTTTATTGCCTTTCCATACCCTTTTTTGCTTAAGTAACAAACATACCATACCAGATTTATAGCCTCATAAATTATTGCATTTTAAAACATTGAAGTAGAAAAAAATGTGTGTCCTTCAATAAAAATAGTTAATGTACCCACACACTACGACAAAAAATAAGTGAAAGCAAGCACGCATGTCTTTCGTTCTTAAGAAATTTTACTGAAACTGTGTCCTTCAATAAAAATAGTTAATGTACCCACACACTACGACAAAAAATAAGTGAAAGCAAGCATACGCATGTCTTTCGTTCTTAAGAAATTTTACTGAAACTGTGTCCTTCAATAAAAATAGTTAATGTACCCACACACTACGACAAAAAATAAGTGAAAGCAAGCATACGCATGTCTTTCGTTCTTAAGAAATTTTACTGAAACTGTGCCCTTCAATAAAAATAGTTAATGTACCCACACACTACGACAAAAAATAAGTGAAAGCAAGCATACGCATGTCTTTCGTTCTTAAGAAATTTTACTGAAACTGTGTCCTTCAATAAAAATAGTTAATGTACCCACACACTACGACAAAAAATAAGTGAAAGCAAGCATACGCATGTCTTTCGTTCTTAAGAAATTTTACTGAAACTGTGTCCTTCAATAAAAATAGTTAATGCACCCACACACTACGACAAAAATAAGTGAAAGCAAGCATACGCATGTCTTTCGTTCTTAAGAGTTTTTCCATACAAACAAATGTTTAAATTTTACTACCTTGTCATAGAAAGATTAAAAACAACAAATGAAATAAAATAGGAAATAATGCAGCATATTTTTGACCTTATTTCTTGCTCATGCATGTTTAACTTTTCAATTAATTTTGAATTGTTCTATACTTTTTCTTAAAATGCATTTCTTAAAATGAAAAATAAATATATAAAGCGAATAAAATGCAAGTCTACGCATGTGCAAAAATAAATACATAATCGAGATTCATTTCACATTACCACATATGTACATTTAATGTTTTATAATATACAGATTTACAACATTACAAAACTAGTTTTGTTTATTAAAAAAATTAGCTGTAGTTTAGTTCGAATATTGCAGAACCATTTGGCGATTGTCGTCCTTTGTAAATAATTGTCCAAATTTTTTCATTCATATTGGCTAAGTAAGGATCCTCTCTGTTTAAATATTTAACCATTCTTTGAGGTAGATAAAACCATTTATTGTTCTCCAAATATGCTATGACTTTGGATCCATATTGTGTAACCTTCCACTCAAAATTTAAAATTTTTAATGGTTTATTTAAGGGAATATCATCAATTTTCGTGTACTCTGATTTTATTCCTTGGGCTATGTTAACTAACTGTTGATAGATCTAAAAGCAATCAAATAAAAACAATCATATAATATGTATAAATATTTGTATATTTTTTCTACAGCATCTATATAATAAATAAAAAATTTTTTATATATTATAAAACTGTATACTTACCATTTTGTTTGATGCGAAAAGCTGCTTTAACTTTTGTTTAATGTGATTTCAAGTAACTGTGAAGAACAATAATAAACAAAAAAATCTGAACGTTCTTTTATATCAATTTGTGCTGGATAGTAAAACTCTTATTTTAGGTTTTAATAAAAACTACTCAAATGAGAATCTCATTGACATGGTGCAAAAAAATATCTCATTTGAATTTCTCTTTATTGTAAAAGCATATACATGGAAAAATATATGAATGCATGTGTAACAGAATGATCATATTTTTCTCATTATATGAGTATCTCTACACGTGTATTTTCCCCATACGTGTATTTTTCCCATAAGGAGGCCAAATCTAGTGGGATTCTAATTGGTGTGCCAGAATGCCCATACGTGTATTTTTTCCATAAGGAGGCCAAATCTAGTGGGATTCTAATTGGTGTGCCAGAATGCCCATACGTGTATTTTTTCCATAAGGAGGCCAAATCTAGTGGGATTCTAATTGGTGTGCCAGAATGCCCATACGTGTATTTTATCCATAAGGTGGCCAAGTCTATATAGATTCTAATTGGTGTGCCAGAATGCCCACAAATATACTACTTGCGTAATCTGATGCATCTGTTGTTGAAATAAAAGGTTTATCAAAATTTGGATATTGTAATACTGGTGGATTCATCAATTTTTCTTTCAATTCCTCAAAAGCTTTCTGGCATTTTTCCGTCCATATAAATTTTTTTGATTTTTTTAATAGTGCGTTTAGGTCTTTGGCAATTTCAGCAAAGTTGGTTATGAATTTTCTGTAATAATTGCAAAATGCAACAAATCGTCTTACTTCGTCCGCGTTTTTTGGTTTTGGGTAGTTTTTTATTACTTCGTATTTAGATGGGTCTGTTTTTACACCGTCCTTTGTTATTAAGTGTCCTAAGTAAATTACTTCTGGTCTTAGAAAATTAAATTTTTTTGGGTTTAGTTTTAAGTTGTATTTTTGTAATCGGTCTAAAACTTTTATTAAATTTTTGTTGTGGTGGCTTAAACTACAACCGTATACGATTATGTCATCTACATAAAGAAATGCTTCGGATTCTAGTCCGGATAATGCTATTGTAAGCATTCTTTGAAAACTATTGGATGAAATTTTTAGTCCGAATTGAAAATGTCCTTGTGGTATGGAAAAAGCAGTTAAAGGTCTAGAGTACTTCTCTAATTCAATTTGGTCAAAGGAACTGGTCATATCGAGTGTAGAAAACCATTTAGCTCTAAAATATCTTCTAATCTAGTTAGAGGAAATTTGTCATTAATAATTTTATCATTTAGTTTCCTAAAATCTACAACTAGTCTCCATTTCTTCTTATCCTCAATGTTTTCCTTTGGTACCAAGAGGAGTGGAGCATTATATGGACTAACTGATGGTTCTATTATTTCATCTTCTAGCATTTTATGTACTTGTTCATTTATTATGTCAGTATGTGAGTGTGGTAGTCTGTAGTTTTTTATGTAAACAGGTGTGATTTCTGTGATTTTCTGTTTGTAAAAATTGTTGACGCTTAATTTTTCTTCTTCTATATGAAAAACATTTTGATATTTTTTAAATATTTCTTTTAATTGTGCTTTTGCATATTCGTCATTATGGTCTAATTGCAATTCATTCAATATTTTGTTAAAATGTTCGTTGCTGTTTTTATTGTTGTAACTTAATACATCATAATTTTTAAGTTGATCAGTTTGGAGTTTAATGCCCTGTAAAGTTATTTCTTCAGTTGTTGTGTTTAACATTTTTAAGTGTGTCATGCCGCTTTTAGGGGCTATTGAATTACTTAGAAATACACTTGGCTTTAATTCATTATTGAAAATTACGCTGTTTTCGATTAAATTTAATTTTATTGCTTGTATAATTTCTATTCTTGGAGGTATTTTTATCTGTAATGACGAAATTGTTTTTGTATGGATTGGAAGGGTTATAGTATTATTATTAACAAAAAAACATATTGTAAATGTTTCATTATCTATTTTACAGAGATATTTCTTTAAAAAATCTCTTCCTATTATGCCGTCTGTTTCTATTGGAAAATCTGATTTTACTAGTTGGAAAGAGTGGCTACATATTTCGTCAGTAAAAGTTAGTACTAAATTTATCGTGCCTAAAGAATTTATTTCTTCTGTAGTTATTCCAGTGAGATTACATTTTTCTTCTGGATTATATTGTTCACCTTCGAATTCTGAACACATGCGACATAGTGATATATCTGCACCTGTGTCGACAAGAAATGTAAGTTGTTTATTTTTTTATTTTGTGATTATAAAATTTGTGTTATTGTGAGATACTTTATGTATTTTTAATTTTGGCTGTCCGGAATAGTTATGTATTCCGGGCCTGTTACGTTTCCCGAATCTTGTACAGTGTACTTATATATGTCTGTTGTTGTTTCTGTTGCTGTTATCGTGGCTGTTGTTGAAGTTTCTCGTGTTATTGGGTCTATTATTTTGGTAGTTGTTGTTGAAATTATTATTAAATCTGTTAGAGTTAAAGTTAATTCTATGATTGTTATTTCTAGAGAAATTGGTGTTTCTTGGTGAGTTATTGTTACTATTACCATAATTGTTGTTTCTATTGTAATTATTTCTGTCAGCGTTGTAGTTGTTGTGTGGTCTGTTATTGTTATAGTTAGAAACTGTATTGTTATTTTTAGTGTAATTTTGAGGTTGATACCGTGGTTTCTCTCTTCTGATCTGTAGAATTTCGTTATGTGTCGCTTTTTTTTCATTTTCAAGTTCAATTGCAAGTTCTGGTGCTTCTTGTAAAGTAGTTGGTCGAGCAGCGTATATGGTCGAATTGAAGTCTTCGTTTAGTCCTTTTTTGAAAGTATCTAGGGCTAATTTACTATTTAATTTAATTATTACATTATTTTCTGCTATTGAGGCACTGTCTCCTAATTCTTCTAATCCTAATTTGTTTAGGCTATCTATTATATTTAGTATTTTTGCTTTAAATGAATTAACTGACATTTTTCCTTGGAACAATGTGCTTAGTTTGTTTTGTAATTGTGGTATTGTTTTAGTGCTTTTGTATCTTTGTTCTAGTACATGTTTTGGTGCTTCGAAATTTTCAGGTTTTGTATAGCTTCCAATTGATGTTCTAACCTGTGAGGATAGTTTAGCATGATGAACATACTGAAGAAAATCTATTTTTGCTGTGTCTGATAAAGTTTTAATTATGAGTTCTGATGTTATTAGGAAACTTTCTAATTCTATATAATTACCATTGAACAAAGGTAATGCTTTTGATGCTGTTTCTAAATTAAATGCAGCCATGTTTGTATTTTTGTTTTTTGATTCTTTCGGACTTTCCAATAAGTATTCTTTAATTTATCTATATATATTATTAAATAATAATTTTAGAGCAGATAATTTATCTTCATCATTTTCTTCGAGTGTATTCGACTGAAAATCAGTTCTTATATCTTCTATCGTTTCTAATTTGCTTTCAATTGTCTTTTCTGTATATGTCCTTCCTGGACTTTTCTTTAAAATTTTTAATATTTCTTTTAAGTCTGAAATATTTTGTTCCATCAGAATTATTTATTAAGTATGTGTGTATAGTACATATTTTCCTTTTATTTTTATGATTTAAACTTGTATTACGTTATTGTAATTTATATTTTTACGTTTAATTATGTAAATTTTAAAATATTGAAAAATTTTATCTATTGTTTATACTAAAAATATTAATACAATTAAAAATAATAAAAGATTTGAACTTGATATAAAAGGTTCATTAGATTATTTGAATTATTGTTTATAATTTGTTTGTCTATATGGGTATTTAAAAAATTTTTTTTATCTGCCGTATTTTCTCATCAATAAAATCGTCTCTAATTTCTCTTTGTTGGATTAAGAATTTTTTCTTTATCAGGAATTCCTTCTATGCCCAAATCTTTCCATAATAGTATTATCCACTGTATGGATTTTTCTATTTGTTCTTCTTTTTTTTCGTTTTCAATTTCTGAAATGGTTTCTTTAATTTCCGGAAAACGATTTTGTTTGCGTTTTGGTTTAACCATTTTATAATTTATTTTATATTATATTTTTGGGGTTGGGCTATATTGTGGGATTGATGACGTGTCTCCTGGAGAACTTAACGCCCCTCTTAGGAAGGGTCTCAGTAAAGCAGGCGTCAGGTGGTACTTGCGCTTTCTTGCACAGGGTCTATCACCGGAGGAAGCTAGAAGGAAAGCCCAGGAGGAAAATCACTCCAGGCCAAGGTAAGTTGAGAAAGGGGGACAGCAAAGTCATAACACCTCCTGAAAACTCCAGCAAGTGTAGGACGGTTGGAAACAACACGTAAATAACTGCGTGTGTTGGAGCAATCAATGAAAGGCAGACATATGCTAATGCTGCAGGAGGGATGATGGTGGCGGTTCTCCCCGAGGACTACCCACAAGCCTCATTATCATCTGAGTTAACTCAACTTGAAGAGGACATCGTGGACGAGTTATTATTGGACAGGGAGATTAAGCACCAATTTGAGAGTATTCTTTTTCGTCCAGGCATGCTCCTAATAAACTGCACAGCTATGGGGCCTGTAGCCATAAGGGAGCCCCCTGGGGGAGCGACTACGGTAGGAGTGTGTAGGGAGGCATCTCCGACCTCTACGTAAATGTGTGGTGCTCTTTTCACACTTGTCGTCTCGTCACTCCAAGAGCCGACCCCAATGGACGAAGAAGCTAAACTGCTTGAGGAACAATGAGCCATCCTCGAGGGGTAGAAGAGGTATAGGTGTCAAAATAGCTCAGGTGAACATACACTGAGCAGTAATAGCCCGGATGTTCACCAGAAAACACCTGGGAATGGCAATTATCCAGGAACCATGGACGCACTAGGGCAGGATCAAATGTAACAGTACAGCGGTAACAGTAAGGTAATATACCAACAGAACTGCACCCCCTGGTGGAACACTGCAGCAGGAACTGCTTACCGCTATTGCTGGGGTGCGACGCGAATTCCCACCACATTATGTGAGGCAGCAGCAACATCAATAATAGAGGTGAGTGTCTTTTAGAGTTCCTATGTAGTAATACTCTAGAAATTTTTAATCTAGGAAACACCCCCACTTTTGTAACTAGGGCAAGAGAGGAGGTTCTAGACTTGACGGTAGCGCTTGCTTGGCGGGTGCAATAAGGAACTGGAGGGTTTCGTACGAACCATCAATGTCGGATCATAGAATTATAAGCTTCGAGGTAGATGGGAATGCACCTCCGTCCAGAAATCCTGAAAAGACCGACTGGAACCTGTACAGGGAACACCTAAGGGTCAATTTGCAGAATAGTATTAACAGGGCACCAGTAAGAGCTAGAGTATCTATTAGATGGGGCACTTATTAGCTGCCCCTAATGGCATGAAATGGTAACAAAGAGGCACAATTGTGGAGTAAGGAGCTGTCAGATCTCCGGAAGAAAACGCGCAAGCTGTTTAATAAGGTGAAGCGTACAGAAAACTGGCGGACCTATACTGAAAGTTTATCGGCATACAACTCCGAAATTCGGAGGGCAAAGAGAAATAATTTCAGGAACCTTTGTGAGAAGGTGGCAACCACACCGACAGCGGCCAGATTGAATAAAATCATGGCCAAAGCCCATGTGGATACGTCGTTAACACTCAAAAGGGCAGATGGTATCCACACCTGCTTCTGCTACTCTCGACTCATTTCCCGCGAAGCATAGAGGGCCTGACACCAGAACCATCTGCAGAACTTAGAACAAAGAATCCTGGGACGTGGCACGGAAATTATGCACTGAGCAGAGCATAGATTGGGCTATTGGAACCTTTCAACCGTACAAATCTCCGGGAGAGGACAGTATGGTATCCTGTTGGCTCTGTGATTCTTTTTATCACTCTAAATGTGTCACTTGGCTGCACGAACCGCAGACAATCTGCGTGAAGATAAGGGTCGGCGCTGGTGCTGCAAAAAGTGCATTGCCCTTGATATTGAATTTTATTCATTTTTTAAAAACACGCATATTCAGTTTAATGAAATTCATAATCACCTGAATAAACTTTTTAAAAAATGTTCGCAATATAAAGACTTTTAGAAAATTCTCCGTGCTCACCGAAAAAAAAGAAACAACCTACAACAACTAAAATTAATGCTAATACTGTCGAAAATGTATCTGAAAACTTACCTGCATCTTCATCTACCTGTTCTTCCTTATCGCTGGTTCACCCATTATTAGCTGAAAAAAGTCCTGTGACTATTTCTGAACCCTCATCAGATTTACTGAACAATAATGCACCATCAGCCTCACCATTATCTTCAAATCGTAATTCAATTTGGAATGAATTTCCGTCATCCCACGTCAAATTTGGTTGATAAACAGACCGGTTTCGGCTATGTGCCATCTTCAGTGTTCTCTCAGTAATTCAAAAAGTTCACCTGCCCCAATGAATTTATATCCGCCCGTTCCGGGGTTTAAACCGTCTAACAACTCAAAAAGTTCATCTGCTTCAATGAATTTAATTCACCCCGTTCGTTTTTATACCGTCAAACAACACTTCAACTCTTAAGTTATTTCACCAAAGAAAACGATTTTTGCTGCTCGATTTGCATCCTGTACATCTACTGATAACATCAAACAATATATAACGAATAAGCTTGGTTTCAATATTGATATGACTGTTTTCAAATTTAAATACTCTGAACCAAGAAATAAAGCATCTTTTAAAATAATCGTTCTTCAAGACTATTTTGATACAATTGTGAATTAAGATTAAGTAATGCGCTTATTCGCGAATATGAGTACAAAAATACTCCAACAGCTGACATTGTTCATTTGTCGCAATCCCATTAATATTATTTATCAAAATGTAAGAGGTCTTAACACTAAATTAACTAATCTTTTTGCAAACAGTTTTGATTTTTCATATCATATAATTGTATTTACTGAAACTTGGCTGAGTGAAAAAATGTACTCATAACAATGAAATTCTATGTTCTAAATATCAAATATTTAGAAAGCATCGTATGCGAAAAATTGGTGGTGGTGTTCTAATAGCCGTCCTAGATGTTTTCCAATGTGAACTTATAAATAACTTTTTAATGACAACGATGAAATTGAGTTTATTGCCGTTAAAATTCGTGTTAGCTGTAGACACTTATTTGTCACGTGTTCATATCTACCACCTACTCATTTTTTTTGAATTATATTAAACATTTTTCCGCAATAACTTCGTTCTGAATCAATCAAACACATCCGATATATTACTTGTTCTTGGAGATTTTAACATTCCAAACGTAAAATGGGTTAAATCCTTTAATTCTAATTACGTGCTACCAACAATTATGTCTGGTTTTATAGATTCCCTACATGGATGCGGGTTTTTCCAACTAAATCATATAACAAATGCATGTGGTAATCTTTTGGATCTTGCTTTCGTTAATTATCCTATGGAATTTTGTCTTCGTAATACATTGCCTGTGACTCATCCTGTGGACATTCACCATCCTCCTTTTGAAATTGATTTATCATTGTCGGATAGTATGATTAAAAAACAAGATTTGAAGCCTTTTTAATCCTACTGTTTTACACGCACTAACTATAATGAACTTAACTATTTATTATCCAATGTTAATTGGGATACTGTGCTTGCTGATGATAACTTTGATAATATTGTATCGAGCTTTTATAATATTTTGCATAATTTCATTAGTATTACTGTTCCTAAAATTAAAGTATACAGTAATAAAGGACCACCTTGGAATAATCAACACTTACGAAGTGCTAAAAATAAGAAAAATAAATTTTTCGTTATGCGCCTGTCGATTTTCGTAAATATGCTATAGCAAGATCTGAATATAACATTGCTAATAATCTTGCATACAAAAACTATATAAATGGCATTAAAAGCAATATAAAAACAAAACCTAAATCTTTCTATACATTTGTAAATTCCAAGCGTCGCTCTTCAGGTTATCCAAAGGATTTGAAGTATGGCTCCTTGACTGCTGATGATGATGTTTCAATAAGCAATATGTTTGTTGACTTCTTTTCAACAACTTATTCTACTAAGTCTTACGATACCACAACAACTTATCCTTATGCTACAACTAATTCTTGTGGGATTTACTTTCCGCTTTTAAATATTGAAAATGTACTTTCGAACTTGAAGTCGCTGAAAAACTCGTTTAGCCCAGGTCCTGATGGTATTCCAAGCTGTATCCTTCGAAACTGTGCAGCATCACTGTCTGCGCCTCTTACTGCATTATATAACAAATCTATTGAATCATGTTATCTGCCATCAGTGTGGAAAAAATCTTATATAATTCCTTTATTCAAAAACGGCAGTAAAACTGATGTATCTAATTATAGAGGTATCGCTAAAATTAATGCAATTCCAAAACTCCTTGAAAAAATTTTTACTGATTATCTATATCATCAAATTTCTTCCCTTCCCTATCACCATGTCAACATGGTTTTCGTAAGTCTCGCTTAACTACACCTAATATTTTGGAACTTACCACTATTGCCAATGAAGGTTTTTCAAATAAAATGCAAACTGATGTGATATACACAGATTTTAGTAAGGCGTTCGATAAAGTTAACCACTTTTATTGCACAAACTATCACTTATAGCCTTTAGTCACTCTGCTTTAAAATGGTTAAGCTCTTATCTATCACAAAGAACTCAACAGGTCAAATTTGGGAATGTTATATCAAAAATCATTCAAGTACATTCTGGAATCGCTCAAGGCATTCACCTGGGTCCAATTTTGTTCACATTATTCATCAATGATCTTCCTACGGTTGTTTTGCATTCTAAAGTACTGATGTACGCCGATGATGTTAAAATGTTTAACTCTTAACGATATTAATGGACATACTTTATTAAGTGCCGACTTTCGGAATTTTCATCAATGGTGCAGATTTAATTTATTGGAGTTAAATATCTTGAAATGTAAGCACATGGCATTTTTCAGACACAATCCGATCGAGACTTCTTATTATATTGATACTGCTATTTTAAATAAAGTTCTAACCATATTGGATCTTGGCATACTGTTGGATCATAGGCTCAACTTTCGTGATCATATTTCTATAATGGTAAATAAAGCCTATGGGGACCTTGGATTCATGAAACGCTGTTTAAAGAAATTTCTAGATCCTTATATTACAAAACTTTTATATAATTCTCTGGTTCGAACAATTCTTTAGTATGGATTAATTGTTTGGGATCCTTGTTATTCTATTGATATTAATGTAAGGAAATTGGATTTCCTTATTTATGTTTCTGTCATGTCCCTGGAATATGGCAACGCTGCCAGTAATAGAAATTAGAGAAACAAATAACACATGTTAAACTTAACTTATAAGTTGAAGAGTTAAATTAAAATAATTAAAAGATTATTGTTAAAAAGAATTGACATTGAAATAATAAACATTAAATGTCGTTTCTTTGATTACAGGTGAATTATAATGGTAGAAAATAAGTAAAATTAAAATATCTTAATAAAATTTAAAAACTTTGATTACAGAGAAACTCAATTTTGTTTATTTAATTGGTGGTGATTCTTGGCAATAAAAAGAATACGCATTATAAAACGACATTTTTGGTTGTTATCAAAATGGATAAGCTGAAATTTGAATTTATGTTAAAATCAGCAAGCGATGGCAAATCTAATTATCTGGCTCTAACTTCAATTAGTACAACTGAAGGAAAAACGTATTGTATGCCGGAACAATATCAAGATATTGCGCAGCACATTAAGTTGATGAGTACGGCCGCTTATAAAAAAATAAAAAACTCACTAAAGCAAAGACATCAGACGAGGAGAGTGTGGATAAACCTAGACGAGGGATTATCAGAAGTCTATTTAGATGATGGAAACAACGTGCAGTTTAAAGATTATTTTTTAGAAGAGAGTCCAAAGCAACAACTTTAAAAACAAGTTACTACTACAGGGGGTATAACTGAAGAAATGTTAACAAACATTTTAGATAAATTCTCTACAAAAAAAGAGGAAAAAAGTGCTACTGCTGGTGGTATGACAGAAGAAATGTTGACAAACATACTGGAAAAATTCTTTACAAAAAAAGAAGATGCTCAAAATAATAATGGTAAAAGTCTAAAGAAACTATCAGAAATTTTTGTTTTGCAAAAATTTACAAATAAAAATTCTAATGTTATTCAATGGATAACCCTATTTGAAAGCGAATGTGATCGTTTAGAGATTAAAGGTAATGAAGAAAAAATTGAAGTTCTAAGATTATTTTTAGAAGGATCCTGTTTGGACTGGTACAGCTCTATGCTAATAAAACATACAATAAATTCAGAGTGGAAAATTTGGAGAGATGTTTTTTGTGAAACATATGCAGATAAAGGTTGGCTCCCTGTAAAATATGCCATATCTTTTAAATACATAAATGGGTCCCTATTAGATTATGCTCTTAAAAAAGAGAGAATTTTATTGGAAATGAATAAAGAAATAGACACTAATACTTTAATTGATTTAATTGCAACAGGATTACCGGACTTAGTAACTGATAAAATTAATAGAAAAGATTTAAAGCAGACTAAAGATCTCTTTAATGAACTAAGAAGTCTGGAACATCTAACAAAAACAAACACCTCTGAAAAGAAACAAAATTTAAATATGAATTTTAAGGAAAGGCCTAAAGAAAAAAAACCGTGCAGAATATGTGAGAAACTTGGAAAGAGTAATCGCTATCATTTGGAGCAGTCGTGCTGGTTTAAGAAAAATGAAAAAGGTGAAACAGAGAAAAAAATGAAACACCATATGTCCATAATGCTCAGATAGAAGCTGAATTAAACGATATCGATCTAAAAAACTAGAAGTTCCACCATTAATAAAAGTCAAACTACTGTTGCAAAATTCATTAGAAACGTTTGGAATATATGATTCCGGCTCTAATGTTTCATTGATTAACTCAAATTTATTAAAAATAAAAAACAAAACAACTAGTGCACAGAGTACAAAACTTCGGACTATTAATGGTGAGAAAAAACCGAATGGAATGATCAGAATAAAGATAAAAATTTTTAAGATAGAAGAAGAAATAGATTTATTAGTGGTTGACAGTGAGTACTTTAAAGAAGACGTTTTGATTGGATTGAGTATGATAAAAAAATTTAAATTAAAACAAGATGAAAACCTAAATATTACACAAACAAATTTTGATTCCAATAAAAAAGAAAACATTAAAGATGAAAATTCCGTTTCTGTTAAAACCGTTTACAATAAATGCAAAACACCAGAAAACTACGAAATAAATTTTAATGAACATATAAATGTGGACAGTTTTGAAATTTCTATTAACCACTTAAATAACGATCAAAAATTAAGAATAAATGGACTTATTGATAAATATAAATCCATTTTTGCAAAAGACAAATACGATACAGGTACAGTAAGAGATTATGAGGCTCGTATTGACCTTAAAATAGATAAATATTGTAGTAAGAGACCGTACAGATGTTCAATAGAAGACAGAAAAGAGATAGAGCTGCAGGTCTCAAAACTACTAGGAAAAAATTTAATTGAAGAGTCGTATAGCCCATTTGGGGCCCCAGTAACCTTAGCTTACAAGAAAGAAGATGGAAAAAATCGAGACTCTGTATAGACTTTAGAGAATTAAACAAAATTGTTGTCCCTCAATCACAGCCGTTTCCGTTAATTGAAGATCTGGTGGATAAAACAAGAAATTGTAAATTTTTCTCAACCCTTTATATAAACTCAGCTTTTTGGGCAATACCATTACGGATTGAAGATAGACAAAAAACTGGATTTGTTACTCAAGAAGGCCATTTTCAATGGACATGCCTACCATTTGGGCTTAAAACGTCTCCAGCTATTTTTCAGAGAATATTAAGTAATATAATAAGAAAACATAAACCCACACACTTTGCAGTTAATTACATCGACGACACATAATCCACTTGGAACAATTATTAAATGCAATACTAGAAGAAGGTTTCAGGCTAAAATTATCAAAATGTAAGTTTGCAGCAGATTCGGTGAAATACCTTGGTCATATTATAAAAAATAACTGCATAAGCCCATTGAAAGATAATTTAATATCTATATGAAATTTTCCTATTCCGAAGACGCAAAAACACATTCGTCAATTTTTAAGAAAAATAAATTTCTATAATAAATACATACAAAAAAGTTCGATTATATTAGATCCATTGCATGAATTATTACGAAAAGGAAAACAATTTATTTGGTCAGAAGAATGCAACAAATCGTTCGAATGTGTAAAGAAACTTCTCTGTTCTAAACCAGTTCTGTCAATTTTTGATAGCGAATTGCCAATACACATTTACACCGATGCAAGTTTAGAAGGCGTTGGTGCGATTTTGAAGCAACCACAAGAAAATGGCGAAGAAAAACCAGTGGCATATTTTTCAAAAAAATTAAACCAGACCCAAAAAAAGAAAAAAGCTATCTACTTAGAATGTTTAGCGATAAAAGAATCAATTAAATATTGGCAATATAGACTCATAGGCAAACATTTTACAGTCTTCTGTGACCATAAACCACTAGAAAACATGAATATAAAGTCTAGAACAGATGAAGAACTAGGAGATCTCACATATTACTTATCACAATATGATTTCAACATTAAGTATTCACCGGGAAAAGAAAATTTAGAAGCTGATTGTTTAAGCAGAAATCCAGTATTAGAACCGCATGAAAATGCAGACGAACAATTGAAAATAATAAATTTAATCAGATTAAAAGAAGTCTTAATAGATCAGGAGAAGAATAAAGATTTACAAGACAACAAAGAAAAATTATTATTAAAAGAGAACATATATTATAAGAGAGTTAAAAAAAGAGAGAAGATAATACTATCTGAAAAATTCAGTATAGAATTTATTAAAAAAGTTCACAAAAATTTCTGTCATATAGGAATAAAACAAATTCAGAACAAAATTAACCCTTTTTATGCAGCGAAAAATCTAAATAAAAACATAAAAAAACATTTGCAAAAACTGTGAAATATGTGTTAAGAATAAGTCCAGAGGTAGATAAAATTGGTTTGATGTCACATTTAGGTCCAGCTGAAAACCCCTTTGAAATAATTTCAATAGATACAATTGGAGGATTTGGAGGTTCGCGGTCCACAAAAAAATACCTACACCTTTTGGTAGATCACTTTACAAGATATGCATATATTTTAACATCTAAAACGCAAAACGCAGATGATTTTATAAAACTAGTAAAGGAAGTTGCAGATAATAATGAAATTGGTAAAGTTTTATCGGATCAATACCAAGGCATAAATTCGAAAGAATTTAAAAATTTTTTAGCGGAGAAAAACATACTAATAATTTTTACTGCAGTAGATGCACCATTTTCAAACGGGATAAATGAAAGGTTGAATCAGACACTAGTGAATAAGATAAGATGTACAATTAATGAAAATGGAAAAAAACGAACATGGACAACAATAGCAAAAGACTGCATTCAAAAATACAATGAGCCTGAACACACAACCACTGGATTTGCTCCAAAATATTTATTGGAAGGCACAGATGTTACAATGCTGCCAGATGAACTAAAACAAAAATGTACATATAAAAATTGGATTGAAAACAGAAGAATAGCTTTACAAAATTCGATTAAATCACATAATTATAATAAACAAAAATTTGATACAAATAGAAAGAACTTCGAATTTAATGTGGGAGACATGGTGTATGTGGAAAACGGGAACAAACTAAATAGGAAAAAGATGGATGAATTAAGGATTGGACCATATAAAATATTAGAGAAAATTTCGAATTCAATTTACAAAATTAACACCGGTCATAGAAAATCTGAATCTAATTTGTTTCACATTACAAAGTTGCTTCCAGCTCCTGCATTTGGGTTCAATGAAAATGATGAAGATGAATTAAGTAACTAAAAGAAAATTACATACGAAATTTTCTTTCCCAAAGGGGGGAGATGTAAGGAAATTGGATTTCCTTATTTATGTTTCTGTCATGTCCCTGGAATATGGCAACGCTGCCAGTAATAGAAATTAGAGAAACAAATAACACATGTTAAACTTAACTTATAAGTTGAAGAGTTAAATTAAAATAATTAAAAGATTATTGTTAAAAAGAATTGACATTGAAATAATAAACATTAAATGTCGTTTCTTTGATTACAGGTGAATTATAATGGTAGAAAATAAGTAAAATTAAAATATCTTAATAAAATTTAAAAACTTTGATTACAGAGAAACTCAATTTTGTTTATTTAATTGGTGGTGATTCTTGGCAATAAAAAGAATACGCATTATATTAATAGTTTTGAATGAAAACAATTTTTAATTTTCTGTCTCCGTGGTCTTGGTTGGAATGCTTATGTCTTGCCGCCTTATAGCAGACTTGCTCTGATAAAATTGCCTACTCTAAAAAGTCGACGATTGATGTTGAGTGCTTTATTTGTTCTGGATTTGATTCGTGGTGATGTTGATTCAGAGTTAACTAAACTTCAATGTTCCTGTAAGACCTACTCGCAATTTTGAACTCTTGGCATTAAAATACTACCGTTCTTTATATGCTAATAATGATTCTTTTCGTCGCGCATGTGTTAACTTCAATAAATGCTACCATATTATGCACTTATCTGAGAGTAATGATGTACTGAATAGAAAAATTACTTTATATCTAAATTGTTGAACCAATTATTTTTATATATAGTTCTATATTTGTTAGTCATATTTAGTCAGTAAGGGTGTAAAAATCTATTGACATAATAATAATGGTAATAAATAAATAAGTAAATACACCCAAAATTTTGAGATGGATATATACCATGATACTGATACCTATCATCACTTGCGGCCCTGTTCATTAGTCGGACAGGGTTAGGTTAGGACGTGTCCTACGGTGGCTATGGAAGTCCTCCTTGAACTCACGCCTCTGACGATCCTGATAGAGACTGCTGCCAGGCAAATAGTAATCAGCATTAATCAGTAACCGAGGATTAAGTAGTAGGAGTACTTGGGGAAAATTCCTAGCATTTTTCAATCGGAGATTTATGCCATTATAAATTGTGCACAATTTAATCTTGACAAGAGCTACCGAAGACGTGAAATAGCAAATTTCCCGGATAGTCAGGCTGCTATAGGCTTGCCAGATCTAATTTGCCAAAAAAAAACTTGATTTTGAAAAAAAAACTTGACAAATAAAAATCCTCATACTAAATATATAAATGAGATTTTTAGTTTTTAAAGAAGAACTTCTGGATAATTATTATTGGAAATACGAATTGAATTTTAACTTTTACTCGTAAAAACAATTTTGCTGAGAGTTTTTAGCTAGTCTATAATAAATAAATAATAATTTTTATAAATAACTTGACAATTCTTCAAACACATAAGTTTTATTAAAAAAAACAATGAAAAACCGCCTGTATTATTCCACCATGGGTATATCAAGTCGGCTAAGCTGATAGAAGGATGGCGCGCCGGTAAAACCCCGGCTCAAGCCGAATCGCCGCCGCCGCCGATGAATTTTCGTACTTGCGCCGCCGCCGACGAAAAGTCCACGACTTGCTTCTCTAATTCAATGTTGTCAATTTACTAGTATTGAGTAATGGGGTAAATATCAGTGTTGGCACTTTTATAATAATTGTACAGAAAGTTATAGTTATTTTTTAAACTATAATTGCACAAAAAAATATGTATCATATTAGTCCTTAGTTCTATTGATAGTAAAAATATGGGCTTTAGATTTGTTTTTTAGAAATATACACATACTTTTAATAAGTATTATTACATAGCTAGAATAAATTTGAGAAAAAAAATTAACTTACAAAAAAGCTTGACAAATCACTTTTTCACTTGACACTTGACGCGCATTAAAAAACTTGACAATCAGGCCCTTCTGGCAACCCTAGGCTGCTATCAAGGCACTCAGCTCATACGAGTTTACCTCTAAGTTGGCTTGGGAATGTCGCAGCAAGATTAATCAGCTAAGCATGACGAATAAGGTCTCACTCTGCTGGACACCCCGGGGTGGCAGGAAACGAAAACTCAGACAAAATGGCCAGGAAGGGGGTTAATAAACCCATGGTCGGACCAGAACCGTTTTGTGGGCTTGGATTAGCTTAAATCCGGGAAGATATATCAATGATGACTAGAAGCACCAGGGAACATCGCTGGTACAATATCCCTGAACTGAGACATGCAAAGCTAATGATTGGAATGTATAACCGAAACTGTTTTTCAGCTCTGATGTCCCTAAGTAAAAACAATCTAGAATGCTCACAGGCCATTGCAGACTGATAAACCACCTCTACAGACTTGGCTTTAAGAATGATAGCCTGTGCAGATTCTGTGATTACGAGGACGAAACTGCAGAGCATATTCTGAAGGACTGTGAAGCTTTATGCCACAGAAGATATACCCAATTGGGCAAGCACCTCTTGTTTTCAATTTATTGCCTGTCGCATTTTCAGCGGATAAAAAATATAGGTTTTTGATTTAGTCAGTGTTCAAATTTTTTAAACTTTATAGATAAGTAAATTTTCCCTAAATATTCTCTTTAAAATGACATAAAATTCATCCAGATATTTAAAAACTAAACTCAACACATTCGGTATACCTATTTGGCAAAATTATGTGATTTTAAATATGTCATAACTTTTCAAACAAACATTTTGAATTTTTCCTTTGACATAATATCGTTATAGGTAGGATAAAAGCAAACATCTGACCAAGTTTCATCAAAATAGAAAGGGGTCGGGGCTAACTACTGGTCGATTTGACTTGGAATTACCCATATGTATGTAAGTATGTATGCAAAATATATCATAAAATTGTTTTATAGTTGGTAGTTATTATAAATATTTCTGCGTACAGTAAAGTGCTCCCCTAATGTACTTACATACTCACATACATTATTATTGTATTTCAATCGATTCTTATTGGCACTTCTTGTAATTTTTACCAAAGAAAAACCTTTTCAAATGTAAATTTAACCCTTGTATGGATGTATATATTCATATTTATATTGGTATGATCGTGTGTAAGTCACTCATCCCTACGCAATCATAAATACATAAGTACGTACATATGTATTTACATCCATACATACCATATTTTCAAAACACAATTACTGTAATTATTTTTCATCAACAGCAACAAAAGCTAAGAACACAAAATGTACGATTGTACTTATGTATGCATGTAACTACTTTTTTCTTATAGTTCATAAAAAAATAATTATACATATGTATATAAACATACATACATAACTAGCAATAAGCAGTAACACAGCATATGTACGCACTAAAGACGTGCATTTGTGTAACAAGTAGTGCGAAAACAGTTCTAACATGTTACATACAACATACTATAAGTGTATATGACAAAATGAGTGCTACTGTTTTTGTAATACTTCTCTCTCACTAACTTACTCTACTGAACAAACCAATAATATTACTTGTTTTCTTACGTCCAAGACAACAATCCACTGCTTGCATTTGAGAAAATACTATTTGTACAACAAGTGTAAGTGAGAAACTTATGTTCCAATAAGTAAAGTTATAAAGTTGATGTGGGAAAGTGCACAAATTTTAAAGCCATTTGTCGAAGAAATAAATGGCTTTGTATTATAAAACCTTTATTTATTATTTTGATCTATTAAATGCTTTTATTATTAATAATAATAACCTTTAACTAAATGCATCTCTTTTTCTCTTTACTACAAAGCACTCAATCCATATAAGAAAACACAAATAACAACTAACACGACAATCGCTAATTTACGTACAACTACGCACAAGAAGCAATGATTTTAAAAACTTGTTTCATTTGGATGGAACATTGCAAGTCTTTAGTACGCACATCTATACGCGCAATACATGCTTACATACATATGTATGTACATACATTTCTTTTGTCAAAGAAAACAAATGTATACACAAGAAGGGTTTTGAATGAAATAATAATTCAAATAATCCTGGAGTCATTTTCCACGTTAAATTCCCTATTTGAATTAAGTTATCCACATTAAAATTTAGCACATTATTTGCATAGCGCCATTTTCCACTTTCATCTATGTTGAAACCATAAACTTTATCTATCGTTTTGTTAGTCAGACATAAATAATACAGCTAATTTTTTTAATAAACAAAACTAGTTTTGTAATGTTGTAAATCTGTATATTATAAAACAATAAATGTACATATGTGGTAATGTGAAATGAATCTCGATTATGTATTTATTTTTGCACATGCGTAGACTTGCATTTTATTCGCTTTATATATTTATTTTTCATTTTAAGACATGCGTAGGCTTGCATTTTAAGAAAAAGTATAGAACAATTCAAAATTAATTGAAAAGTTAAACATGCATGAGCAAGAAATAAGGTCAAAAATATGCTGCATTATTTCCTATTTTATTTCATTTGTTGTTTTTAATCTTTCTATGACAAGGTAGTAAAATTTAAACATTTGTTTGTATGGAAAAACTCTTAAGAACGAAAGACATGCGTATGCTTGCTTTCACTTATTTTTGTCGTAGTGTGTGGGTGCATTAACTATTTTTATTGAAGGACACAGTTTCAGTAAAATTTCTTAAGAACGAAAGACATGCGTATGCTTGCTTTCACTTATTTTTTGTCGTAGTGTGTGGGTACATTAACTATTTTTATTGAAGGACACAGTTTCAGTAAAATTTCTTAAGAACGAAAGACATGCGTATGCTTGCTTTCACTTATTTTTTGTCGTAGTGTGTGGGTACATTAACTATTTTTATTGAAGGACACAGTTTCAGTAAAATTTCTTAAGAACGAAAGACATGCGTATGCTTGCTTTCACTTATTTTTTGTCGTAGTGTGTGGGTACATTAACTATTTTTATTGAAGGACACAGTTTCAGTAAAATTTCTTAAGAACGAAAGACATGCGTATGCTTGCTTTCACTTATTTTTTGTCGTAGTGTGTGGGTACATTAACTATTTTTATTGAAGGACACAGTTTCAGTAAAATTTCTTAAGAACGAAAGACATGCGTATGCTTGCTTTCACTTATTTTTTGTCGTAGTGTGTGGGTACATTAACTATTTTTATTGAAGGCACACATTTTTTCTACTTCAATGTTTTAAAATGCAATAATTTATGAGGCTATAAATCTGGTATGGTATGTTTGTTACTTAAGCAAAAAAGGGTATGGAAAGGCAATAAAATTTTAAAATCCGTTTTAGGAAAATTTCTTAAGAACGAAAGACATGCGTATGCTTGCTTTCACTTATTTTTGTCGTAGTGTGTGGGTGCATTAACTATTTTTATTGAAGGACACACATTTTTTTCTACTTCAATGTTTAAATGCAATATTTTATGAGCGCATAAATGTGTTATGATGCTTTTGTTACCTAAGAAAAATTTTTAAACAAGGGTGATTAACAGTATATGTGTATGTAGTAGTGCCTCTAGAAAAGTATAAAATCAGCTATTTTTTCGAACAAAATTCTAGTTCTGTGAAATTATTCAACATAGTAAGATTTCTGTGAAATTATTCGACGTGAAAAGATTTATAAAACTTTAAATTTTTGTTTTTTTTTATTATTCAATGTATTAAGATTGTTTCCAAAGAAAAAAAAAATATTTGTGTTTTAGTAAGATTTTAAATTTGTGTTTTAGTAAGACTTTTTAAAAAGAAAAAACTTTTAATTTGAGTTTTATAATTCGAATTCATAACAGGTTAGTAAAAATGATTTTAATATTAATTTTTATCACTACAAATACACAAGAATTCGATCGACATTGTGATATAGACTGTTAAATAATTTTACCATACAAAAAATTAATTTTTTAAACATCTTTAGTGTATTTCCAAAAAAAAATTGTGATATTATGGAAAGAATAGCAACCAAGCTAGAATGCTCAGAATGTCAAAGAGCTTTTCAAAGTGAGGAAAATTTCAGGGAGCATGAAAGATCTCATGCTTCGAACTCAAAAACAAGTGTTGTAAAGCTAGTAAAAAGTGCTTTTAAAAAGAGGCTTATAACACTAGAATATGAAAATAGTAATGAAGAATGTCTTCTACCGGAGATGCTTATGAAGGAAGCTGAGGAACCGTTAAAGAGAGAAGTTGACAATTTCTTAAAGGCTAATGATGCTTTTAAATTTAATATGGAGATATATGGACTATATGCTCGCCCCAATGTAAATGACTTAGAAAATACCCCAATAGAGGTGAAAAATTTTCATACGAAAATGAAGGAAATTTTCCATATAGAAGAGTTTGCCGATGAATATTGTTATAATATTCAAAGAATATTAACAAAAATGGAAGATTTTCAAGAGCGGGATAGTGGTTGGACTCTAGTTCAACTTTTAAAACTTCATATAAACCTAAATAGATACCAACCACTAAAAGGTTCCAGTTTCATTCCTCTCCCAAATAAAATAAAGTTAAAAAAGCATGCATAAATGTACAAAACAATGATGAATTTTGCTTCAAATGGGCAATACTATCAGCCTTAGCAACCCATAGAAATTCTCAAAGAACAAGCAGTTATGGCGTCAACATTGATGAACAACTAATTTCCTTTAACGGCTTTGGCTTAAATTTTAGTGGCTTATGCTTCCCACTAAAAATAAAAGATATAGACATTTTTGAAACTAATAATCCGAATATTAGTGTAAATGTCTTTGGATATGACATGGAAAAAGACTTGATTGTGGGACCCTATTATAAAACAAAAGGAAAAAAATCTAAACATATCCAACTTTTATTTATGCAGAAAAAAGTTGAGGGAAACATAGTTTCACACTATGTTTATATAAAAAATATATCAAGGTAAGTGTTATGATTACGAATAAAATTATAAATTTCCTTTTAGTTTTCTTTATTATACTATTTTTTATTTATTCATATATCCATTTTGTAATTTTTTCAGATTCATTAGAGCTCAACAGACAGCTCATCATGAAAGCATTATCCTATGTGATGATTGTCTACAGAATTTTCACCATGAACAACAATTAGAAATTCATAGGCAACATTGTAAAAAACAAATTGCATATACACCACAAGCAGATAAGTCTACAATACAATTTAGTAATTATAGTAATAGTATAGATGTACCGTTCGTAATATACGCAGATTCGGAATGCATATTTAAAAAAATATACAAACTTGCATTCCGTGTGGTGATATTTCTTCAACAACATTAGTTGATAGACATGTGCCCTATGCTATATCATATTTCATTAAATGTACTTTTAACGACAATTTAAATAAGCTATGTAGCTTTAAAGGTTTAGATTCACCTACACTGTTTATAGAGAGTTTAATTAAAGACGTAAAATATTTAAGTAATAATTATTTATCTATAGTAAAACCCATGCTACCCCTAACAGAAGAAGAAAATTTAGACTACCATTCGACCAATATATGTCACATTTGTTCTAAAGTTATTTTAGATGATTCAAAAGTTAGGGATCATTGTCATATGAGTGGGAAATATAGAGGCGCTGCACATAGTTTGTGTAATCTTAATTACAAAGTGCCAAAATTCTTTCCAGTAATTTTCCACAATTTTTCTGGTTATGAATGCCATTTATTTGTGAAGAAGCTAAATAATATAAATGATGGCCCTATAAATATTATTCCACTCAATAAAGAGCTTTATATATCTCTCTCTAAAACTATAACTGATGAGAATAGTGCTAACATTGAAATTCGATTTTTAGATTCCTATAGATTTTTACCAGCAAGCTTAAATGATTTGGTTGAAAATTTAGCTAAGCAAGATTTTGTAGTGTATCTATAATTAGCATAAGCACTGTAGCAATGTAAGAATTTTATTTACTCTAAGCTTAATGCATATGACATTGAACTTGTAATTTAATTCATTTTTTTTGTTTACTTTTTTTGTTTATTTTAAAGCCAATGAACTAAATTTATATTTTTATTATTATTATTTTTTTGTCTTGTCAGCGAAAATAGCATGGGAATGGTGTAATACGATTTTTGTATAAAATGTTTCGATAATAATTATTCACACACACCAACAAACTAGAATAAGTAAACTTTGTCAATATTGCAAATTCCCGTGGGAACAGAAAATTCATTATTGATTTGTTGTTGGCCACAATATTGCTGACCATAGATTAAGTTAGTATATAAGTTGGTAATTATTGTAAATAAAAATTCAGAAATAATTGATCAAGCAAAAGCGTGAGATCTTCCTTTTATTTCTCAATCTAAATCGGCACTTCTGGTGCTGAAGAAAAGCGGCTGCAGAGCTCAGTAATACTGAAAAACTACACACACACTTATAAAATCATTACATGGCGATCCTGCCGATCTAAAAAAAAAAAAGAATCCAAAAAAAATAGAATAAATTTTTAAGATCCTGCTTGTTTTCCTTTCCGAAACCTTAAATTATTTTTCTCCCCTTGCTGAAGAGTTCTACAAAATTTAACATTAAAAATCTAAATTAATTTCTCTAAATGACTCAAGAAGAGGTCAACGAAATTTTCGAACGCTGGCAAATATTTCTACACAAGGAGTACGTTCCAGAAGGAACACCAGTTGAAGAACTACCAACCTATACACCTACACCAAAGTCTGCTGGCCCTAAACCAATCACCATAGAACAATACCAGGCTAGGCAGAAGAATAACAAACAACAACTACAAAACTTTAGGAATCAGGTACCAAATAAGAAGAAGAAAGGAGGAAAAAAATTCAAATTTCAAAAAGCCTGCAAAGACCTACAACGAGTAATTAGCATTAGCGAAGGAAAGCAGAAACAACAATTGATACAACAACTAATAGAAATGAGAAAAGCCGGTTGGAGAAACTATTAATCTACCACTAATTCATAAATATAATTAAATATAAATTAAATTTTTTAAAATATATAAAATAAAAACTTTTATATATATAGGTAATGCAACTAGATACTTTTAAAATAACAGAAAAAGATAGAATAGAATATACTTTAGAACAGATAAAAATGGGTATCGCAGATACGAAAATAGAAGGCCATGCTATTGCAAACGCTACAAATACAAATAAAATAACAATAGACAAAGAAATAATAATAATTCTATTAGTAATTTTCGTAATAGTTGTCATATTCAAGTTTCTGCAACATTATATAAAAAAACAAATTGTAAGAAACTCTGTACAAAATGCAAAAAATAAAAAAAAATTTTAATATAAAGAATATATAAAACAATGGAACAGATCTTTGAAGAATTAGAAAAATTAATTGTGAACGCTAGGAAATCAATAACAAAAAAATATACAAAAGAAACTATACAAGAAAAACTAATATCAATAGAACATTTAAGTGAAAAATTCGAAAAACTTATAGGACACTTAGCAAATCCCGTAAGAGACGAAAAGATTATTAAATTTAGAGACTTGAGAGAAAAAGCAATTCAGCTATTGAAAGAACATAAAGAAGAAAATTTGAATATAGAGAAAAAATTTGAAAATCTTAACAACATGTCGAACTTTGACAGTAAAAAGGCTGCGGAAATAATACCAATTTTCGACGGAAAGCCTAAACATGTTGATATTTTCCTTTCAATGATAGAAATGGTACATTCTGAACTAAATGAGCAAGGAAGAAAGAACCTGATAAAATATGTATTAGCAATAAAGTTAGTAGACAAAGTTATGGACATTTTGATCATACAAAATACGCCTGAAACTTTTGAGGAGCTGAAGACAGTTTTGGCACAACATTTCAAATCAACAAAAACGGCAAGCAGCATACATTATGAATTAAGAAATACAAAACAAAAACGAAATATACTTAATTACAAAGAACGGATTAACACTTTAATAGCGGACTTGACATTAGTACAAATTTCAGAGCTTGAGGACAGTTCAAATCAAGTAGCTCGATCTACGATAAAAACTATGAATGAAAAACTAGCTTTAGAAATTTTTCAAGAAGGTTTATATAAAGATATAAGAACAGCTGTAATAGCCGCACAACCCAAGACCTTGGCACAAGCCTTTGATATTGCAAGTACACAGGAAAGATCACTACAACTATCAGACACATTTACAACATTACAAATAAATAATAATAGACGGAACTATTACAATAACACAAATAGAAACAACTCAGGTTTTAGAAATAACAGAAATACAAGTTATCTCAACCCACGGATGGATAGGAACTTCAATAATAACAGAAATTATAACAATAACAGAAATTATAACAATAACAGAAATTATAACAATAGCAACAGAAACTCTAACAATAACAACAGAAACTCTAACAGTAGTAACAGAAACCATAACAACAATAACAGACACTACAACAATGACAATAGCTATGACAACAACAGAGGTAATAGATACAGTAATAACACAAGAGGAAGAGGCTACTCCAATGTTCATGCTATACAACAACAGGGAAACGTACAAACCCTGGAGACTCATTACGAATCTCCGAACAGGGAAAACTAAGAGTATATACACTAAATATTGGAACATCAAATTTTCTTTTTCTATCAGTAAAAAACATCAACTATCAATTAACATTTTTAATAGACACAGGCTCAGAGATATCACTCTGTAAAGAAAACGTAATATACAACTATTACAAGAATACTGACAACATTTGCCGATTGAGTGGCATTACAAATGACTTTAAAGAAACATTAGGAACCACTGATTTACAATTAATAGTAGGAGAACAAATATTAACACACAGATTTCAATTAGTAGAAGAAGAATTTCCAATTATTACTGATGGAATTTTAGGACTAGATTTTTTCTGTAAATACAATTGTCAGATTGACTATGAGACACTGACTTTAAATACTTGCATAGAGGGAGAGAAAATAACAATCCCAATAGAGATTAACAAAAAGAAAATACATAATATAACTATACCACCGAGAACAGAGAAGATAGTACCTATAAACATTGACATAAAAGAAGATAGTGTCACATGTAGTAAAGAAATAATAAACGGAATATTTTTAGCAAATACTATCATACCCAAGGATGGTCCACGCTATGTTAAAATTTTGAATACATTAGAGGAACCAGTGCGCCTAGAGAAGTTGGGAATCACAACAATACCATTAAAAAATTACACAATTTATAAAACTAACATGAACAATAAAATTAAACACTCGGAACAAAGATTTCAGAGATTACTAGAAAAACTAGATTTTAAGAACATTGAAGAAGCAAACAAAAAAGTCATATGTGATATTCTACGACAATATCAAGAAGTATTTCATCTTGAAGACGAACCATTAACGGTAAACAATTTTTATAAACAAAGTATTGAATTAAACGATAACACTCCCACTTACATAAAAAATTACAGACTTCCACAAACACAATTAGACGAAATAAGTAAACAAGTGCAAGAGTTGTTGGAAAAAGAAGTAGTGGAACCGTCCATTAGTCCATATAATTCTCCATTATTATTAGTACCAAAAAAAGGACAAAATGACACAGAAAAATGGCGTTTGGTTGTAGATTTCAGACGTTTGAATGACAAGATAATAAGTGACAAATTCCCTTTAACCAGACTTGAAGACGTATTGGACAGATTAGGTAGAGCTAAATATTTTTCCACTTTAGACATGACAAGCTCGTTCCACCAAATAGAACTCGAACCAAAATCACGACCACTAACAGCATTTTCAACACCAAACGGTCACTTTCAATATACAAGATTACCTTTTGGTTTAAAAATATCATCTAACAGTTTCCAAAGAATGTTGACAATAGCGTTATCTGGTTTAGATTCAGAAGCATTTTTATACGTTGATGACGTCATTATTTTCGGATGCAGTTTGAAGCACCACAACGAAAACCTCATAAGAGTGTTGGAAAGACTAAAACAATACAATTTAAAACTGAATCCAGCAAAATGTTGTTTCCTGAAACCAGAAGTTTTGTATTTGGGACATTTAATTACAAAGAAGGGTATAAAAACCGACCCGACAAAATACAAAATAATTGAACAATATCCCGTTCCAAAAAATGCAGACGACGTTAGACGGTTTATAGCCTTCTGCAATTATTACAGAAGATTCATTCCAGACTTCGCCACAACGGCAAATTGCCTTAATAATTTATTTAAAAAAAAGTAACTTTCGATTGGACAGAAAATTGCCAAACAGCATTTGAGACTCTAAGAGACAAATTAAAAAACCCGCCTATACTACAATATCCGAACTTTGACGAACCATTTATTCTAACCACAGACGCTTCAAATATAGCGCTAGGAGCAGTTCTATCACAGGGTGAAATTGGTAACGATCTACCCATATCTTATGCAAGCAGAACGCTAAACAAACACGAAAAGAATAAATCAGTAATTGAAAAAGAATTGTTAGGTATTCATTGGGGAATACAATTTTTTAGACCATATCTATATGGTAGAAAATTTACCGTAGTCACAGACCATAGACCCCTTATTGCTTTATTTACCCATAAAAACCCGTCTTCAAAATTAACAAGAATTAGACTAGAACTATCGGATTATGACTTTGATATAAAATATAAAAAAGGAGCGAATAATACAAACGCAGACGCTCTATCACGCATAGACATAAATTCACAAACATTAAGAGAAATGATTCCAATCTATATTGATGAAAAAGAAAAGAAAACCTTGGCAATAACACGAAGTATGAAAAATAAAAGTAGTGACGAAAAAGAAGATATATATGATAAAAATAATGATAAAAAGAACGTTCGTAGAAAAGAAGATATTATAAAAGACTGCATATCTCAAAAGGAGACTGATCACCTCCAAATGTGGGAATGTACGTCAATAAATAATATTAAGGGTACCCAAAAGATTGAATTTATATACGATAATAAGCTGCAGCAAGAATTGAAGCAAGAATTGAAAGAGAAAAATGATAAAATAACGCGCATAATATGCAATAAAAGCGAAAATCCTATGTTTTCAGGAACATTTTTGGAGAAACTTTTATTGAGATTAAAGAAGTTGAAATTTAAAAAGTACGTACTATATAATAATGATGAAATATTTAAATATATAACGGCCGAAGAATTGAAAGAAAGATATAACAATATAAAGAAGAACGACATAGAAATAATTATATACAGAATGCCAAGAGAAATAAAAGATAATATAACACAATATAGATTGATAGAAGAATTTCATGACTCACCACATGGAGGACACTTTGGAATTAAGAAAACACTTTCCAAATTAAAACAAAGATATATATGGAAAAAAATGAACAAAATGGTTAAGAAATACATAACAACATGTGATTCATGCCAAAGACATAAACAAATTAAAAAATACAAAAGAACATTTTACTATGACAGATACACCATCACACGGTTTTGATACTATTGTAATGGACACAGTTGGACCTTTAAGACCATCTGGACAATTTAGATACATACTTACTATGCAGTGTGAACTGACAAAATATGTTGTTGCTTGTCCGATTGAATCAAAAGATGCCAAAACAGTCGCAAAAGCTTTAATAGAACATATAGTTTTAAAATATGGTTTATTTAACATTCTAAAAACAGATAAAGGAACCGAATTTACCAATGAATTACTGAGAGAGATTTGTGTATTATTAAAAATAAAACAAAATTTCTCAACACCTTACCATCATGAAACTTTAGGGACGATAGAACGAAATCATCGCGTTCTAAATGAATATTTTCTAAATTTTGTGAATGACAATAATTGGCATGAGTGGATACCATATTATACTTTTGCTTTCAATACGACACCAAATGTCGATACAGACTATTCACCATTTGAACTAATTTTTGGTAGACTTCCTAGATTGCCAAACGACATTTTAGATGATGCCAGAAAGATTTATAATATTGACAACTACTTAAATGAACTAAAAATTAGACTTCACCACTCATTACAAAGAGCAAGAGATATAATTATTGAAGTAAAAAGAAAAAGAAGTATAGAATCTGAAAGAAAGAAAAATAAAATAGATCTTAGAATAGGAGATTTAGTTTTAGTTAAAGTTTTAAATAGAAAAAAGTATGAACCTCCATACAAAGTATTAGATTTAGAAGATTTAAATGTACTCATAGAAATTGATAAAACAAAAACTAAACTTGTACATAAGAATTTGCTAAAAAAAATATTTGAATAACATAAACAATATAGATAAGAAATATATGTAAATAATATAAGAACTTAAAATCTATATGTAACAATATGAATAAGAAATATAAAGAATAAATACTTAAAATTTACGTTATAAATAAAACCACATAAATATATAAAACCACATATAAATTTTTAATAATACCCAAATCTAAAAGGGTGAGGGTGTAGTGTATCTATAATTAGCATAAGCACTGTAGCAATGTAAGAATTTTATTTACTCTAAGCTTAATGCAATGACATTGAACTTGTAATTTAATTCATTTTTTTTTTGTTTACTTTTTTTATTTATTTTAAAGCCAATGAACTAAATTTATATTTTTATTATTATTATTTTTTTGTCTTGTCAGCGAAAATAGCATGGGAATGGTGTAATACGATTTTTGTATAAAATGTTTCGATAATAATTATTCACACACACCAACAAACTAGAATAAGTAAACTTTGTCAATATTGCAAATTCCCGTGGGAACAGCAAATTCATTATTGATTTGTTGTTGGCCACAATATTGCTGACCATAGATTAAGTTAGTATATAAGTTGGTAATTATTGTAAATAAAAATTCAGAAATAATTGATCAAGCAAAAGCGTGAGATCTTCCTTTTATTTCTCAATCTAAATCGGCACTTCTGGTGCTGAAGAAAAGCGGCTGCAGAGCTCAGTAATACTGAAAAACTACACACACACTTATAAAATCATTACAATTTAAAAGTAGTAAAATCAATATTTGGAGAAAACGAAAGTAAATTTAATTTGCTTATTAGAAAAGGTGTCTTTCCATACAGCTATTTAAATACTATAGAAAAACTTAAAGAAACTTCTTTGCCGAATATAGAGAGCTTTTATAATAAATTAACTGATGAAGACTGTTCTCAAGAAGATTACGCCCATGCTAAAGAAGTATGGAGCACGTTTGATTGTTCAACTTTAGAAGATTATTTATTATTGTATTTGAAAACTGATGTTTTGTTGTTAACAGATGTTTTTGAAAACTTTAGATTTATTAGCAAAAATATTTATAAATTAGACCCCTGTCATTACTTGATAGACATAGACTTGTTGATAGACTTGTTGATAGACATAGAAATGATTCATTTTATACAAAAGGGGATAAGAGGAGGAATAGTACAGTGCTCTCAACGGCATTCTATTGCAAACAACAAATACATGAATGATTACAATGAGAATCTACCATCTAAGTATTTAATGTATTTAGATGCCAATAATTTGTATGGTTGGGCAATGTCTGAAGCGCTACCAGAAGGTAATTTTGAGTGGGAAACAGATATTGAAAACTTTTGTCTGGATAGTATACCAGAAGACTCAGCTACTGGATATATATTAGAAGTTGATTTGTTGTATCCATTACAAATTCATGATATTCATAATAATTTACCTTTTTGTAGTGAAAATAAAAATCCTCCAAATTCTAAAGAAAAGAAATTAATTGTTGATTTAAACAATAAATATGTATATGTAATATATTATAAAAATTTACAACAATGTTTAAAACATGGTTTAAAGTTAGTAAAAATTCATCGAATTTTGAAATTTAAGCAATCAGCTTGGTTAAAGCCATATATTTCATTAAATAATTTACATAGAACTAACGCCCAAAACACGTTTGAAAAAAATTTCTTCAAATTATTAAATAATGCCGTATACGGTAAAACAATGGAAAACGTTGACAAGCGTAAGAATGTTAAAATTGTTAATGAGTGGGAAAGCGTGGGTAGGAAAATGGGTACTCGTGTCCTTATTGCCCAACCAGAATTTCATTCATTCAGCATATTTGAGGAAAATATGATAGCTGTGGAGCTAAACAGAAGTTATTCGTTTTATAATAAACCAATTTATTTAGGATTTACAATACTAGAACTTTCAAAGTGGAAGATGTACAACTTTCATTATGGTTATATACTACCAAAATATAATATCAAAGCAGAGCTGAATTATATGGATACCGATTCGTTCATATACACAATCGAGACTGATGATTTTTATAAAGATATAATAAACGATATTGATGGAAAGTTTGATACATCAGATTATGAAGCGAATAATAAATTTGGTATTCCACAAAAAAATAAAAAAATATTAGGCATGATGAAGGATGAAAATAATGGTAGGGTAATGAAGGAATTTGTGGGGTTGAGAGCGAAAATGTACTCATACAAAATGGAAGATATGAATGAAGTCAAGAAAGCAAAGGGTATAAAAAGTAATGTATCTAGAAATTTAAGTTTATTAGATTACAAAAACTGTCTGTATAATAAGAAAGTATATTATAGAAGTATGTATACTTTTAAGTCAAAACTACATGTTTTATATACGTCTTTAATCAATAAGGTATCTTTAAGTTATTTAGACAACAAAAGTTACGTGTGCAATAATAGTGTAAAAACCCTTGCTTGGGGGCATTATCAAGAATCATTTATAAACGATAGCAATGACGATTTTCTAATGGAAATCGATCATATAGAGAATCAAAGGTCACCTGATTGTATAGACCAATTTATAAATGATTCTGCTGACGATAATTTGTTAATGGAAATTGATTGTTAATTTTTTTATATTTTTATTTTTTTTAGCTTTGGTTAGCACATGAGTTAGACTCAGAACCACCGGGTCGATACATATTAGTTGTAGAGTCTATATGGGTGGACACCTCAGTCTATGTCATATGCTAGTAATTACTATGGACACCGGTGATGAAAATGGAAGTCGATAATTACAATCTGACTCCCAGAAATCACTAAAGTCCAGAGCAAACGCTGATATTAGCGCGTGTCTCAGGGATTGGTAGATCTATCCCAATGGTGGACTGAACAATCAACTACTGAGACACGAAAGGAGGGGAATCGAAAAGGGGTCCCGTTACACTTGTGGGCTGCTTCGATAACAACCCCTCCCACATATGTATAATATTTATTATATATTTATCAATATAATAATATAATATTTATTTATTAATATTTATATATTTTACAACTGAATTCAAACGATTATAGTATGAAACAAAAAGAAAAAATTTAATAAAATTTTAATTATGTATTTATGTTTAAATATAAAAATATAACTATTTGTGTTTTATTTATTTCAAATTATATTTATTGAATAAAAAATTTAGACATAGGTGACCACAATTAAATGTATTAAAGTTTTATTTTCGCTCATAATTATATTCAATAGGTCTCTTTAAATAATTAACTACTTCAATTGGAGGTTGTAAGTTTCCAAAGCTATCAAAATACTCTTTATAGTCGCGATTTTTATAATAAGCTACCCAATGAGTTCCAGGACCCTGAAAATTATCTAAATTAACAATACCACATTCTTGAAGTAATGGTTTTTTAGGTAAACGGTCACGCATAAAAACTCCTCTAAATTTACTTAGTTGTTTACCATATTTCATCAAATCTATATCAGTTAATGGTCGATTGGGTAGCTTATCTAAAAGTTTTTTGGAGCTGGCTTATAGTACAGACCATATCCAGATCTATATGGTTTTAGATATAGACCTCTTCCCATAGCAATTGATTCCATGTGTTTATTATGTCGAGTAGCCTCTGCTAGTTGTTCTTTTCCATTTTTTATATCATTAACAGCCTTAATAATAGCTGACCCACCTGTAGCCAAACCTCCAAGTGCTGACAAAGCTGTTAGGATTGGAATAATTGGAAGAAATCCACCAATTTTCGGCATTGGTATAACTCTCGGTATAGCAATATTAGCTCTCTTCTTCCCTTTAAAGTTTGAAGTAACGGCTTTTCGCGCAATTTTAACAGCGGCATTTAAATTGTTTGGTTTTTCGTTTCTCAAGAGCTTTAGAGTATTTTTTAACAGTTGTTGAAAACAATTTTCTATCACATGCTTTTCTCTTTTTACATTTTTTCTTCTGTGATTTTCTGGATTTACGAGTTTTGATATGATTCATACCTAACCCCAACTTAACTTTTGATTTCATAGTGTTTGTTACGAGCCAAGCGTTTGCTCGTTCTTTGAAATCACTATCTTTAGATTGTACTCGTTTCCAAGCTTTTTCAACTAATATTTGATCGGCTTTATGTCTTTTGTTAATATCGTTTGTTTGTGAATATGCAATATCGTGTTCCCTACAAGCTGCGTCTAACAAATTTATCCCTTTATCACCCCTCGCTAAACGTTTTTCAAGTTTTGTTCCAGGTCCACAAAACTGATAACCAGGTAAATGCAGTTCAACAGGTAATTTATTTATTAAGTTGTTTACAAAACCACTTCCAAAATTATACTGATTATTTTTAACTCCTTTGCTATAGTTTATACTCATTTTTTCTTTTAATTATATATAATATACGTTTAATATGATTGACACTAAAAATTTAAATGATTAGGTTTTGTTATATAAGAGGAAATTTATATCAAAACCCATTTAGTTATCAAAATGAGACTAGTAAAGCAAGCTAAGCAAATTGTAATAAGAAATGCTGATGAAGCTCAAGACAAGAAATCTAAAATTAAACATAGTACACTTTTACCAAATTCAATACGAGCATTAATTGTGGGTCCCTCAAATTGTGGTAAAACTAATGTTATGATTAGTTTAATAGAAAGTCCCAACGGTCTTAGTTTCAAAAACATTTACATATATTCAAAATCTTTGTATCAACCAAAATATTGTTATCTAAAGAAATTGATAGACCCAATAAACGGAATAAATATTTTTACATTTGCGGAAAATGAGGAAGTTCTAAGCCCGACTGAAGCCATCCCTCATTCAATAATAATCTTTGATGATGTTATATGTGGGAAACAGTGGGCTATAAGAGATTACTTTTGCATGGGTAGACATAAGAATATAGATTGTTTTTATTTATGTCAAACATATACGAAAATTCCCAAACATCTTATTCGGGATAATGCTAATATGATAATAATATTTAAACAGGACGAAATGAATTTGCGTCATATATATAATGATCATATTATTGGAGATATGTCATTTAAAGAATTTACGGATATATGTAGTGAGTGTTGGAAAGATAAATATGGATTCATGGTTGTCAATAAGGACGATTTGATTAATAAAGGGCGATATAGGAAAGGTTTTGATGAATTCATACAACTGTAAGGAAGATATATAAATCACTTCATGAATAGTTAGAAAAGCAGTTCACAATAATATATGGAGTAGTTAACAAATATATACATACCAGTTTATAATCAGATAAAAAGCAGGTCGATAGCAGATAGAAAGCAGTTCATATAAAACAGTTCACAATCAGATATAAAGCAGTTCGACATCAGATATAAGCCCGATTGATTTCAGATATAAATCAAATCGATATGAGTAATAATAAAATATTAAAAGATATTGTTAATACAAGGGCGATTTTAAAGGAAAAACTAAAAAATATGAAATTAAATGATGTAGAGAGACTTAATTTATTGGAAGATACATTTACACCTATAACAAAACCTTTGAAAAAGATTATTAGAAAAATTGATGATTATCAATCAGACAATTTATTAGATGATACATTTAAATCTCTAACGAAACCTTTAAATACAAAAAATGAAAAAAAGCTGATTACCAATCAGATGCTTTATTGCACGAGTCATTCAAAGATATAACAAAACCTTCAAATAAGAAAATTGAAAAAATTTATGATTATCAATCAGATGATTTTCAGTCAAATGATGATGACATAACAGATTCACAACTTCCATCACTACCATCCGATAATAGCTCTGATAATTATGACGATACTGTAGCTTATGATCAAGAAGCGTTAAATGGTAGTAAAAAATCGTCACTAGCGGAAAATATAGAATTGCTCCTGACTAACAAAACGATAGATAAAGTTTATGGTTTCAACATAGACGAAAGTGGAAAATGGCGCTATGCAAATAATGTGCTAAATTTTAATGTGGATAACTCAATTCAAATAGGGAATTTAACGTGGAAAATGACTCCAGGATTATTTGAATTATTATTTCATTCAAAACCCCTACATTACAATAAAAATGATTTAAAAAAATATAAAGAAATTTTAATAAGTACAAATGCACATAAACGACAATATCAATCAAAAGCTCAAATTAAAGGTACACGAGCGTTCAAATATGTTCGCATAATAAAAAATTTATTTAATACTAAAACAAATGTTTTTACGAAAGGTAGTGGATTATCGCTAAAATCTGTAGACAATCGTAAGCCTAGCTATATATATTGGGATGACCCGAATGAATTAGTTGACAGAATGCGTTTACTTATTTCATCGGAAAGTGCTGGTCATAATAATCACAGAAATGAAATAATTTCCATCATTGAAGAATTAAGAGAAGCTAACATAATATATTAAAAATGAGTTATATAAATAAATTTGGTGAAAGTTCAATTAAGCATAATCTAAATAACTCAAAGTTAAGGATATCCCAATATAATTTAGAAATCAATAACATAACAAAAGATATTGAAAAGATATATACTACTATAAAGATTATAAAGGATCAGTTCCATGATATAAATATGAACCTCTCCAATAAAGTCGAAAATAGACTAAATGAGATTGAAGCCTATATTTTTAAATGGATTAGCATAGAAGAACTTAAAAATGAATATGACTCACAATTAAATATTATTAGGAGTGATATAAAAATATTACAAGAAAACATAAAAAAAAATATTGATGAAGATGTTGCACTTATTAAAAAAGCTGTGAAGGGTCAAATATACTCTTCAAATAAAGACTTTATAAAAAATATAGAAGAAAGATTTAATAAAATTGATGATTTTATTTTTAAACGGATTGATAAAAACACTAATGTGGATAATGTGAAAAAACGAAAACTTGAATGGCCTAAAATTAAGACGGCTAAGTAAACAAAACTTTATAAGATTTATATATGAGAATGACATAGAAAAAATAATCATATACAAAATGAACGAGGATAAAAGAGAAATAGTTAATGAACTACACAAACAAGCGCGAAAAAATTTTAAAAGAAGACGAGTTATAATGAAAGGAATTGATGATTTATGGCAAGCTGATTTGGTTGAAATGGGGAATTATGCGTTATATAATAATGGATATCGTTATCTTCTAACAGTAATAGATACCTTCTCAAAAAAAGCTTGGGTTGCAGCAGTAAAAAATAAAACTGCACTGAGTGTAGCGTATGCTATGAGGAGTATTTTCACTAATAACAATCGAAAACCAAGAAATTTACAAACAGATGATGGTAAAGAATTTTTCAATAATCAGTTTCATCAACTAATGCAATCAAACAAAATTAATCACTACTCAACATATAGTGTTCTAAAGGCATCCATAGTAGAACGATTTAATAGAACTTTAAAAGGAATGATGTGGAAAGAGTTTAGCTATCGGGGTTCATATAAATGGATAACCATATATCAAGACCTTGTTGACAAATATAATAACACATATCACAGAACAATAAAAATGTCACCTAATGAAGTGAATTCTTCAAAAGAAAAATTGTTATTGGATACCGTTTACAACAATTTAAAAATATTTAAAAAACCAAAATTTAAAGTGAATGATAATGTTCGAATAAGTAAATATAAGCATACATTTGGAAAAGGTTACACACCAAATTGGACTACAGAAATATTTAAAATTAAAACTATAAAAAATACAAACCCTAATACTTATATATTACAAGACTATCAAGGTCATGAAATTAAAGGTGGTTTTTACGAGCCCGAGCTAATGAGAACTAAATTTCCAGACACATATTTAGTAGAAAAAGTTTTAAAACGAAAAAGGAATAAGGTTTATGTAAAATGGCTAGGATTTTCATAGAACACAACTCTTGGATTAATATAAGCAATGAATCATAAAAATCATAACAGATGTTATTAATAATTCATTCATTCATCAGTCTTTAAAATGTCAATAACACTCACATTAAACGGAAACTCTTCATATCTTGTTGCAAAGTATTTTCCACCGATGGAACTAAATGAAAATTATGTTTGTGGCTTAATAAGCTTTGACACATATCATTCAATTCCGAATGTTGATGTAGAAAACAATTTATTTCATATTGGCAATCATGAAATAGAAATTCCTGTTGGATCATATGAATTAGCTGATATAGCTGAATTACTAAGAAAGAAATATCATAATCTGAATGAGAAAGGAACCCTTGACATACAAGCAAATTATAATACATTACAAACATTCATCAAAAGCACAACTGATTCCATTTATTTCAATAAAAAGAACTCTATCGGCTCCTTATTGGGCTTTAGCGAAAGAGTATTAGAACCAGATATTGATCATTACTCGGATAAAACAATAGATATAACAAAAATAAATACAATAATCGTTGAATGTAATATTGTAAGCGGATCATATATAAATAACATGTCTGCACATATTTTACATCAGTTTTCACTTAACGTTAGCCCAGGATATAAAATAACAGAGGCGCCATCGAATGTGATATATTTACCCGTGAATTCAAAATCAGTTAATAGTCTTGTTTTAAAAGTCGTCGATCTAAACGGAAATTTAATTAACTTTCGCGGTGAAAAAATAACAATAAGATTACATTTAAAGCCTATGAGAGAATGATTATATTTAATAAAAGTGAGTTGCAAAATAAGTCCGACTTCATTCTAGCATCAACATCAACGAAATACAAATCAGAAAAGTCATCGCGCTGTGAAAGTCAATCAGAAAAGTATAAAAGAAAAATTGAAGGTATTAAGCCTGAACTAAGTAACACTCTTAGTGAAGTTAATAAAAAGTTTTTAATAAATTTGGGATTTATATTAAAAAATAGAGCTAATCATATAGCTATCGAGCCTGAAAAATTCTATTAAATGAGTAATATTATTAATATTTTACAAAAACCACATTTGGATAGTTCAATTATAAAAAAGGAGTATCACAGCTACACATCATACCTACAGTCATTCAAAAATAATGATGAAATTCGTATAACAATTCAAAATCAAGATTTATATGTTTTACCAAGCGAAAGTCTTCTATACATTGAAGGGCTTGCAACAAAGGAAGATTCAACAGCTTCCACATCTATACGTCTCTTAAACAATTGTATTGCACATCTGTTTGACGAAATTCGATATGAAATCAATGGTGTAGAAATTGATCGTACACGTCATTTGGGTATTGCAACAGAATTAAAAAACTTTGTGTCGCTGAATAAGTCAGAAAGTAATAATTTAGTAAATGCAGGATGGTCGCCACTTAATAATGATGATCTTACACTTGTAGACGGTTATTTCAATTTCTGTATGCCACTAAAATTCTTACTTGGATTTGCTGAAGATTTTAATAAAATAATAGTTAATTCTAAACATGAATTGATTCTTTTGCGATCTAAAGATGATAAACAAGTTTTAAAATCTAATGTATCAACCGAAAAAACTAAGTTGTCTATTTTAAACATTTCTTGGAAAATACCACACATTCAACTTGCTGACGCTTACAAATTGCAGATGTTTAAAACAATTAACAATCGCCATCCTTTAAATATATCTTTCAGAAGTTGGGATATGTATTACTACCCGTCACTTCCAGAAAGTACAACGGTTTTATGGAATGTTAAGTTAGCCAGCGAAAACGAAAGACCACGTTTCCTACTTTTGGGTCTTCGAAACAGTGCCAACAAATTTCAACATTGTGATTTGACAGATATAAAAGTACATCTTAACTCTGATACATATCCCTATGATGATCTAAACCTAAAATTTGATAGAAATCGTTTTGCCATACTATATGATATGTATTTAAAGTTTCAATCAACTTATTATTCACGCGATCCTCAACCACTATTAACAAGAGAAAATTTTAAAGCTTTAGCTCCAATAGTTGTATTGGATGTAACACATCAAAATGAATCAATCAAAACTGGACCAATCGACATACGGATTGAAATAAAAACCTTAAAAAATATCCCCGCTAATATGTCTGCTTATTGCTTAATTATACATGATAAAATGTTTGAATATATCCCCCTGACAAATGAAATAAGAAAACTATTGTAGATATAAATAAATTAAAAAATGGTATAAATATCTAATCTAACATCATTAAGTTTTATTCACAAACACTTTGTCTACATATGTAGTCATTCTCATTAACAAGGATAACTCTAAAAGATATGTACGATTTCTTAAAACGGTGTTCCCATATTATTTCCGATGAAGATAAAAATAAACTCATGACTATTCAATCACATCTAGAAGGGACAAATAATTTGAAAACAACGATAAATAAACATGGAGAGCATTATGACAATTGATGTTGGTCTAATGAAAATGAGACATGTGGACCAGATACCTGTTCATGTGTACAACATAGGATACGTAATACTGAAATAGAGAAAGAAGCAACCACACTTATGAAATTTTATTACAACATATATAATATTAGCAAATGTAAAAATTGTAATTTTCAAAAAATCTAATTAATAAAAAAGAGAAATAATAAAATTTAGTGAAAGACATACATTTTAATTTTTATATATTTTTTTATTTATTCAATTATAAGTTTTTCTAGACTAGTGGAATTTTATTTACTGCCTCCATTAATACATCATCTTGGCCATCATATAGGGCCAAGTATGATGCTACATCAAATGGAGGCAGCATAATTATTTCACTAATGTGAATAATTTCTTTCGATAATTTAATATTTAGAAAGATATCATCATCTCCATCGAGAAGATGATGATATGTTTCTGATGTTGTGGCTTCTGATGATATTGTTGCTGTTGTTTCTGTTGATGTTGTTGTTGTTGCTGCTGCTGCTGCTTCTGCTGATGATATTGCTGTTCTTGTTGCTGCTGATATCGTTGTTGTTTCTGATGTTGCTGCTTCAGATGATGTTATTGGTGTTGCTTCTGCTGATGTAGTTGTTGTTTCTGATATTGCTGTTTCAGATGATGTTATTGGTGTTGCTTCTGCTGATGTAGTTGTTGTTTCTGATATTGCTGTTTCAGATGATGTTATTGGTGTTGCTTTTGCTGATGTAGTTGTTGCTTCTGATGATATTATTATTGCTGCTTCTGATTCTGCTTTTTTTAAATTAGCCTTCATAACTTTATGGTACAGCGGAGTGTTCCATATAGGCTTTCTTAATACAACTTTGTGTTGTTTTAAATAGTGTCTTTTTTTGTTCCACCATGTGGAAAAACTAATTAATTTACATATTTCGCAAATATATTTTTTACATTCCATGTTTAAAGTTTTATAAATCTTTTCACGTCGAATAATTTCACAGAAATCTTACTATGTTGAATAATTTCACAGAACTAGAATTTTGTTCGAAAAAATAGCTGATTTTATACTTTTCTAGAGGCACTACTACATACACATATACTGTTAATCACCCTTGTTTAAAAATTTTTCTTAGGTAACAAAAGCATCATAACACATTTATGCGCTCATAAAATATTGCATTTAAACATTGAAGTAGAAAAAAATGTGTGTCCTTCAATAAAAATAGTTAATGCACCCACACACTACGACAAAAATAAGTGAAAGGAAGCATACGCATGTCATTCGTTCTTAAGAAATTTTCCTGAAACGGATTTTAAAATTTTATTGCCTTTCCATACCCTTTTTTTGCTTAAGTAACAAACATACCATACCAGATTTATAGCCTCATAAATTATTGCATTTTAAAACATTGAAGTAGAAAAAAATGTGTGTCCTTCAATAAAAATAGTTAATGTACCCACACACTACGACAAAAAACAAGTGAAAGCAAGCATACGCATGTCTTTCGTTCTTAAGAAATTTTACTGAAACTGTGTCCTTCAATAAAAATAGTTAATGCACCCACACACTACGACAAAAATAAGTGAAAGCAAGCATACGCATGTCTTTCGTTCTTAAGAGTTTTTCCATACAAACAAATGTTTAAATTTTAATACCTTGTCATAGAAAGATTAAAAACAACAAATGAAATAAAATAGGAAATAATGCAGCATATTTTTGACCTTATTTCTTGCTCATGCATGTTTAACTTTTCAATTAATTTTGAATTGTTCTATACTTTTTCTTAAAATGCAAGCCTACGCATGTCTTAAAATGAAAAATAAATATATAAAGCGAATAAAATGCAAGTCTACGCATGTGCAAAAATAAATACATAATCGAGATTCATTTCACATTACCACATATGTACATTTATTGTTTTATAATATACAGATTTACAACATTACAAAACTAGTTTTGTTTATTAAAAAAATTAGCTGTAGTTTAGTTCGAATATTGCAGAACCATTTGGCGATTGTCGTCCTTTGTAAATAATTGTCCAAATTTTTTCATTCATATTGGCTAAGTAAGGATCCTCTCTGTTTAAATATTTAACCATTCTTTGAGGTAGATAAAACCATTTATTGTTCTCCAAATATGCTATGACTTTGGATCCATATTGTGTAACCTTCCACTCAAAATTTAAAATTTTTAATGGTTTATTTAAGGGAATATCATCAATTTTCGTGTACTCTGATTTTATTCCTTGGGCTATGTTAATTAACTGTTGATAGATCTAAAAGCAATCAAATAAAAACAATCATATAATATGTATAAATATTTGTATATTTTTTCTACAGCATCTATATAATAAATAAAAAAAAATTTTATATATTATAAAACTGTATACTTACCATTTTGTTTGATGCGAAATGCTGCTTTAACTTTTGTTTAATGTGATTTCAAGTAACTGTGAAGAACAATAATAAACAAAAAAATCTGAACGTTCTTTTATATCAATTTGTGCTCGATAGTAAAACTCTTATTTTAGGTTTTAATAAAAACTACTCAAATGAGAATCTCATTGACATGGTGCGAAAAAATATCTCATTTGAATTTCTCTTTATTGTAAAAGCATACACATGGAAAAATATATGAATGCATGTGTAACAGAATGCTCATATTTTTCTCATTATATGACTCAGTATCTCTATACGTGTATTTTCCCCATACGTGCATTTTTTCCATAAGGAGGCCAAATCTAGTGGGATTCTAATTGGTGTGCCAGAATGCCCATACGTGTATTTTATCCATAAGGAGGCCAAATCTAATTAGATTCTAATTGGTGTGCCAGAATGCCCATACGTGTATTTTATCCATAAGGAGGCCAAATCTAATTAGATTCTAATTGGTGTGCCAGAATGCACATACGTGTATTTTATCCATAAGGAGGCCAAATCTAATTAGATTCTAATTGGTGTGCCAGAATACCCACAAATATACTACTAACTAGTGAATTATGATTTCCCAATTGCTACCGATGGAATACTTGGAAGAGATTTTTTCCGCAAATATAATTGCAATATTGACTATGAGAAATATATACTGACGGTGAATACGGGTAGTGAATCCATAATATTTCCGATACATGATAAAACTTATAATGTAAATTGGGTAAAGATTCCACCAAGAAGTGAAATCATTCTCCCTTTCCAACTAGATTTGGAAGAGGACGGAGTAGTTTGTAATCGTGAGATTGCGCATGGGGTATTCTTGGCAAACTCAATTATTCCTAAAACTGGTAATCAACACATAAGATTGCTTAATATACAGGATAAAACTACCGTGATTAAAAATCTTAGAGTCGATACAATACCATTGAAGAATATTTACAAAACGGGTACAAATAGGGAATTACAGTCGGAAAACCGATTTCAAAAGTTAATAAATGAACTTAACATAGATAGTAGTGACGAAGACGCGAAACACGAATTACTTGATATACTCAAAGAATATCAGTCTATTTTTCATTTAGATGGAGAGCATCTAACAACAAATAATTTTTATTCTCAAACAATACAATTAAACGATAAAAATCCAGTTTACATAAAAATTATCGTCTGCCACAGTCGCAAACAGAAGAAATTCATGATCAAGTCAAAGGCTTGTTAAAGGAAGGGATAATAGAACCTTCCATAAGCCCATATAATGCTCCATTACTGCTAGTTCCAAAAAAGGGACAAACAGATTTGAAAAAATGGCGGCTAGTGGTTGATTTTAGGAAATTGAATGACAAAATTGTCAATGATAAATTTCCATTAACAAGACTAGATGACATTTTGGATAAATTAGGTAGAGCAAAATATTTTTCGACTCTGGACATGACAAGTTCTTTCCACCAAATTAAACTTAAACCTAATTCAAGACCTCATACAGCCTTCTCGATCCCAGCTGGTCATTACCAATATACGCGGCTACCATTTGGTTTGAAAATTTCTTCTAACAGTTTTCAACGTATGTTGACCATAGCTTTATCTGGATTAGAATCAGAAGCATTCTTATATGTTGATGATATTATAGTTTTTCGATGCAGTTTAAAGCACCATAATCAGAATTTAATTAACGTGTTTGACAGACTCTCAAGATACAACCTGAAACTTAATGCAGGCAAATGCTGTTTCCTAAAACCGGAAGTGGTATACTTAGGTCATTTAATAACCTCAAATGGCATTAAACCCGATCCGAGTAAATTTGAAGCCATTACTAAATATCCCATCCCAAAGAACGCGGATAATGTAAGGCGATTTGTAGCATTCTGTAACTATTACAGACGATTTATAAAAGGCTTCGCAGATATTTCGAATTGTCTGAATAATCTTTTGAAGAAGAATGTTAAATTTGAGTGGACTGAAAAATGTCAAATAGCTTTTGAAACACTGAAAGCGAATTTGATTAGTCCACCCGTATTACTTTATCCTGATTTCGAAAAACCATTTATACTAACTACAGACGCATCGGATTTTGCCCTTGGAGCAATTTTATCTCAAGGCCCAATAAGTGAAGATTTACCAATATCGTATGCAAGTAAATCTCTTAACAAGTATGAACTGAACAAACCCGTGATAGAAAAGGAATTATTAGCCATACACTGGGGAATACAATTCTTTAGACCATACCTATATGGAAGAAAGTTCACAGTGGTTACAGACCATCGACCATTAATATCGTTATTTTCACATAAAAATCCTAGTTCAAAATTGACTCGAATACGTCTTGAACTATCGGATTACGATTTTGATATAATATATAAAAAGGGAATAAACAATACAAATGCAGATGCATTGTCCAGAATTAAATTAGATTCTAAGGCTTTAAAGGAAATGATACCTCACACAATAGATGAGACGGTAAAGAAAACGCTGGTGATAACAAGAGGAATGAGGAAAAAGACGTAACAAGAAATAAAAGATAAAGAAAATGAAGAAAAGAAAGGAAATGATGCAATCGAAGAGAACTGTAGTTCTCATAATGAGCCTGATCAACTCAATATGTGGGAATGCACATCTTTCAACGACATCAAGCGCGCGAAGAGAATAAAATTCATACTAGAAAAAGACCATGGCACGAATATAAAAATAGAAGACAATAAGAGTCTAAATGAAATCCAAGTGAGATGTAGCGATAATTCATATCATTTCGATAATATACTGAAGAAACTACTATCTACTTTGAAGAAATTGAATTACAAAAGTTATGCACTCTACAGAAGTGATAACGTATTCAACATGATAACCCATGAGGTTATGAAAAAGAAAATAAATGAGAATAAGATTAAAGACGTCACAATACTTTTATACAAAGATCCTCAAAGAATAACAAACATAAATAAACAAAACGAATTGATAAAATTATATCACAACACACCATGTGGAGGTCATTTCGGAGTTAGAAAAACCATGTTGAAACTTAAACAAAAGTATATTTGGAAGAACATGTACAAGATGATAAAGAGACATGTATCAAAGTGTGATCTTTGCCAGAGAAACAAGCAAATAAGACACACGAGGGAACCACTTTGTGTGACAGATACACCGACACAAAGTTTTGAGACAATTGTAATCGACACAGTTGGACCACTAAGTCCTTCAGAGAATTATCGATATATACTAACGATGCAATGCGAGTTAACAAAGTATGTTATACCAGCTCCCATGGAAACAAAGGAGGCCAAATCTATAGCAAAAACTTTGGTTGAAAATCTAATATTGAAATATGGCGTATTTAAGACATTGAAATCAGACAGGGGTACCGAATTTACGAATGAACTAATGAAGGAGATTTATAACCTCTTGAAGGTAGAACAGAAATTTTCCACACCATATCATCACGAAACATTAGGTACGATTGAAAGAAACCATCGAGTCTTGAATGAATACTTCTTGTCATTTGTGAATGATGGTGATTGTCATTTTTGGGTACCATACTATACCTTTGCATATAATATCACTCCTCACGTCGATACGGAGTACTCTCCATTCGAACTAATATTTGGGAAATTACCTAGTGTACCAGGTGACCAAATTACTAATTGCAATAAAATATATAATCTGGAGAATTACGCGAACGAATTGAGAATTAGATTAAAAATTTCATTAGAAAACGCTAGAAAGATTATAAAGATAGTTAAAAATAAAAGAAAATTAGATTCCCATAATAAGACAAATAGTATAAATTAAAAAATAGGCGATTTAGTACTAGTTAGGGTAGAAAGTAGAAAGAAAAATGAACCACCTTACCATGGTCCATACAAAATAATAGATATAGATGATCTTAACGTTTTAATAAAAATTAAAAATAATATTAAAACTTTCCACAAGAACTCACTGAAATATAATGTATAATAACAATTTTTTTTTCATTAAACAAAAAAAAAAAAAACAAGGAAAGCAAAACAATAAGCATACAGTATGCAGACACTTATATTCATAGGAATCTTCCAATTTCTTAGAGAAATTGTATGATTCTTCTTAAGGGCGATGGTGTAGTATATGCATACTGTAGGGTATTCATACAATGCATGAATACTAGGCACAGCGTGATTTTGTATAAGCGTTACTTGAGAACACTGAACTACATATGTTAACAATAAAATTCTTTGGTGTCGGCAAATAAAGAAAAACCTAAATAAAAACAAATTGAATATGTTTGTTAAATATGCAAAACCCAAAACAGAACAAACTAAAGGGTCTCACATTTCAATTGTTCTTATAGTAATTTGAATCGTTACTAATAATAATTTATGACGATACTATGTAATGTTTGTGTGTGTCATTTGACCACTCAAAAGTCATTTAACTCATATGAGTCACTAAAATGTGACATACAAATTCCAAATAGTGTTTTGCAAAATCACGTAAAATGCTGCGACTGCATTATAGTTTTAAGTAAAATTTTAGTATAAAAACTTGTAAATATTTTTAAGGAGGAGGAATCTAAGAAAAGACTTCTAACGACTAACGTCGGAAGAAAGAAAATAAAAGGGGATAAAACTGAAAAATTTAGATCGTTTTATTAATTGAAGAAGAAAACCGAAGCCTGCAAGTCTTTTAGAATTTATTCTGTTTCCCTATAGTCCCTTGTTTATTTTATACAGCTGTTAGGGATACCAGCTCAAGAGTTAGGCGTTCGAAAGAACTGCCAAAAGATTCTCGAAACTTCAAAATAAGACAAGGCTGATGTACCCAGTTTATGTTTTAAATTAAAGTCTGTTTTTATTAAATTTTGCTTATGCTTATATACTAGTTTTGAAAATTAATCTTAGTCTTTTTAACTTATTATAACATACAATTATTTCTCCTTTCTCTTTCAATACCATGAAGTTTTATATTCACATTTCCATTTGACCAATCATTGCACTTTGTATTTAGAATCGCACTCAAATAGAAATGTGTCACTCAAATAGTTATTAATAAGCAATTCAACATTGCACCATGCACACAACAAAAAGAAATGTTAGTGATACTTTATTAATTGTTTTGTTGTATGCATAGTACAAGCATTATGAGTTTATGAGATACACTACACCCTCACCCCTAAGAGAAAAATTAGGGGAGGAATTTTTCTAATCCCATCATAGTACTGTTACAAAATTTTCTTAAGATTTATTTATATACATAACTAGTTTAAATATCTTTGTATATATCATGTTTTTAATATAGGCAATTATATTAAGATTTTTATTCTAATGTTTTAAATAGTTTTAAATTATTATTATGGTATGTGTTCTCTATTCCATTGTAATCTATTGTGGTATTCACGCCATTCCTACTTATTATTTTAAATGGTGCTTTGTATGGACTTTGATGCTTTTTTCTATTTTAATTAACACTAGGTCTCCTATTTTTAAATTTAATTTGTTTGTGTATTTTGTATTGTTAATTCTTTTTTCTTTAGCTCTTGTTAGCATATTTTTAACTCTATTTAGAGTGTATTTTAGTTTGGTTTTTAGTTCTAATACATAATCTTCATAATTGTAAAATTTTCTTTCAGTATCTAAACTGTCGGATGGCAAGTGTGGAATTTTCCATAAACTAATTCGAATGGTGTATACCCTGTGTCTATGTGTGGTGCTGTGTTATATGCGAAAGTAAAGTATGGAATCCACTTGTCCCATTCGTGATCATTTGCTGTAGTTAGTAAAAATTCATTTAGAACCCTATGGTTTCTTTCAATTGCTCCTAGCGTCTTGTGATGATAAGGGGTTGAGAATTCTTGTTTGATTTGTAATAATGAGCATATGTTACGCATAACTTCATTTGTAAATTCTGTCCCTCTGTCGGACTTAAGTACCTTAAATTTACCATATTTCAAAATGAATTGTTCGACTAATGTTTTTGCTGTAGTGATTGCATCTTTTGTTTGCATGGCGTGTGCAACAACAAATTTAGTCAGTTCACATTGCATTGTTAAAATGTATCGGTAATCATTTGAAATAAGAAGAGGACCTACGGTGTCAATTGAAATTACTTCAAAACTATTGTTTGGTGTGTTTGTTAGTGTAAGTGGTTCTTTTATGTGTTTTGTTTGTTTATTTTTGTTACAATTGTCGCAGTATGATACAAATTTCTTTACCATTTTATTCATGTTTTTCCAAATGTACCGTTGTTTTAGTTTAATTAATGTTCTTCTAATTCCTAAGTGGCCAGCGTGTGTGGCATTATGAAATTCGTCAATTAGTTTATATTTTAAAAAGTCATCTGTTATTCTTTTTGGGGCATTGTATATTAATATTTTTAATTGAGGACTTTTTTATTTATTCTTATCTTTGCATATGCTTCTTTTAATTCTTCTTTCGTATATATGTACTTTAAATATTTTATCGTTATTTGCTAGCGCTAATTCTTTCATATTTTCTTTACTCATTTTTGATATCAGTTTTCTCAGTATCGAATCTAGTTTCGCAGAGTTATCGCTAAATCTTGCATGCATATTATCATTATCTTGTATATTTTTGGCATGTAACTTCTTCATAATCGAATCTTGTTTCGATGAATTATCGTTACATCCTATTTTCATATCATTCTTATTTTGGGTACATAATTTCTCCATGGTCGAAACTGGTTTCGATGAATTATCATTATGTTCAATGTGCACAATATTATTTTCAACATATATGTCGACTTCTTTTATGTTTTCAAATCTATTAAATTGCAATTTCTTAATATTTTTTATAACATTCATGGATGTGCATTCCCATATTTGAAGTTGATCAGGCTTCTGAGAATTGCATTTTTCCATATTTTTTTCTTCTACACGTGTTTCATTAAAATTTTTATTTGCCTCATTATGTTCCTTATTATTTGCCTCATTATTTTCTTTACTTTTACTCTTCATAGCCCTCGTTGATACTAATACTTTTTTTCTTTTTCGTCGTTCTCTTGCGGTATCATTTATTTAAGTATGTCTGAATCTAGTTCTATCCTAGAAAGTGTGTCTGCATTTGTATTCATTTTTCCTTTTTTATACACAATTTTGAAAGCATAATCACTTAAATCTAGTCTTATTCTTGTCATTCTTGATGAAGTATTTTTATGTGAGAATAATGAAATTAACGGTCTATGGTCTGTTACAGCTATAAATTTTCTGGCATATAGGTAAGGTTTGAAAAAATGTATACTCCAATGTATTGCTAAAAGTTCTTTCTCAATTACTGGTTTGTTAATGTCATGTTTTTGTAATGACTTACTAGCGTATGAAATTGGTAAATCTTCTCCGATTTCACCTTGAGATAAGACTGCTCCTAATGCGTAATCTGATGCATCTGTTGTTGAAATAAAAGGTTTATCAAAATTTGGATATTGTAATGCTGGTGGATTCATCAATTTTTTTTTCAATTCCTCAAAAGCTTTCTGGCATTTTTCCGTCCATATAAATTTTTTTGATTTTTTTAATAGTGCGTTTAGGTCTTTGGCAATTTCAGCAAAGTTGGTTATGAATTTTCTGTAATAATTGCAAAATGCAACAAATCGTCTTACTTCGTCCGCGTTTTTTGGTTTTGGGTAGTTTTTTATTACTTCGTATTTAGATGGGTCTGTTTTTACACCGTCCTTTGTTATTAAGTGTCCTAAGTAAATTACTTCTGGTCTTAGAAAATTAAATTTTTTTGGGTTTAGTTTTAAGTTGTATTTTTGTAATCGGTCTAAAACTTTTATTAAATTTTTGTTGTGGTGGCTTAAACTACAACCGTATACGATTATGTCATCTACATAAAGAAATGCTTCGGATTCTAGTCCGGATAATGCTATTGTAAGCATTCTTTGAAAACTATTGGATGAAATTTTTAGTCCGAATTGAAAATGTCCTTGTGGTATGGAAAAAGCAGTTAAAGGTCTAGAGTACTTCTCTAATTCAATTTGGTCAAAGGAACTGGTCATATCGAGTGTAGAAAACCATTTAGCTCTACCTAGTTTGTCTAAAATATCTTCTAATCTAGTTAGAGGAAATTTGTCATTAATAATTTTATCATTTAGTTTCCTAAAATCTACAACTAGTCTCCATTTCTTCTTATCCTCAATGTTTTCCTTTGGTACCAAGAGGAGTGGAGCATTATATGGACTAACTGATGGTTCTATTATTTCATCTTCTAGCATTTTATGTACTTGTTCATTTATTATGTCAGTATGTGAGTGTGGTAGTCTGTAGTTTTTTATGTAAACAGGTGTGTTGTCTGAGATCGTGATTTTCTGTTTGTAAAAATTGTTGACGCTTAATTTTTCGTCTTCTATATGAAAAACATTTTGATATTTTTTAAATATTTCTTTTAATTGTGCTTTTGCATATTCGTCATTATGGTCTAATTGCAATTCATTCAATATTTTGTTAAAATGTTCGTTGCTGTTTTTATTGTTGTAACTTAATACATCATAATTTTTAAGTGGGTCAGTTTGGAGTTTAATGCCCTGTAAAGTTATTTCTTCAGTTGTTGTGTTTAACATTTTTAAGTGTGTCATGCCGCTTTTAGGGGCTATTGAATTACTTAGAAATACACTTGGCTTTAATTCATTATTGAAAATTACGCTGTTTTCGATTAAATTTAATTTTATTGCTTGTATAATTTCTGTTCTTGGAGGTATTTTTATCTGTAATGACGAAATTGTTTTTGTATGGATTGGAAGGGTTATAGTATTATTATTAACAAAAAAACATATTGTAAATGTTTCATTATCTATTTTACAGAGATATTTCTTTAAAAAGTCTCTTCCTATTATGCCGTCTGTTTCTATTGGAAAATCTGATTTTACTAGTTGGAAAGAGTGGCTACATATTTCGTCAGTAAAAGTTAGTACTAAATTTATCGTGCCTAAAGAATTTATTTCTTCTGTAGTTATTCCAGTGAGATTACATTTTTCTTCTGGATTATATTGTTCACCTTCGAATTCTGAACACATGCGACATAGTGATATATCTGCACCTGTGTCGACAAGAAATGTAAGTTGTTTATTTTTTTATTTTGTGATTATAAAATTTGTGTTATTGTGAGATACTTTATGTATTTTTAATTTTGGCTGTCCGGAATAGTTATGTATTCCGGGCCTGTTACGTTTCCCGAATCTTGTACAGTGTACTTATATATGTCTGTTGTTGTTTCTGTTGCTGTTATCGTGGCTGTTGTTGAAGTTTCTCGTGTTATTGGGTCTATTATTTTGGTAGTTGTTGTTGAAATTATTATTAAATCTGTTTCTATTGGAAAATCTGATTTTACTAGTTGGAAAGAGTGGCTACATATTTCGTCAGTAAAAGTTAGTACTAAATTTATCGTGCCTAAAGAATTTATTTCTTCTGTAGTTATTCCAGTGAGATTACATTTTTCTTCTGGATTATATTGTGCACCTTCGAATTCTGAACACATGCGACATAGTGATATACATATCTGCACCTGTGTCGACAAGAAATGTAAGTTGTTTATTTTTGTATTTTGTGATTATAAAAATTGTGTTATTGTGAGATACTTTATGTATTTTTAATTTTGGCTGTCCGGAATAGTTATGTATTCCGGGCCTGTTACGTTTCCCGAATCTTGTATATGTCTGTTGTTGTTTCTGTTGCTGTTATCGTGGCTGTTGTTGAAGTTTCTCGTGTTATTGGGTCTATTATTTTAGTAGTTGTTGTTGAAATTATTATTAAATCTGTTAAAGTTAAAGTTAATTCTATGATTGTTATTTCTAGAGAAATTGGTGTTTCTTGGTGAGTTATTGTTACTATTACCATAATTGTTGTTTCTATTGTAATTATTTCTGTAAGCGTTGTAGTTGTTGTGTGGTCTGTTATTGTTATAGTTAGAAACTGTATTGTTATTTTTAGTGTAATTTTGTGGTTGATACCGTGGTTTCTCTCTTCTGATCTGTAGAATTTCGTTATGTGTCGCTCTTTTTTCATTTTCAAGTTCAATTGCAAGTTCTGATGCTTCTTGTAAAGTAGTTGGTCGAGCAGCGTATATGGTCGAATTGAAGTCTTCGTTTAGTCCTTTTTTGAAAGATCTAGGGCTAATTTACTATTTAATTTAATTATTACATTATTTTCTGCTATTGAGGCACTGTCTCCTAATTCTTCTAATCCTAATTTGTTTAGGCTATCTATTATATTTAGTATTTTTGCTTTAAATGAATTAACTGACATTTTTCCTTGGAACAATGTGCTTAGTTTGTTTTGTAATTGTGGTATTGTTTTAGTGCTTTTGTATCTTTGTTCTAGTACATGTTTTGGTGCTTCGAAATTTTCAGGTTTTGTATAGCTTCCAATTGATGTTCTAACCTGTGAGGATAGTTTAGCATGATGAACATACTGAAGAAAATCTATTTTTGCTGTGTCTGATAAAGTTTTATTAATGAGTTCTGATGTTATTAGGAAACTTTCTAATTCTATATAATTACCATTGAACAAAGGTAATGCTTTTGATGCTGTTTCTAAATTAAATGCAGCCATGTTTGTATTTTTGTTTTTTGATTCTTTCGGACTTTCCAATAAGTATTCTTTAATTTTTCTATATATATTATTAAATGCTAATTTTAGAGCAGATAATTTATCTTCATCATTTTCTTCGAGTGTATTCGACTGAAAATCTGTTCTTATATCTTCTATCTTTTCTAATTTGCTTTCAATTGTCTTTTCTGTATATGTCCTTCCTGGACTTTTCTTTAAAATTTTTAATATTTCTTCTAAGTCTGAAATATTTTGTTCCATCAGAATTATTTATTAAGTATGTGTGTATATTACATATTTTCTTTTTATTTTTATGATTTAAACTTGTATTACGTTATTGTAATTTATATTTTTACGTTTAATTATGTAAATTTTAAAATATTGAAAAATTTTATCTATTGTATATACTAATATAAAATATATGTATATACTTGATATAAAAGGTTCATTAGATTATTTGAATTATTGTTTATAATTTGTTTGTCTATATGGGTATTTAAAAAAAATTTTTTTATCTGCCGTATTTTCTCATCAATAAAATCGTCTCTAATTTCTCTTTGTTGGATTAAGAATTTCTTCTTTATCAGGAATTCCTTCTATGCCCAAATCTTTCCATAATAGTGTTATCCACTGTATGGATTTTTCTATTTGTTCTTCTTTTTTTCGTTTTCAATTTCTGAAATGGTTTCTTTAATTTCCGGAAAACGATTTTGTTTGCGTTTTGGTTTAACCATTTTATAATTTATTTTATATTATATTTGTGGGGTTGGGCTATATTGTGGGATTGATGACGTGTCTCCTGGAGAACTTAACGCCCCTCTGAGGAAGGGTCTCAGTAAAGCAGGCGTCAGGTGGTACTTGCGCTTTCTTGCACAGGGTCTATCACCGGAGGAAGCTAGAAGGAAAGCCCAGGAGGAAAATCACTCCAGGCCAAGGTAAGCTGAGAAAGGGGGACAGCAAAGCCATAACACCTCCTGAAAACTCCAGCAAGTGTAGGACGGTTGGAAACAACACGTAAGGAGGACTACCCACAAGCCTCATTATCAACTGAGTTAACTCAACTTGAAGAGGACATCGTGGACGAGTTATTATTGGGCAGGGAGATTAAGCACCAATTTGAGAGTATTCACTTTCGTCCAGGCATGCTCCTAATAAACTGCACAGCTATGGGGCCTGTAGCCATAAGGGAGCCCCCTGGGGGAGCGACTACGGTAGGAGTGTGTAGGGAGGCATCTCCGACCTCTACGTAAATGTGTGGTGCTCTTTTCACACTTGTCGTCTCGTCACTCCAAGAGCCGACCCCAATGGACGAAGAAGCTAAACTGCTTGAGGAACAATGAGCAATCCTCGAGGGGTAGAAGAGGTATAGGTGTCAAAATAGCCCAGGTGAACATACACTGAGCAGTAATAGCCCGGATGTTCACCAGAAAACACCTGGGAATGGCAATTATCCAGGAACCATGGACGCACTAGGGCAGGATCAAATGTAACAGTACAGCGGTAACAGTAAGGTAATATACCAACAGAACTGCACCCCCTGGTGGAACACTGCAGCAGGAACTGCTTACCGCTATTGCTGGGGTGCGACGCGAATTCCCACCACATTATGTGAGGCAGCAGCAACATCAATAATAGAGGTGAGTGTCTTTTAGAGTTCCTATGTAGTAATACTCTAGAAATTTTTAATCTAGGAAACACCCCCACTTTTGTAACTAGGGCAAGAGAGGAGGTTCTAGACTTGACGGTAGCGCTTGCTTGGCGGGTGCAATAAGGAACTGGAGCGTTTCGTACGAACCATCAATGTCGGATCATAGAATTATAAGCTTCGAGGTAGATGGGAATGCTGAACTGGCACCTCCGTCCAGAAATCCTGAAAAGACCGACTGGAACCTGTACAGGGAACACCTAAGAGTCAATTTGCAGAATAGTATTAACAGGGCACCAGTAAGAGCTAGAGTATCTATTAGATGGGGCACTTATTAGCTGCCCCTAATGGCATCAAATGGTAACAAAGAGGCACAATTGTGGAGTAAGGAGCTGTCAGATCTCCGGAAGAAAACGCGCAAGCTGTTGAATAAGGTGAAGCGTACAGGAAACTGGCGGACCTATACTGAAAGTTTATCGGCATACAACTCCGAAATTCGGAGGGCAAAGAGAAATAATTTCAGGAACCTTTGTGAGAAGGTGGCAACCACACCGACAGCGGCCAGATTGAATAAAATCATGGCCAAAGCCCATGTGGATACGTCGTTAACACTCAAAAGGGCAGATGGTATCCACACCTGCTTCTGCTACTCTCGACTCATTTCCCGCGAAGCATAGAGGGCCTGACACCAGAACCATCTGCAGAACTTAGAACAAAGAATCCTGGGACGTGGCACGGAAATTATGCACTGAGCAGAGCATAGATTGGGCTATTGGAACCTTTCAACCGTACAAATCTCCGGGAGAGGACAGTATGGTATCCTGTTGGCTCTGTGATTCTTTTTATCACTCTAAATGTGTCACTTGGCTGCACGAACCGCAGACAATCTGCGTGAAGATAAGGGTCGGCGCTGGTGCTGCAAAAAGTGCATTGCCCTTGATATTGAATTTTATTCATTTTTTAAAAACACGCATATTCAGTTTAATGAAATTCGTAATCACCTGAATAAACTTTTTAAAAAATGTTCGCAATATAAAGACTTTTAGAAAATTCTCCGTGCTCACCGAAAAAAAAGAAACAACCTACAACAACTAAAATTAATGCTAATACTGTCGAAAATGTATCTGAAAACTTACCTGCATCTTCATCTACCTGTTCTTCCTTATCGCTGGTTCACCCATTATTAGCTGAAAAAAGTCCTGTGACTATTTCTGAACCCTCATCAGATTTACTGAACAATAATGCACCATCAGCCTCACCATTATCTTCAAATCGTAATTCAATTTGGAATGAATTTCCGTCATCCCACGTCAAATTTGGTTGATAAACAGACCGGTTTCGGCTATGTGCCATCTTCAGTGTTCTCTCAGTAATTCAAAAAGTTCACCTGCCCCAATGAATTTATATCCGCCCGTTCCGGGGTTTAAACCGTCTAACAACTCAAAAAGTTCATCTGCTTCAATGAATTTAATTCACCCCGTTCGTTTTTATACCGTCAAACAACACTTCAACTCTTAAGTTATTTCACCAAAGAAAACGATTTTTGCTGCTCGATTTGCATCCTGTACATCTACTGATAACATCAAACAATATATAACGAATAAGCTTGGTTTCAATATTGATATGACTGTTTTCAAATTTAAATACTCTGAACCAAGAAATAAAGCATCTTTTAAAATAATCGTTCTTCAAGACTATTTTGATACAATTGTGAATTAAGATTAAGTAATGCGCTTATTCGCGAATATGAGTACAAAAATACTCCAACAACTGACATTGTTCTTTTGTCGCAATCCCATTAATATTATTTATCAAAATGTAAGAGGTCTTAACACTAAATTAACTAATCTTTTTGCAAACAGTTTTGATTTTTCATATCATATAATTGTATTTACTGAAACTTGGCTGAGTGAAAAAATGTACTCATAACAATAAAATTCTATGTTCTAAATATCAAATATTTAGAAAGCATCGTATGCGAAAAATTGGTGGTGGTGTTCTAATAGCCGTCCTAGATGTTTTCCAATGTGAACTTATAAATAACTTTTTAATGAGAACGATGAAATTGAGTTTATTGCCGTTAAAATTCGTGTTGGCTGTAGACACTTATTTGTCACGTGTTCATATCTACCACCTACTCATCTTTTTTGAATTATATTAAACATTTTTCCGCAATAACTTCGTTCTGAATCAATCAAACACATCCGATATATTACTTGTTCTTGGAGATTTTAACATTCCAAACGTAAAATGGGTTAAATCCTTTAATTCTAATTACGTGCTACCAACAATTATGTCTGGTTTTATAGATTCCCTACATGGATGCGGGTTTTTCCAACTAAATCATATAACAAATGCATGTGGTAATCTTTTGGATCTTGCTTTCGTTAATTAACCTATGGAATTTTGTCTTCGTAATACATTGCCTGTGACTCATCCTGTGGACATTCACCATCCTCCTTTTGAAATTGATTTATGATTGTCGGATAGTATGATTAAAAAACAAGATTTGAAGCCTTTTCAATCCTACTGTTTTACACGCACTAACTATAATGAACTTAACTATTTATTATCCAATGTTAATTGGGATACTGTGCTTGCTGATGATAACTTTGATAATATTGTATCGAGCTTTTATAATATTTTGCATAATTTCATTAGTATTACTGTTCCTAAAATTAAAGTATACAGTAATAAAGGACCACCTTGGAATAATCAACACTTACGAAGTGCTAAAAATAAGACAAATAAATTTTTCGTTATGCGCCTGTCGATTTTCGTAAATATGCTATAGCAAGATCTGAATATAACATTGCTAATAATCTTGCATACAAAAACTATATAAATGGCATTAAAAGCAATATAAAAACAAAACCTAAATCTTTCTATACATTTGTAAATTCCAAGCGTCGCTCTTCAGGTTATCCAAAGGATTTGAAGTATGGCTCCTTGACTGCTGATGATGATGTTTCAATAAGCAATATGTTTGTTGACTTCTTTTCAACAACTTATTCTACTAAGTCTTACGATACCACAACAACTTATCCTTATGCTACAACTAATTCTTGTGGGATTTACTTTCCGCTTTTAAATATTGAAAATGTACTTTCGAACTTGAAGTCGCTGAAAAACTCGTTTAGCCCAGGTCCTGATGGTATTCCAAGCTGTATCCTTCGAAACTGTGCAGCATCACTGTCTGCGCCTCTTACTGCATTATATAACAAATCTATTGAATCATGTTATCTGCCATCAGTGTGGAAAAAATCTTATATAATTCCTTTATTCAAAAACGGCAGTAAAACTGATGTATCTAATTATAGAGGTATCGCTAAAATTAATGCAATTCCAAAACTCCTTGAAAAAATTCTTACTGATTACCTATATCATCAAATTTCTTCCCTTCCCTATCACCATGTCAACATGGTTTTCGTAAGTCTCGCTTAACTACACCTAATATTTTGGAACTTACCACTATTGCCAATGAAGGTTTTGCAAATAAAATGCAAACTGATGTGATATACACAGATTTTAGTAAGGCGTTCGATAAAGTTAACCACTTTTATTGCACAAACTATCACTTATAGCCTTTAGTCACTCTGCTTTAAAATGATTAAGCTCTTATCTATCACAAAGAACTCAACAGGTCAAATTTGGGAATGTTATATCAAAAATCATTCAAGTACATTCTGGAATCGCTCAAGGCATTCACCTGGGTCCAATTTTGTTCACATTATTCATCAATTACCTTCCTACGGTTGTTTTGCATTCTAAAGTACTGATGTACGCCGATGATGTTAAAATTTTTAACTCTTAACGATATTAATGGACATACTTTATTAAGTGCCGACTTTCGGAATTTTCATCAATGGTGCAGATTTAATTTATTGGAGTTAAATATCTTGAAATGTAAGCACATGGCATTTTTCAGACACAATCCGATCGAGACTTCTTATTATATTGATACTGCTATTTTAAATAAAGTTCTAACCATATTGGATCTTGGCATACTGTTGGATCATAGGCTCAACTTTCGTGATCATATTTCTATAATGGTAAATAAAGCCTATGGGGACCTTGGATTCATGAAACGCTGTTCAAAGAAATTTCTAGATCCTTATATTACAAAACTTTTATATAATTCTCTTGTTCGAACAATTCTTTAGTATGGATTAATTGTTTGGGATCCTTGTTATTCTATTCATATTAATAGTTTTGAATGAAAACAATTTTTAATTTTCTGTCTCCGTGGTCTTGGTTGGAATGCTTATGACTTGCTCTGATAAAATTGCCTACTCTAAAAAGTCGACGATTGATGTTGAGTGCTTTATTTGTTCTGGATTTGATTCGTGGTGATGTTGATTCAGAGTCAACTAAACTTCAATGTTCCTGTAAGACCTACTCGCAATTTTGAACTCTTGGCATTAAAATACTACCGTTCTTTATATGCTAATAATGATTCTTTTCGTCGCGCATGTTTTAACTTCAATAAATGCTACCATATTATGCACTTATCTGAGAGTAATGATGTACTGAATAGAAAAATTACTTTATATCTAAATTGTTGAACCAATTATTTTTATATATAGTTCTATATTTGTTAGTCATATTTAGTCAGTAAGGGTGTAAAAATCTATTGACATAATAATAAATAAATAAGTAAATACACCCAAAATTTTGAGATGGATATATACCATGATACTGATACCTATCATCACTTGCGGCCCTGTTCATTAGTCGGACAGGGTTAGGCTGGTTACGACCAGGAATCGGTTAGAAAAATTACAGAGTGCCTCTGTATAACAGGAGCTATGAGGACGTGTCCTACGGCGGCTATGGAAGTCCTCCTTGAACTCACGCCTCTGACGATCCTGATAAAGACTGCTGCTAGGCAAATAGTAATCAGCATTAATCAGTAACCGAGGATTAAGTAGTAGGAGTACTTGGGGAAAATTCCTAGCATTTTTCAATCGGAGATTTATGCCATTATAAATTGTGTACAATTTAATCTTGACAAGAGCTACCGAAGACGTGAAATAGCAAATTTCCCGGATAGTCAGGCTGCTATCAAGGCACTCAGCTAATACGAGTTTACCTCTAAGTTGGCTTGGGAATGTCGCAGCAAGATTAATCAGCTAAGCATGACGAATAAGGTCTCACTCTGCTGGACACCCCGGGGTGGCAGGAAACGAAAACTCAGACAAAATGGCCAGGAAGGGGGTTAATAAACCCATGGTCGGACCAGAACCGTTTTGTGGGCTTGGATTAGCTTAAATCCGGGAAGATATATCAATGATGACTAGAAGCACCAGGGAACATCGCTGGTACAATATCCCTGAACTGAGACATGCAAAGCTAATGATTGGAATGTATAACCGAAACTGTTTTTCAGCTCTGATGTCCCTAAGTAAAAACAATCTAGAATGCTCACAGGCCATTGCAGACTGATAAAGCACCTCTACAGACTTGGCTTTAAGAATGATAGCCTGTGCAGATTCTGTGATTACGAGGACGAAACTGCAGAGCATATTCTGAAGGACTGTGAAGCTTTATGCCACAGAAGATATACCCAATTGGGCAAGCACCTCTTGTTTTCAATTTATTGCCTGTCGCATTTTCAGCGGATAAAAAATATAGGTTTTTGATTTAGTCAGTGTTCAAATATTTTAAACTTTATAGATAAGTAAATTTTCCCTAAATATTCTCTTTAAAATGACATAAAATTCATCCAGATATTTAAAAACTAAACTCAACACATTCGGTATACCTATTTGGCAAAATTATGTCATTTTGAATATGTCATAACTTTTCAAACAAACATTTTGAATTTTTCCTTTGACATAATATCGTTATAGGTAGGATAAAAGCAAACATCTGACCAAGTTTCATCAAAATAGAAAGGGGTCGGGGCTAACTACTGGTCGATTTGACTTGGAATTACCCATATGTATGTAAGTATGTATGCAAAATATATCATAAAATTGTTTTATAGTTGGTAGTTATTATAAATATTTCTGCGTACAGTAATGTACTTACATACTCACATACATTATTATTGTATTTCAATCGATTCTTATTGGCACTTCTTGTAATTTTTACCAAAGAAAAACCTTTTCAAATGTAAATTTAACCCTTGTATGGATGTATATATTCATATTTATATTGGTATGATCGTGTGTAAGTCACTCATCCCTACGCAATCATAAATACATAAGTACGTACATATGTATTTACATCCACACATACCATATTTTCAAAACACAATTACTGTAATTATTTTTCAACAACAGCAACAAAAGCTAAGAACACAACATGTACGATTGTACTTATGTATGCATGTAACTACTTTTTTCTTATAGTTCATAAAAAAATACTTATACATATGTATATAAACATACATACATAACTAGCAATAAGCAGTAACACAGCATATGTACGCACTAAAGACGTGCATTTGTGTAACAAGTAGTGCGAAAACAGTTCTAACATGTTACATACAACATACTATAAGTGTATATGACAAAATGAGTGCTACTGTTTTTGTAATACTTCTCTCTCACTAACTTACTCTACTGAACAAACCAACAATATTACTTGTTTTCTTACGTCCAAGACAACAATCCACTGCTTGCATTTGAGAAAATACTATTTGTACAACAAGTGTAAGTGAGAAACTTATGTTACAATAAGTAAAGTTATAAAGTTGATGTGGGAAAGTGCACAAATTTTAAAGCTATTTGTCGAAGAAATAAATGGCTTTGTATTATAAAACCTTTATTTATTATTTTGATCTATTAAATGCTTTTATTATTAATAATAATAACCTTTAACTAAATGCATCTCTTTTTCTCTTTACTACAACGCACTCAATCCATATAAGAAAACACAAATAACAACTAACACGACAATCGCTAATTTACGTACAACTACGCACAAGAAGCAATGATTTTAAAAACTTGTATCATTTGGATGGAACAATGCAAGTCTTTAGTACGCACATCTATACGCGCAATACATGCTTACATACATATGTATGTACATACATTTCTTTTGTCAAAGAAAACAAATGTATACACAAGAATACTATTTCCAAAATATTCTTATTTTATTACATTTGGGAATTTTATAAATAGAATTCGCAAGAGGTATTTATTTTTTTCCTTAGGAATTTTATTTATAAAATTGGCGAGGAAAACAAACTTGAAGAATTAAAAATAAATTTCTCTCGCGAATTCTATTTATAAAATTCGCGAAGAAAAAAGGAAATTCTTTGCCGTAGGAAAAATTAAATTCGTTCTAATTAAATTCGTTCGCGAGAGAAATCAATTCGATCATTCTTCGAACTCTGGTTTTTACATCCATTTAGGAAATTTTACGCCTTTTCGCGATATGAGTGATTACTTGCTATTTTATTTCTTCACTAAATTGTACTTTTTGAAATTAATTAAACTAATATTGTGCAATACCGCTTACGGTAGAGTTTTTGGAATTAAGTGGCTGTTAAGTCAAATGGATTCTTCAACTCACGGAAAACACTTCGATTAATTGTAAGAAAGTGCTTGCCAAATATTCAAAAGTCATCACAATATAAAATAAATACTTTGCATCGATAAAATAAACAAATCAAAATTTTATGTCTCTTAATTACCTATAAATAAATAGAAAACAAAAATAGCTGACTTCAGTCGATAGCGAATATCGTTACAAATGTTACTGAATAGCAAATTCGATAAATTTTCGTTATACATATTTTAACGATACGATTATCGTTATAAATCGTAGTGAATTGACCTACAGTTTGTGTTTTAAAATCACATTTAATAATTCAGCAATATTTTATATGTTTTTCCATTATTCTAATAAAAAGCCAATTTTTTAATTTTTAAGCCACGCATTATTTGACTTTCAGTTGAAATTGTCTGTTATAGCAGAAATGTTTGCACAGTTTTCAATATACATACTTGTTTTTTGTTTTTGTCAAGACAAAAATACCGAATACTAACCCTTTGTGCAGTATTTCATTTCCGCATTTTAATTTTTATAATTTAATTTGTTTAATGTATGAAAAAAATATGTAATACAGAAAAGAGCTATAAATATGTTTATTACTTTATAAAAGAAAACTTTTAGAAATACCATAACTTTTATTTTAAAATGAACGATTTAAAGTAACTGAAACTTAATACCGAATATTAATGAGAGCCACTGTATATGCTTTTCCAGCTATAGTTAGGTAAGTTTTGCATTAAAACAATCTCCGTATAAATCCATTATAAATTACAATAGTTGGATCGTAGTTTATTTGACAAATTTTTCAAAAAATTTCATTTTTATTATTATTTTTTAGTTTCGCACATTGACATTAATTAGAAACAATTTTGCGTGATACGAAATATTCATAACATGCCACTCAACGAAACTCCAAAGCCAAATGTTTGCTTAATACTATGCCAGTAGTATCGATACCAGTTAGATTTAATTACGTCGTATTCAGAAGCCGGAACGCCAGATTGTGTAAGTTTCATTTGAGTTGAGTTTTTCTGAAATGATAAAATAATTTTAATTATCCAAAGATTTTTTAATGCAGGCGTAAGTTTATTAATTTGGGATAAATTCGTAAATGCAGTAATTGTGGAATAATTAAAAATCTACAGCAAACAATTAACAGAGCTACTTCACATTACTGCTGCAATAGTTAGCAGACAAATCTTAGCAATTTTATGCACTTATACATGTAACCTTAATTGTTATGAAATGAAATTATTTTATGAGAAAATAAATTAAAACGTAATCATTTTTAAGAATTTTTGGTTTTGTTTCTTTGAATTTAAGACACTTTGTAAATGCAAACGAAGGGTTATTTGGCCGAGAAAAATAATGCCAAAGAACTTTTAAATAATAATATACATACATATATATAAATAAGTAAATATTGAAATGAATTGTTTAGCTTGAGTTCAAATCTGAGTTTACCCATTTATTTTAACGAGTAATATCCAGCGGTCGACGGCGAATCACTATTCTATTCTAGTAATTAAATATTAAAAATTTACGTAAATATATACGGTAAAATACAAAAACAAAAAACAATCTAAATCATTGAAGTGCAGCCCATACCACAATTGTGGAAATTGTCTCACACACATTCTTCACACCGATTCATATACTCTTCATTTAGTCGTCAATAAGAATGCGACGAATGCACACGCAGCGGCCGCTTATACATTTTTTTATATGTTTTTAATTAATAGTTATCCAGCAAACACTCGCGTTTCATTTTAAATTGATGATTTGCGAAAAATATTTTGTTATGAACAATTCATTTGGTAACATACGAGTATAAGGCCTTTCATGTTATCAAGTATTTTTTATTTGAGTATTATAATTAGAGCATTTATTTAATTTACACACATTCTTCACACAGATTCTTATGGTCTTCATTTAGTCGTCAATTATCCAGCGACGAGTGTACATGCGTTGGATGCTTGCAGATTTTTCAAATATATTTTTAAAGACTAGTTATTCAGCTGTCGTTTCATATTTTCAATAGAATGGTGCAATTCGAAAGATATTTTATGATTGCAAATGCTTTTAGCAATATGCAAAGTTTAATATGTTATAAAACATTTAAAAATGAGAGGGACGATGTTTTAAAAAGGCATTTTTATAACTTTTATTTTAATATAAATAAAATTAATAAAAAAGAAAAAGAAAAGCTTTTTGAAAACAATAAATAAAAGATAAGGAATTTATTTTAGATCTTGCGTTCTTAGCAGATACAACAGCGTTTTTAAATAAATTCAACTTGGAACTTCAAGGAAAAAATAAAAGCTTAATTGATTTATGCGAAGCTCTTTTTAACTTTAAGACTAAATTATTTTTACTCCTAGCTGAAATTCAGTGCGAAAATTTTTCAAATTTTCCAAAAACTTGAGTTGTCTATGTCAAAGAAAATTACGTAAAAAAAACATGAGCATATGTCAATTATTGAAGAAATATAAACTTATAAATACAATTTACAGACCACCAACGAATTTGAGAAAAACTATTTCTATATAGAATAAACAAATAAAATTAAGACTATGCAATATTTATCTGTATAGTTAAATTATGATGAATAAATGTTGAAGTCAGCAGAATTATGAAAACATAAAGAAAAATCAAAAACATACATAAAAACATAGTCATATAAAAAAACAAAAAATAAAATATGCAATATTTATCTATATAGCCAAATTATAAGGAATAAATCTCGAAGTCAGCAGAATTATGAAAACATAAAGAAAAAATCAAAAACATATATAATAAAAAAGACTCAAATATATAAAAGACCAAAAAATAAAATTCTCTGCCTCCATACCAACAGCAACACACCACACAACATAAGCACACCCCCTATGACGTCAGTGATGATGACACACCGAAAATAATCAGATATGCGCTGCTGTTTTTATAAACAGCAGCACACACAACCACGTATCAACACACACAAAAACTCTTTCACACAGACACATAAAAAACTAGAGGATGGCAACACTGGCTCGCTCAAAAGTAGCAGCGCAGTCGCGAGTCTATCTCCCTCATTACCTACTGGTAGGATTTGGTAATAATTTGTGCATTTCCCACATATCGAAATTGAAAAATTTGGTTTCAAAACCGACAAACTGTTTCGGAGAAATATATTTCGCAGTAGAACATAATTTTCCTCTTTTATTGAAGAATTTTCTAATTGTATTGTTTTTTTCGTGAGCGTGAGTTTTCGTGATTGTGACTTTTTTTTAAAAAAATTAGGTCGTGCATGAGTAAAATTTTGTTTGTGAGCGTGAGTGAAAACTCACTCACTCATACATACACAGGGAATGCTGTACATAGTATATTTTTTAACTTATTTCTTCTTGATAAAAAACCCTTTAAAATATTTTTTGCTAAAAACTCGTATTTTATTGTAATATATAAAAATTTTTTATTTTATTTGTTATAATATATCGTATAAGAATTATTTAAAATTATATAAATTAATACTATAAATTTTCTTCAAAATAATCTGATGTCAAAAGTTAAGAGTTTAATTAAGGTTTTAAGCTTTTACGTGCATTGAAGATTTTGATTTTTTTATCATCTCCGCTTCTAGCTTCTTTTATTAGTTCACCTAAAGCCAACATACTGTTTTCTATTATTTCCATGCGCAAAACTCTGTGCAAAGTTGGTGTCATTGATTTCCAGTGATATATGTTGTTGAAGAGTTCTTTGGTTTCAGAAGCAAACGTTTAAATTTATCTATATTTATTTGTTTTTTGCTATTAATCACTACTAATATTATTTTGAAGCGCTTCAGAATATTTATATCAATACCAGTAATAGAAGATGTGAGATCGGGATTTTCGAAGAAGCATCTTGCCATATTTCCATCATTTGAACTGCCATAACCATGAACAGGCTTATCTATAATTAAACCAAGTAGTTCTTTAAATTCTACTTAAATTCGTTTTTTCTCATCTTTCCTTAATTTACGTAAATCTGTATTATTTTTCGCTACAATATTTTCAATTCCAGGAGTTGCTCGATACTTTATATCATACGCAAGATGTAAGCAGAACTCTAGAAATCTTATCCTGGCATGAAGTGGTGGGATCCCAAATTTCAAAGCATTTTCATTAAGATCTGTTTCAGAACTCTCGTAAAATTTTTCATTTTTTACATATATTGCATTTCCAAGTGGATGTTGTATCCATTAGAGCATTTGCAACGTTTCCATCAATCATTGTTAATTGTTCTTGAAATGTAACTTTTATTATCCCATTACATTTTTCAATGAACATCGGAGACAATGCTTTGAGTTTCTCTTTGAAATGATTGACATATTCATTGATTGTTGCATTATTTTCCTTCACATATTCGAAAAATATTGGCCGACACAAGAATTTCGATCTTGGGGTTAAATCTATCCATATATCTTCGTGTTTGAAAGCGCTGCTAAATGATGAAGATGGATTATTTAAGCGCAATCGTAGTGGAACCAAATTGCCATAAATATTGAGGAATTTTTTATTTCGGGGCTGCTTTCGCGCTGTTGTTTATACTCAAAAGATCCAGATGTTCCATCGCATCCTCATTTGAAATTCAAAATGAGTTCAGAGTCTTCGCATTTATCTATATCACTTTCGCTGAACGTGGATATAATTCTCGATGCAGTATTTTCAAGGAGTTCCGATTATTTACTTTTGCACCTTTCAAGGATACATCCAATGGTTGTTCCTTATTGATTTACTACTAGGAAAGATGTCGTGTCCTTTTTCAGTAACAACCTTCTTTAAAATTTGTTACTCATTTTTTGTTAATTCCATTTCCGGATTTAGGTGTGGTTATGCTTTGAATTATTCGCTTCAGTAGCTTAGGAGATGAATTTGGTAACACATCTACAACTTTTTCCACATCATGTCTTAAATTAATCTTTTATTTCGCTGCCAGTATATGTCTTTAAAAGCGTTTCTTCTTTTTTCCTTTTTAACTTTAAATTTCTTTTTGTCACCAATGAATACATATATTTATTTCTTTTGTCATCTAGTCTTCATTTTTGATAAACTTTTGCTTGGACCAATCTGAAGCCTTAATCCTTTTTTCGCCTTTATAAAAATGTTCAAGTTTTGAACTCTCTCCATGTTTAAAAATTAACCCGTACGACGCAATTGTGTCAATAAGTTTTTCTCCTTTAAACATTCGATCAGTAGTATCGTTATTGTCCCATATTAATTTACAGATAGAACTATGTTTTAATGTTATCTCCATTATTGCAAGAACTTAAATAAATGCATTTATAAACACATTGGTATATATACTCGTAGCAAAAACATATTATCAGATAAATTTGGATAATTATAGCGAAAAACCATTATTTTCTTAAAACTTATTTGTAACAAACAAATGTATACAATTGGGTTAATATCGGACTGCACAAATTTTATAATCAGGTAGATAAAAAACAAAATATTTAACCAAGATGTCCAAACATAGTTTGAACACCATTTTTACATCAAATCTTTTGCTTAAAAAGTTTAAATTTAATTACAGTTAACCGTTAAATATTGAAAATAATCGCTAGAAGTTAAAACACAAATCATGAATTATAACAACACTGAAATTTAGTACAAAAAACATTATTTCTAATTGTCAAATCGTTCGTTTTGTAAATCGGGTTTTTAAAAGTCTCGGACTGAAAAGTTGGATTCATTCGTCCTCCAGCTATACAGCGCAGAAGTCAACCTTAACTTGTACATATAACCCTAACTCATATCCCTACTTAAACTTTAAAGTAAACACTTACCGTTAAGTTGAAATAACACAACCTGAAGTCATCAAAACCAATAAATACTTACCGCTAAGGCATTAAATACTATATCTACTTAAATCTATTTACGAGTATATCTACAAGCTGAATTTAAATAAACCAATAAATAAATAAATACATAAAAATAAATAAATATAAATAAAAAACATTAAATAAATAAATAAATAACCATTGGAAGTGAATTCATTGGCGTTTTTTATTGGAACCAGGATCAAGGTTTGATATCCCACAACCGACCTTAGTCTCCTTTATTGGCATAAGGTAAGCTCTCTCTACCAATAACCCTAAAACAAAATCACCCCCTATCTTTATCCCAAATATTGTTATTATAATCCACCTATGGAGGGATTATAATAACATTCTAACAATTATAGAGATTTTTTAATAATTAGCCAACGTAACCAGAACATTGGGCAAATTATTACATGGTCCTCTCGAAACCGGCAATTAACAGCAAGAAGAACATTGTATAACATTTACAAGAATGAGGTAAATAACGATCGTTAAAAATTTAACACCACTAGTATAGTTTGGTATGTTAAAACACAATGTTGATTAAAGTGATATAAAGAAAAAAAAACTTATGAATTAAAAAAAAAATAAAAAAGGCAAAGCGAAAAGTTTCAAAAGAAAATCCAATTTGTTAATAAAAAGTGAAACAAAAGCTAGAATTTGTCATTTAAAAAGGGCAAAGCAAAAAATTTTCATAAGAAAAACGAGAACAACAAAAGCGTGTGCGGCAAATTGGAATAGTCACACAAAAGTCAGGCAAGAAAATAAACAAGTACGAAATTGCCCCCAAGAAATTGTTTAAGGTTCTAAATACCGCAGTTTAGTGAACTGAACGGTATATGTATGTATGTGTGTATGTACGTATGTACTCATTTGGATATAGAGTAAACTTAACGGTACATGTATGTATAGGGGTATTTAATTACGTGTATAGTGTACAAGTTAAAGTTACTTTCGTTTTAACACTAAAAAAAATATATTTTTTTGCGGACGAACCGTCTTCTTTATTTATTATTAAAAAACTGAGCTTTCTACTTGTGGTGTAATTAGTCGGAATTGGCAAAGTAAATTCGGCAAAAGTTTGGTGGCATGTGCCGGATGTAATTCCACGAAAATTGCACAATCAAAGTCTGCTGGGTTATTGCTACAATTTGCAAGTGGGCCGGATATTGTTTCAAGTGTTGTTTTTGTTGACACAAAGGTGAAGAATGCTTGCATTAGCAGTTTTCTTTGTTACAAAGTATTTATGTTTGTTTGTAGCATTTCGTTAGCTTTTGCAATATTAACTCCTCCCTTCTCAATTGCAAACGTCCCCGATTGCATGGGATTCATGTCTAGAAGAGCGATTTGCTTTTCCTTAATTTGTCGTATCTTCCCCTTGAGCTTCCATAGTGCGTACATTAACGTGGACGTCAATGCCAGAAATGCTGCTAGGGTAATTGTGTAGAGCGTCAAGCCGATCTTGTTAGTTGTATCGATGTTTGATATTCGCTTTCTATTTATGGTCTCGAGGTCTTTTATCATTTCCAAAGACAGAGTTTCTTCTAGCTGGGTTTTTTTCGTTTCCTGCTGAAGTATTGCTGGTAGTGGCTCGAAATGTACTGTTTCAAGTACGTTAAAAATTTTGCCTTGGATATTGATTGTTGAGTTGTGGTGTTTTATGATGAAAGTACCAATCAGCGGGAGTGGTTGCCCATCTATTTCTATTGTGCCATTGTAATTGTTGAGAAAAAGTAATCCGGGACGAGTTTCTTCTGTGTCCGATATATGGTCAGCGTTAGTACGTATACAGTCTGTTAGCTGGCTTTTTAGGAGTTTATTTATACAATTGTTTTCACTTAATTCTATTAATTTATTCTTATTACAAATAGCTTTCTTATTATATTCTTTGCATTCGGATTTAATTCCGTAGATTTTTTTATTACATTTCAAAATTCTTTCGTATTCAATTTTATTTATTCTATTGCCTATTTTAACAGATTTTAGTATTAGTATTTTACATTCCTCGTTTTGAGTTGTAGGTAAAGATAAAATGTAGATTATCATTGAGCTATTTGCAGCTATGCTTATATCTGTGAATTCCAGTTCTTCCTCAACATTTATATAAGGTATTTTTTCATGTTTGACAATTTTCCTTATCGTTTCTATTTCAATATTAGATAGAATGAATGAATTTACAATGTTGGATTTTGCCCAATGTAGAGCATATTCGATATTTATTAATTCTTCCTTTATCAGTTGAATCTGATATTTAGTTTTAAGACTTATTTCTAGCTTATCATCTATACTGGCTTTTACAATTTTCATCATTTGATTACTTCTCTCGGTCTGTTCATTAATTTTTTATATTAATTGTCTGGTAATAATTATTTGGTTGTCATTGTTTTCGTTTAGTGTTCTTAAGTTTTCGGTTATTAGTTCTAAGTCACGATGGTCGGGATTTTCTGCGATCCATTTCCATGCGGACCCGATAAAATCCAATGAACGTTTTTTCTTTGTTGTGGGGGAAATTCTTTCAATAAGTGTCCGAATTTGGGATGTTTCGTGCAATAAGAAGGGGTACAACTGTTGGGTTGAAGTTATGTCTTTCTTAATCGTAGTCTCTATTTTTGAAATTAGTTTCGCGTATTCTGTTAAGTCAATGAGATGGATAATTTTGAAAGTTCCTTCTTGCACTCTTGCTGTGTCATCTCTTAGTGTAATAAGTTGCGAGTTCGAGTAATCAAATATCTGAAATTCAGTACTCGCTAGTTGCGCGAGAAGCCTGTAAAATCAATATAATAATCTATACTTAGTTGGTTTTTTCTTTAATGTATTGCATCGAACGCCTATGGCATATTGTTCGGTATGTGTTTATGTGTACTTTTTTTCATTCTTTGTTTTCTTAAATTCTAATGCATTTAATTTTCTTTTTTGAGTTTTAATATTGTATCGAACGCCTATGGCATATTGTTCGGTATGCGTACCTTTTTTTCATTCTTTGTTTTCCTAGATTCTAATGCATTTAATTTTCTTTTTGAGTTTCCTATATTTCTTTTTCCCAAACTTCTTAACTCTAGATATTTCTGTTGATAATTTCCTCAAATTTTCTCTGTCTTCCTCCTTTATAATGTATAATTGGATTAAAGTATCTAGGTGATCTTCTATGCTAATTCTCTCGGTTACGTTCATTTTTATAGTATTTCTATTCCTTAGGTTTGCTTTCTCAATGTTTTGCTTAATTTCTAATGTGAGTCTTATGAACTATACGTCCGGATTCTGTCAGTACTGTAGTTCCTCTGTCTTCTTTGACTTCTTCTTTCCTATATCTGGGCGAAAGTTTATTCCCTAACCTTTTGTTGATTTTTACAAAAACTATATCCTTTGGATTATATGACCGGAATGGTGTCCTCTTCCTATTATGAAATTCTAGGTCTTTACGTTGTTTTTCTATTAGTCTGTTAACGTTATCTTGTCGTTCCTTCTCTATTTATTCCGGGTCAGAGCTTACTGTTCGTCCGAAAAATGCTTCGACTGGTTTCCTCTTGGTTGTTGAATGAATTGTGTAATTATACTTATGTAGTGATCTGAAAAGCAAATCTTTAAAGTTACTATGGGTATTCTCGGTTTTCACGCAGCGCATTATTTCGCTGAGTGTAGAATGGAACCTTTCGACTTGTCCGTTTACACTGCTGGTATATGGGGGTGTTTTCTATACATGTATCCCGTATTGGTTGCGGAGCATAAAAGTAATTGGCGCTGAGCTTAAAGATTTCTCATTATCTATTACAATTTGATCAGGGATGCCGAACGATGCTAATAGTTCTTGAAGGGGTAGCTTGATATCCTCTGTTGCTCTTGATTTTATAACCTTGGCCTGTGCGTATTTGGAGAATTTGTCCACGGCCGTTAGAACGCTTTTATTCTTGGTGTAGTAAATATCGACATGCAGGATATGTCCAGGATGAGTGGGTATAGGCGTGGCTTGGAGAAAGGGTATAGAAGGGTGTCGATCGTATTTATTTTCTTTGCACACTTTGCACTGCTTCACAATCTTTGTAATCTTTGCGTTCATATGCGGGAAATAAAACTTTTCCAATAGTTGCGCTTTATTTTCGGTTGCGTTCCTGTGTGCTCTATTATGCTGTTTTATTATTTCGGCTTCCTGATCTATATCTCTGGTTAGATCTTCCACTTGGTTTCGAGTATATCTCACCTTGTATCGGCTGAAATGTTGCGGGTAGATTGCCTGTATTATGCATAAAACATAGTCGTTGGTAATAATGCCATTTGTTACTGAGGGGTTTAAGTAGCGTTTTAAAATATTAATGAGAGTGTTCTCGGAAAAATCTTGCTCGATTATAATATGCCTGTGATAGGTCGGAAAAACTATTTTAAACTGGTAAGAAGGGAATTCTCCTGTGGAGAGGAATAGCTGATTCTTGAAAACGTTAATTGGGGCGTCCGTGTAGGGTATGATATTCTGAGGAGAGCTGTCGTCGCTATGTTGTGTTGGTGTCAGTGAATTTACTTGAGAGTTGTTTGAAATTCGAGATAGCGTGTTTGCTACTAGGTTGGATTTGCCTGGTTTATATTTGAGCTCATAGTTGTGCTCTTCTAGAACTGCTTTCCATCGCTTTAGCTTGCTGTTGCTGTTCTTGTTGCTTAACGCATAAGTCAGTGGCTGATGGTCAGTGAATATCTTTACTGCGACGGATCCGTACAGGTAGCTTCGCAATGTTTTTAAGGCCCAGACTATAGCCAACATTTCTTTCTCGTTTGTGGCATAGTTTTCTTCGGTCTTCGAGAGAGTTCGCGATATGAATGTGATGGGTTTTCCCTCTTACTCTAGCACTGCTCCTATTGCGTAGTTGGATGCGTCAGTTGTTAGGATAAATTCCTTGCTAAAGTCAGGGTATTGCAGCATTACTTCATCCGATGCGAGAGAGTTTTTTATTTTCTTGAAGGCGTCAATTGCCTCTTTGTCTAAAGTTATCTCTTTCTTTGCTGACATATGTTTGGACATTCGCCCTTCCACCCCTCTCAAAAGCAGGGTAAGGGGCTTTGCTAGTCCAGCATAGTCCTTGATAAATCGTCTATAAAATCCAGACATGCCCAAGAACGATCTGAGTTCCTTTAAGTTCCTTGGTATGGGGATCTTTTCTATGGCTTTGAATTTTTCCGGGTTCGCCTTTATCCCATCCGATGTTATTATGAATCCCAAAAACTCAACTTCGCTTGAAAAAAATTTGCATTTATCTAGCTGGATTTTCATGTTAGCTTGTTCTAATGTATTAAAAATTGCTTCTAAATCCCTTGCATGATCCTCCTCAGTTTTGCTAAAAATTATGATATCATCAATATACACAAAACAAATCCTTCCTATATGCATTCTTAAAATATAATCCAGAGCCCGTTGGAATAAGGAAGGGGCATTCTTCAATCCGAAAGGGAGACGATTGAATTCATACTTCCCGTTGTTGATCGAGAAGGCTGTTTTTTCGGTATCAGATTCCTTCAGAAGGATCCGATAAAATCCGCTCTTCAGGTCGACAACAGAAAAAACCCTGTTTTGTCCTAACTGGGAGAGGACTTCCTTTATTTCAGGGATTGGGTAACGGTCGGCGATAGTGACAGAGTTGAGTTTTCTGTAGTCGATAACTAACCTGTACTGCCTGTTCCCTTCTGAGTCTGGCTTCTTGTTCACGATCTATACTGGTGAATTGTATGGAGAACGGGACGGTCGGATTATTCCGTCTTCGAGGAGTTTACTAATTTGTGCTTCGACTTCGGATTTTAAAGACATAGGATAGGGGTAATATCTTGTGTAAATTGGAGAGTCTGTATTCGTACGGATTTCTCCTAAAACCCTAGTTGTGTACGTTAATTTTTTGTTTGGTTCGGAGAATAACGTTGGGAATTTCTTTACTAATGACTTTACTAGCTGTTTTTGTTCCGATGTTAGGTGTTCGATTTTTGTCTCTATATTATTTACGTCTTTTGCTAGTTCCTGCTTGATGGGTACCCTAAATTTATTTTCTATGAGCATGTAGTCATCTGCGGTATATATAACAGCTTTAAGTTGTTTCAAACTATCATTACCGATAATAGCGTGGAAGGATTTTAATGTTGGTAAAACGAAAAATTTTAGCTTCTTATCGTTGAATCCGAAGAGATTAAGTTCGACGTAGTGTGTAATCTTAATTTTTCCTCCTATTGAATTTGCAAAAAATATACTTTCGTTAGGTTTCGGGTTTTTTGCCAGTGAGGGTTGGATAAAATTTTTGTTTGAGCCTGTGTCTATTAGAAATTTTAATGTTCTTCCGTCACTTGCTCTACATTTGAAGTAGGGGAGTGAGGAAGCGGTTAGTCTAAAAATTTTACGTCCACAAATTGATCAGGATCGTTATCAGAATAGTTTTGTTCTTGAGTTTCGTACTCTTGATAATACTCCTGCCAGAGTTGTTCATTGTCGTCTTGGTTTGTATTATAGTTTTCCCTATCGTTTCCGTTGGTTGCTTCCTGGGAGATGTGATTAATTCTCTGGAATTTATTTGGGAATTTATGGTTGAGTTGATTAGATGGTGCCGGTGGTCGCTTCCCTAAAAAAGCGTTGAAATTTGGTCTATTCATGTAATCTATACGTCTTGTTTGCTGTGAACTGTCAACATCCATAGGTGTTGGTTTTGGTAGAGGTTTTGGGCCAAATGTAAATCTTGGAGGTTGTAAATTTTGATATTGTGGAAAGTTTCGTGGGAATATAGAATTATGTGTATTGAAATTCTGCTGGTCCGTTGTGGGTCTATTGAATGTGCATTGCCTAGCTGGGTGATAGTGCATTCCTAGTGGGTTATATGTTTTTTGTGTGCAAAATGGTGGTTTCGCGTGTGTTTGCGGTGGTATATATGCTGGCGATGTTTGCATTTTTCGGCCTTTGTTTTGGTTATAGGTGTACTGTGACCTATATCCTTGATTTTCCAATTTCATGCATAAGTGCAGAGCTTGTGGTGGATCCGCAGGTTCCTTCATACCTAGTAATTTCGGAAGGTCTCCGTTAAGTCCTCTGATGAATGTGTCTAAGGCTTTGTTTCTGTAGGTTTGTGTAAGAAGCTGTAAAGCTTCCTGTCCAATTTGCAAACTTGATACTTTGTTTAGTATTAGTGAAAGATGATTATAGACTTCTTGATAAAATTGAGGAATGGAACTTCTTCCTTGCACTAGTGATGTGAGTTGGCATTCAAGAGTTGTTATGTCGCGTCTATCGGCATAATGGAGGTTTAGGCAGTGAGAAATCGCTTGCCAGTTTAAGGGAACGTTATATGATTCAAGAATCATGTCAGCATTTCCTGTTATTTTGTTCCTGATGGTGCTGAGAATACCGAAGTACTTTGGTGTGCCTCTGGTGTTTTCGTAAATTTTAAGAACTCGGTCGACGCTTTTCCGCCATGAACTGAATTCTGAGGGGTTTCCTGAGAAATCCTTAAGACTTCGTACAATGTCTGGTATTTTGTCCAAGTCACTAATCTGATTTCGGTGTTCTGGTCTAATTGTCTCGTCGGTGGCATTAACTAATATACTATCTGGATTACTACTAATAAGATTTTCCCGCATTACACTTCCAACAATATTATTAATTAGTCTCTAAATCTGGTGCTGCTGCGGGTTGTGATGCTGGAGTAGATGGGGCCTGTACATTAGGTTGCTCTAATATGCTTGGTCTAATTAAATTGTTAGGATTTGACATTTTGTTTATTCACTGTTTACTTTCCCGAAAGTTTATTATCTCTAAATTTTTATTCTCGTAAAAAAACTAGATTATTATTTTCTTGGAGTTTGTTCTTCTTTAAAAAGAAATTTCCTGTTTTTTCCAAAGTTTAGTAAGAATATTTTTGATATTTAACTAAATTATTATCTTCTTAAGATTTGTTTTATTCAAAAACTATTATTTTTTATTTATTTATTTTCTTGTTTCTTTTTTTCTTAATTTTTTTTTTTTATTTATTGGTTTTTCACTGAATTATTATTTTTTTAATTTGTATAATTTTTCTTCTTTAAAAAAAAAATTTTAAGCTCTATCTACTTATTTCTACTGGAGTAAGATTCGCGCAGTAGTGGTTCTAGTTTTTTTTAATTCTTTTTGCTTACAATAATATTGCTGCTGCAATCATCCCACGGCGATGGGGAGATATCCTGTTTACGTGAGGTTGTTACTGAGGGTCCCTCGATGCGCACTCTTCGTGGGGGTGCGTTTTGGTTGTAACGCTGATATGTGAGTCCTTCGTCGCTTCGTATATCCTTATTCTCTGGCACTTCTTGAGGGCCTTAGAACTTGCAGTTTGTATGATCACTTTTTCCTTTGTAAAGGATTATTGTCACATTTTCTCTGATAAAGGATACGCGAACGCGACTGGCAGTTGGGTGCCAGTTAAACTTACTTTCGTTTTAACACTAAAAAAAATATATTTTTTTGCGGACGAACCGTCTTCTTTATTTATTATTAAAAAACTGATCTGTTAGTAAATACAATTATTGTCTTAAATACTACTTTCTGTCTCGTGGTGTAATTAGTCGGAATTGGCAAAGTAAATTCGGCAAAAGTTTGGTGGCATGTGCCGGATGTAATTCCACGAAAATTGCACAATCAAAGTCTGCTGGGTTATTGCTACAATTTGCAAGTGGGCCGGATATTGTTTCAAGTGTTGTTTTTGTTGACACAAAGGTGAAGAATGCTTGCATTAGCAGTTTTCTGTGTTACAAAGTATTTATGTTTGTTATTTCGTTAGCTTTTGCAATATTAACTTACATAGTGTTGGACAACAAAAAAAAAAGTATGAATAGTTATGTGTATAGAAATCTGACATACAGTGACAATAAAATTTGTGGATCGAAAGTGCAAAAATTCTCTGGTGAAGGGCATGTTACATACGCGCCTGCACAAGAATTAGAAGAAGAAATAATAGAGGGAAAACGCATAATAGCAAGAGGAATAAAGGTATTAATAACAAATTCAGTTTGCGGGTTCGCAATGTATACATATGTATGTATATATGTATGTACACATTTTCGCAAATTATGTGTAAAAATATTTTAAATAAATTATACAGAAAATTCACTCGCTGTTTTATACATACATACATATATAAAACACATAAATAAATTTATACAGCAAACTCACTCGCTGCTTCATACATACATACATTCATACACATACATAAAGTTAAATAGTCAAAAAGAAATAACTCTCGTGTTCTGGTAACTTTTAACACTTTTGTTTTCACACTATACATGTGCACATACATTCACTTGTCATAACATTTGGGTTCTCTTAACAACTAACATTTAAACTTGAAATATTTAACGTTTCAACATCGCAATAAATCATATGTACGTACATACTTTAAACATTTTAATAAATAAACACATACAGTGGAGTGCAAATTAAGTAGTAATTATACATATATACATAAAACAACCTTTATCAGCGGGAATTTTTGCTACCAAAAAAATAATTAACAACGTTTCACACATACTTATGTACATATGTATATACACACACAATAAATAAATTTTAAAGTCATTCACTCATTTCTTGCTCTTTTTATATTCTCCTAAAAACAAATCTATTAGAAATTGAATAAGTAAATTTAAACCAGATTATTTACTCGGTATATACATAAACAGAGTAAATAGGTAAGAGTAAGAAATTTATATACCTGGCTCATATTGTAGATAAATAACGTTTATAAGTAATTAGTCGAACTTTTATTAATATTTTTATATATTGAAACGATTGATTTTGGCTCAAGTTCAAACCCGAATTTACCCATTTATTTATTCTAATTTTTTTATTCTTTAATTTTTATTAGAAAATTTTTTGGATAAATTCATTATTATTTTTTATTAAGAGAGTACTATATATAGAACAATTTTTATTATTCATCATACTAGCAGAACGGATCAGTACTGATTTCGAGGTCGCTACACCATCTCATCAGCGTTCTTTGTTCAATTTTACCACTTTTGACGGTGGATACTAGTGATCAGGAATATCAACTATTTAACCGTATTATTTAACAAATTAGGATACGAAAAGTACAAACTTATTCATTTTCACATGTCAAATCAATTTCGGTTAGTACGAAATCCCATCTATGATGAATAACTACTCTATATATTTCAGTCTCTCTTGCTTATTCAGCGCCATTGGCTGCAGAGAAATAAGCGGTACTTAATCATGTTGTTAGGTTTATGTCATTTGTAGTTGAATTTCTTTTTTAGTATTCAACCAACTATGACCAAGTAAACATGTAGATTTTGACGCGTGCCATCGTTATTTATAATTAATGTTTATAAGTAATTAGTCGAACTTTTATTAATATTTTTATATATTGAAACGATTGATTTTGGCTCAAGTTCAAACCCGAATTTACCCATTTATTTATTCTAATTTTTTTATTCTTTAATTTTTATTAGAAAATTTTTTGGATAAATTCATTATTATTTTTTATTAAGAGAGTACTATATATAGAACAATTTTTATTATTCATCATACTAGCAGAACGGATCAGTACTGATTTCGAGGTCGCTACACCATCTCATCAGCGTTCTTTGTTCAATTTTACCACTTTTGACGGTGGATACTAGTGATCAGGAATATCAACTATTTAACCGTATTATTTAACAAATTAGGATACGAAAAGTACAAACTTATTCAAGAGAGACTGAAATATATATAGAGAGACTGAAATATATAGAGTAGTTATTCATCATAGATGGGATTTCGTACTAACCGAAATTGATTTGACATGTGAAAATGAATAAGTTTGTACTTTTCGTATCCTAATTTGTTAAATAATACGGTTAAATAGTTGATATTCCTGATCACTAGTATCCACCGTCAAAAGTGGTAAAATTGAACAAAGAACGCTGATGAGATGGTGTAGCGACCTCGAAATCAGTACTGATCCGTTCTGCTAGTATGATGAATAATAAAAATTGTTCTATATATAGTACTCTCTTAATAAAAAATAATAATGAATTTATCCAAAAAATTTTCTAATAAAAATTAAAGAATAAAAAAATTAGAATAAATAAATGGGTAAATTCGGGTTTGAACTTGAGCCAAAATCAATCGTTTCAATATATAAAAATATTAATAAAAGTTCGACTAATTACTTATAAACATTAATTATAAATAACGATGGCACGCGTCAAAATCTACATGTTTACTTGGTCATAGTTGGTTGAATACTAAAAAAGAAATTCAACTACAAATGACATAAACCTAACAACATGATTAAGTACCGCTTATTTCTCTGCAGCCAATGGCGCTGAATAAGCAAGAGAGACTGAAATATATAGAGTAGTTATTCATCATAGATGGGATTTCGTACTAACCGAAATTGATTTGACATGTGAAAATGAATAAGTTTGTACTTTTCGTATCCTAATTTGTTAAATAATACGGTTAAATAGTTGATATTCCTGATCACTAGTATCCACCGTCAAAAGTGGTAAAATTGAACAAAGAACGCTGATGAGATGGTGTAGCGACCTCGAAATCAGTACTGATCCGTTCTGCTAGTATGATGAATAATAAAAATTGTTCTATATATAGTACTCTCTTAATAAAAAATAATAATGAATTTATCCAAAAAATTTTCTAATAAAAATTAAAGAATAAAAAAATTAGAATAAATAAATGGGTAAATTCGGGTTTGAACTTGAGCCAAAATCAATCGTTTCAATATATAAAAGTAGATAAATAACTTTAAAACATAAGAGTTAAACGGATCGTATGTTATGTTAGGATTTAACATTCAATGTTGGTTAAGAAAGATTTGCTCACAGTCTTTTATCTCTACACATAACATTTAAGTTCTGTTAGAAATCATCATTAAAAGGAAATAAGACCCATACTGTCCATTGCGAAATAAACACATAAACAAGAAAAAGTTGAGTCAGCCGAACTCAATTTGAAAAAAAAAACTTTATTTACATAAAATTGCAAAACGTTCAAGGTAAGAGTTGGTTGACTATTTGAGTTTACCCTGTAAAACTTGATGCTGCAAACTAAAGAAATTTACGTGAACATACATAAATTTCGTTAACAGTTGGTTAACAGCAACTCATACTCAACCGATTTTCACATCTGTCTCATAACAGAGTTGAATGCCCTTTGAGATTTAGTAAATAAAAGGAATACAAGTAAATAGCCAGTAAATATTTTCAAGGGTTTCCAGTTATAGCCGGCAATTTAACACGTAAAAAAATAATCCCAAAATTAAATGAAGATTATTAATTGTAATTAAATTTTAAGACCCACACGTAAATATACATGAACATTACATATTTAAAAACATTATCCCGTGGCATAAGAGAATGCGTTTAAGAAATTTGATATTCCCAAAAATTTCTTGATAGACATGCCAATCAAAGTGATGGTATTGGTTGAATACCCTATAAAAGTGCTCCTTATTGAAAAGTTTAGGTATTAAATTTCAACTTTCTATATTTATATTCGAAACTAGAAATTAATTTCGAGTGCTATTACTCTATAGCCCCTCCTTCAGGAATATAGAAATGTTGGTTTATAGTAAACTTTCCCACTTTTCATAAAGTATAACACATAAAACCGCATATTGTGAACACATACCCACACTTAATACATTAAAGTAAAACCACAAGTGCATTCACTATACACACATAAAATATAAATACACACAGGTGAAGATTATTGGTATAATTAAAATTATTATTCAGAACCTGCTCATAACAACGTGTGTAATTTATGCATTTATTTCCTCATTCATTTGCATTACTAGTATTATTACTATTATAATACACATTAAAATCCCTACCGAAAAAAATTTTTCGGTATCTCAAAATTTTTTGTTCTCCAAAACTATAAAATTCCCATTTGAAATTTGTTACTCCCAAACAAATTCGTTGCTCACCCCTCAAAGTGCCACCACTCTATAGGTGTACTTAAATTTCAAACTCCTCTGTGAGATTGGAATTAGTTCCTAGTGCTATTCCTCTATAGCCCCTTCTACAATACTATAGAAAATAGGAACATAATTTGAAGGTAAAAATATTGGTTCTATCTAGAAACATTCTATCGAACAAACAAGTTGGCATAAATCTCAATCAGGGCATATACGAACTCGAATTTTCCCCTATCTCACTCATTATTCACTAAATATGCCTTCCACATCTCAGCAAGCTTGCACTTTTGCCAAAGAGCATTTTAGCTTTGACTCTGATCACTTACTCTCATTTTGCGAGAGGTTCAAGGAGACCCCATTAGCAAATCATACGGAGAGCATCCTTGAAGTCAAGTTGAAGGACTTGGACGCGCGGTGGGATAGGGTAAACATATCTTATGAAGATTTTATATATCACAGGGACGATAGTATTATCCAAGAGAACAAACAAGAAGCGAAAGATAAATTCGATCTGTGTACAGATGAATATTACTCATGTAGCGCTCAAATATTCGACCAGTTAAGAATTATACACTAGGAAACCTTGGGAAACCCAAGGTTTCAATCTACATCTCGATATTCCGTGCCCAATACAGATTCCGCTCAAACATTCGCCCTAATTGCCCCTACTGATTGCATTAAACTCCCGCCGTGTGATACAGAGGTATTTCATGGCAGTTATGAACAATGGCCATCGTTTCGTGACATATTCACATCCGTTTATATAAATCATTCGAGGCTCACCCCATTGACGATCTTCGCAATAAAACGAAGGGTGAAGCTGGGGTCATAGTCAAAAGGTACACTCTCATGAAAATTTCGAGCAGGCATGGGATGCGTTGAAAACTCGATACGAGAACAAGCGGGTTCTCATAGACAACCAAATAAAAATTTTATTTGATATACCATCCGCAAAGAATGAAGACAATGAGTCCATACGTAGAATCCACTCATCGGTGAATGATTGCTAAGCTACTTTAAGAACGCTTGAAGTTCAAATAGCTCCTCGAGATCTCCCAAAATGGACACAGATGTCAAAGTTTCTAGTAGATAGGTATGAGGCAGTAGAAAGCCTCCCAAATATAAAAACCTCGAAAGATTGCTTTAGTCTCAAGCCCACACACGCCAACCCAACGTACAGACCTATGTCTCGCAAGAAAATCTGTGTTACCGCCGCCACTGTAACTTTATTTACTTCTTTTATTTTTAAATACTTTGTGGCTCCGTTAAAACAAGTAAATAAATGTATGTATACATACCCACATATGTACATGCATATTCACATATATTCAATATGTATGTGGATATGTATTTACTTACATATTATTGCGTGTTTTAACGGTTTAATCTGCTGATCAACTTTTGCTTTAAAAGACATTGTAAATAAAAATTATTGTTCTTTGTGAGTTGACCAACAGCAGTTCAAAACAAATTGTTTTAAAGCATACATAAATTTAAACTTTGTATAAATTTATAAAAACTCAAAAGTGTTTCAATAAAATAATATAATTGATATTAGTTGCTCTTAAAAGTTGTTTTGTTACTTATTTGCTGGGTCAATTAGAGGACCAACATTTCTTTAAAACAATTTTAATTAAATTAAATAAACAATAAACTTAAGAAAAGTGAGCCACTAAAGAACTTAAGTGTTTTACATAAAAATGAAAAACAGTTCTTTTGGAAAAATAAATTAAAAAAAACTGTCGTGTTGCAAATGATAAAGTTAAAATCGAGTTGTTCTTTATAAAAACTGTGCGGGACAACTACTTTTAAATAAAAATACAATTAAATCGTTGTAAAAATAAATAGACAAGACAATGTCGGTAAGCGATTTTAATTGCAACAAGTGTACGGAAAAAGACACCGAGCAAATGGTGCAGTGCGACGCGTGTGATAAATGGTACCACTTCCAATGCGTCGGAGTTAATAGTGACATAGCGAATGTAAGCTGGAATTGCTCGTGTGTTGCTGATGCAAATAGTGCCTCCAATGTGGCCCAACCAACACAGCCGCCCAGTAACGCTACAGTAGAGTTTGCCGCCGGCTTACAACTGTCGTCATCTCCTGCTAACCATATAAAGGAAACCCTTTCAGATGCGCCTGGCTCATCGTCGGGGAAAAATGCTCATCCGCCATCAAATCTAAATAAATATGGATGTGAAAAGAGCAATACAAGGTTAGTTTTAGGAAACGTTTTGCATAAAACAGCAACAACAGGTGACAAGTTTGTACAGCAAAATCGTGGTTCTCTTAATGGGCAAAACACGTCGTCCAATTCTTTACCGTCCCACACAAAATTGAAATTGCAGATGCTGGAAGAAGAAAAAGAGCTCCAAAGGCAGTATTTAGCGAAAAAATATAGTATCCTGAGTCAAGGTGATGTATGCCAAGACACAAATTCATTTCTGTCCGTTTCTAGCTTCCAGCCCAATGCTGCGCAAATAGCAGCAAGACAGGTTATTCCAAAAGAGCTGCCGAATTTCGATGGCAACCCAGAAGATTGGCCCCTATTCATCAGCAACTATAAGAATAGCACAGAGATTGCAGGCTATACAGATGGGGAAAATCTAATGCGACTACAGTCGTGCCTTCGGGGCCGTGCCAAAGAATTAGTAAAAAGTAAACTTCTCATTCCATCAATGGTAAGCGAAATTATACAAACTTTAGAAATGTGTTTCGGTCGCCCAGAACATATATTAGAAAGCATGATAGCTAAAGCTACAAAAATACCTCCGCTCAAAGACAGGCTCGACAATCTCATCGAATATGCCCTCGCCATTAAAAATATTTGCTCTACAATGGAAGCATGTAATTTAACAGCACATTTAAATAATCCATTGCTCGTAAAAACCCTGCTTGAAAAATTGCCCGACAACCACAAATTAAATTGGGCAATGCATATGAAAGATGATAAGGTTCCGGTAGTTAAAGCATTCAGTGATTGGATTTTTAACATTGCAAGCGCAGCCAGGTCGTGCCTCCATTAGGCACCAAAAAAGGTGGTTCAGTGCACACTCATTCTGAGCCAGTGTACCAAAATAAAACATTTTGCTGCTTTTGCAAAAGCCAACAACATAAAATCCAGCATTGTGGTGAATTTCAGGCACTAAGTCTCGATGAAAAGTGGAATGTTGTGAAACAAAACAAATTATGCCGCCAGTGTTTAAATGCTCATAAACGCAAATGTTTCTCAAAAAAGGTATGTGATATTAGTAACTGCTCATTAAAGCATCATCCTTTGTTGCATAGGTATACAGTAGCAACCAATCAAAATCCAGGATTAGTGGCACAAGGTCGCAGTGGTAACGTAAATGCTCATAATGGCAGCGGTGAAGTAAAACAGTGGTTCAGAATATTGCCAATCCGTATACATTACAGAGGTAGTTCCATGGAAACATTCGCATTTTTAGATGAAGGTTCGTCCGTTACTCTAATGGAACAGAGTCTCTTTGAAGAGTTGGGTCTCAGCGGTAAAAAGGAGCCTTTAGAGCTACAGTGGACAGGCGATACTACTCGAACTGAACAAGATTCTGTAAAAATCGACATTGAAATTTCTGGTGCTAAAAGCGATAGCAGATTCACGCTTCACGATGTCCGAACGGTGAATAATCTTGGCCTGCCTTTACAGTCAATTGAGTTTGGTGAAATCGTAAAGAGCTGCCCACACTTAAAAGGTTTGCCGATTCTTTCTTATACGAATGCCAAGCCGATGATTCTTATTGGTCTCAACAATTGGCGTCTAGCTGTTCCCTTGAAAGTCAAAGAAGGTAAAAGGTGTCAACCGATTGCATCTAAAACTCGTCTCGGTTGGACTCTTCAAGGCAGTGGGCCAGACTCGAGCAAAATTTCTTCACTGAATATACATACATGTACCTGTGAAAAGCGTTATGGTGAGTTGCATGATAAAGTCAAAGAATATTTTGCCCTTGAAGCACCAAAAGAGAAAAATGTTTTGTCGCCCGAAAACAACAGAGCTATGAAAATACTCGAAAGCTCCACACAGAAGAAAAATCAACAATATGAAGTGGCTCTTCTATGGAAAGAAGATGTTCCTAAACTGCCTGAAAGTTATGATGCTGCATGTCATCGACTGAAATGTCTTCAGAAGAAGTTGCAAAAAGAACCCCAGTTACAACAGACGATGCAAGCCGAAATCGATAAGCTGCTCTTGAAAGGTTATGCTCGGAAGGTGTTAGATTCAGAAATGTTTTCGTACCCTGGCCGCACTTGGTATTTACCAATTTTTGTTGCCCTTAATCCAAATAAACCAGGTAAAGTTCGACTCGTCTGGGACGCAGCTGCGAAGTCACAAAACAAGTCTCTAAATGACTTTCTCATTTTTGGTCCTGATTTGCTTACGTCACTCTTCAACATTTTAATTGAGTTTCGCGTGGGACAAATTGCGATTTGTGGTGACATTGCTGAAATGTTTCATCGTATCAACGTTAGAGATGATGACATGCACGCTCAACGATTTTTGTGGCTCGAAAATCTTGATAATAAACAACAAACGTGTGTATACGTGATGAAGGCGCTCACGTTCGGTATGAGTTGTGCACCCTGTATTGCTCATTTCGTCAGAGACAAAAACGCTGGCGATTTTAAAACTTTGTATCCCAGAGCTGTCAAAGCAGTACAACAATATCACTATATGGATGACTTCATAGATAGCGTTGACAGCGAAGAAGAGGCAGTAGAACTTGCGCTTCAGGTGAAGACGATTCATTCAGCTGCTGGATTTCATATGCGAAATTGGGTTACGAATTCCGAACTCGTCCGAATGCACCTATCTGATGATGGTTCAGATACTCAAACTTCCTTCAAATCAATAGAAAAAGTTTTGGGTATGTATTGGGAATCAAATAATGACGTTTTTCAGTATAATTCTAGATTCTCGAGGCTACGAAGAGACGTTTTCAACACTGACATAATCCCCACTAAAAGGGAAGTCCTTCAAGTCCTTATGTCGATATTTGATCCATTAGGATTTGTATCTCACTACACAATTGGTTTAAAAATATTACTTCAAGATATTTGGCGCTCGGGCATAAAATGGGATGATGAGCTCAACGAGGATCTTTGCGTAAAATGGCATTTGTGGCTCTCCAATCTGCATAAAATAGCCTCCATCAGAATTCCAAGATGTTACTCCAAGTTTCTGAAAACTACGAAGAATGTTCAACTACATACATTTGTCGATGCCGGTGAAAATGCTTATGCTGCTGTATGCTATTTCCGTATTCAACATGGCGATGATGTCGATGTGTCTATTGTGGCGGCTAAATCCAAGGTAACCCCACTTAAGCCGATATCAATTCCTCGACTGGAACTTCAAGCCGCGTTGCTGGGCACACGATTGGCCACAAAAATTCGAAATGCTACACGCCTTCGTTGCACAGATTATTTCTATTGGTCCGATTCTAAGACAGTGCTGAAATGGCTGTCAATCGACCCGAAAAACTTTAAAGCCTTCGTGATGTATCGAGTCGGTGAAATTTTAGAGTCAACAAATTTAAATCAATGGAGTTGGGTTTCATCAAAGTCAAATCCCGCAGATTTTGCCACTAAAATCGGTTCATCTGACAACGATCTGTGGCTCAGTGGTCCAACGTTTCTAAAATGTTGTCAAAATATGTGGCCTAAATGTCCAGATCTTAGTAGCACCAATAATGAAGAAATACGAAATCACTTACTTGTTATCGACAAATCGAGCAGTCTCAAAATCAACATTGAATATTTCTCAAATTGGAAGCGGCTCTACATGGCTCTTTCGCGGTTTGTGTTTTACATTGAGAAATTGAAATATATTGCACAAGGAGGCGAAACAAAAGGTATGTGCTTTGAATATATTCAAAAGGCCAAAATTATTTTGTTCAGGTATGCCCAAACTGCTGAATTTTCAAACGAAATAAACTGTCTCAAAAATAAAAAGAAAATTCATCCTAGTAGCAAGCTTAGGCAGCTAAATGTTTTGCTCGATGATGACGGAGTCTTACGTGTTTGTGGCAGAGCCCAATCCCTAAATTGTAATGATGCTATCGTCATGCCAAGCAGCCATTACATTACATTTTTATTGGTCCGAAACTACCACGAAGATTTTCATCACTGTCTGCACGAAGCTATACTATGTAGAATAAAATCGAAGTTTTACATACCAAAATTGAGAGTTATTTACAAAAATGTTCGCTCAAAATGTCAACAATGTAAAAATCAAGCTGCTGCACCTCAACCACCATTAATGGCATCTCTACCAGCAGCAAGGCTCGCAAGTTTTGAACGCCCATTCACCTATATAGGAATTGACTTTTTTGGCCCGTTATTTGTAGCAGTAGGCAGACACAGAGAAAAACGTTGGGGAGTATTATTTACTTGTCTGACAGTTAGAGCTATACATATAGAAGTCGCTCACAGTCTCGATACGAGCTCGTGCATAATGTGCATTCAAAATTTTATAAGTCGTCGTGGCTCGCCGAAAGAAATTTACACCGACAATGGTACGAATTTTAAATCTGTGGAAAGAGTTCTCCGTGAAGAAAAACAAAATCTCGATATCCAAAAGATTATCCGTAAATATGATGAAATAAGGTGGAAATTCAATCCTCCTGCAGCACCACATATGGGTGGCGCCTGGGAAAGGCTAGTGCGCACAGTAAAAAATACACTCTATGCTTTGTGTCCCGCTTTTAAATTTAACGACGAGACATTAAGAAGTGCGTTATGGGAAGCTGAATTTATAATTAACTCTCGCCCTCTAACCTTTGTGGCTCTAGATTCAGCTGAAGACGACGCCCTTACACCAAACCATCTGTTACTCGGGTCTGCTGATGGATACAAACCTTTGTGTGATGTTAACCACGATCTTCGTCAACGTTGGCACCAAACCCAGCAGTTTGCAAACCATTTTTGGAAAAGATGGATCCATGAATATGGCCCAACGTTAATCCGACGCAGCAAATGGTTCGAGAAGGTGAAACCGCCAAACGTAGGAGACATAGTCGTATTAGTGGACGATACACTTCCACGCAACAGTTGGCCCAAAGGTGTAATTGCAGAAACTCTCACAGCGAAAGATGGTCAAGTCCGTCGAGTAAGAGTTAAAACCAGTTCCGGTACATTCGAGAGGCCAGTAGCCAAAATAGCAGTTTTAGACGTCGGTAATAATTATGATGGCAAGCTGACGGGCCCCTAGTTCGCTTGCGAGGGGGGGAATGTTACCGCCGCCACTGTAACTTTATTTACTTCTTTTATTTTTAAATACTTTGTGGCTCCGTTAAAACAAGTAAATAAATGTATGTATACATACCCACATATGTACATGCATATTCACATATATTCAATATGTATGTAGATATGTATTTACTTACATATTATTGCGTGTTTTAACGGTTTAATCTGCTGATCAACTTTTGCTTTAAAAGACATTGTAAATAAAAATTATTGTTCTTTGTGAGTTGATCAACAGCAGTTCAAAACAAATTGTTTTAAAGCATACATAAATTTAAACTTTGTATAAATTTATAAAAACTCAAAAGTGTTTCAATAAAATAATATAATTGATATTAGTTGCTCTTAAAAGTTGTTTTGTTACTTATTTGCTGGGTCAATTAGAGGACCAACAATCTGTATGAAAGTTCGTGCAAGCTTTGTGATGAAAATCACCCTTTAAGATCATGCCCAAAGTTTAGAAGTTTCACTGTTCAGCAAATGGTCGATTTTGTATTGCAATAATTGTTTGGCAACATCACATTTGAAGGCGAATTGCAGCAGAAAGTACACTTGTTTACATTGCAAAAAATCCCATCATACTCTGCTTCATGTAAGGCAAAAATTTCCCAGCGTTTCGGCCAGCACGGAAAACTTTCATCAACGAGAAACATTAAAAGGAAAACAAAATATGGCTTCAAACTCTTTTTCAAACGCTACCCAAGGTCACAAAAGTAGAGTGCAAAATGAACTTCCCCAGACATCAAAGCAAGTTCAAGCTACCTGTTCCATAGGCAATGAAAACGTCTTATTAAGGACTGCTTTAACGCCTTTTACTGTCAGAGCTCTCATCGACCCAGGTTCTCAACGAACCTTCCTGACGGAAAAAATTCTAAATCGTCTTCAACTGCCGTATGAGAAATCCCACTTTGAAATCGTTGGTATTGGTGGGCAAAAGCAAACTGCAAATAAAGAATGCGAGTTCGTGCTGTACGCAAAAAGATATGATCTCAGAGTTCCGGTGAAAGCTATAGTAATACCCAAAGTTACTAAACGTCTCCCGTCCTATACTTTTGAAATTTCCAACCTTCAATAAATCGTCTCAAATAGATCTCATACTCGGCAACGATTATGAGCACTTCCTCAATATTGAAGGTATAAGGAAAAATATTTGCGGGAAAACGTCTGCTTATAACCCCATATTTGGATGGGTGCTTAGTGGTCCCATGAAAACACAAATCGCTCAGTCATTCACTAACTGTGCAAAAGTTAGAAACGCCGGATCTTACTAATTTGTTAAAAAAGTTCTGGGAACAAGAGGAAGTTCAGTTAGTCCGCCCAGAATCCGCTGAAGAAGAATTTTGTGAGCCACATTACGCACAAACAACAACAAGAGATGAGAACGGCATGTATGTCGTAAGATTGCCGTTCAAATGTGAATTTCCCGAGAAAGCTTATCTTGGCTCATCGCGGTTTGTAGCTTTGGCTCAGTACTCCAAAATGGAAAAAACGTTATCCAAAGACTCAGACCTGCAGTTCCAATATCAGGCAGTGCCCGAAGAATACTTAGAGCTTGACCATATGGAGGAAACCTCTTCTCACGAATTTATATATCAAGGCAAATGCTACTCATAATATCTGCCTCACCATGCGGTTGTTCGTCCAGAACACAAAACCACAAAGGTCAGAGTAGTTTTCAATGCCTCAAGGAAAACTAAATCCCAGTTCTCGTTAAATGATATTCTTTGTACGGGGCCCACGATTTAATAACCACAATACTGAATTGGCGGATGGCCCAGTAAAAGATTATCAGCTCAAAACGGTGACTTTCGGGGTAAATTGTGCACAGTATCTGGCGATACGAAGTCTTTTGCAGCTTGCTACGGACTCTGAATCAGTTTATCCCAAAGCTGCTACGATTTTGCGTACAGAGACGTACGTAGATGATATATTGTCCGGTGGTTTCTCAATAGAAGTCTCTCTCCGCCCAAAAGCAGTTAAAATTCCGCTGGGTTCCCTCTTAAGAAGATTACTGCAAATGATTCCAAATTGCTCGCACATTTGCCGAAAAAAATCTTTATGATTCAGATTTTCTTCGGTTTCAGGAAACCAGTTCCGCCAAAACACTCGGTATTAAATGGAATGCGATCACTGACTCATTCTCTTATAGTTTCACACCTATTGAACAAGCCAACAATGCCACAAAACGCCAATTCGCTCCTCCGTTGCAAAGATTTTTGATCCCGCGGGATGGCTAGCACCCATAATCAGAGCCAAGATTCTTATGCAGCAATTGTGGTTAGAGGGGTTACAATGGGAGTCTCCACGAAGTTGGAATTATTTAGTCCAGGATCTCTCGAAAGTAGAGAACATATAGATATCTCGTTGGCTCCAGTACACCCCGTCAGACAGTATTCAAATTCACGGCTTCGCAGATGCTTCAAAGTCAGCTTATTGCGCGACAATATATATTCGCTGTAAAACGGAAGTCAACACAGTTTTCTCAAACTTGTTGGTAGCAAAAAGCAAAGTTGCGCCCATTCAAACCGTGTGTCTCTCTCGCTTAGAGCTCAATATACTTAGAGCGGTACTGCTAGCAAACCTTTTAATCTACGTCAATTCCTCTTTAAGATTCAATACCAAAGTGTTATTTCTATGGACAGACTCGTCCATAGTACTAGGTTGGCTTTCTAGACCCGCCTCGTCATGGGAAACATATGTTGCTAATAGAGTTTCCCAGATTCTCTTAACCGAAAACGCAACATGGGGATATGTTCCCACTCACGACAACCCAGCAGATTTGGGAACACGCGGGGTCAGGCCACAAGATCTTGTCCACAACTCGCTTCGGTGGTATGGGCCTTCATGGCTAAATAATCCTGAGTCAGAATGGCCGAAAAGAAATCCCTTAAAACCTATTTTAAGACCTAACGAAACACAATCCCTACATACAGATTTTAGTTGATCTGCTAAATAACTTTTCATCGTATGATAGGGCTCTACGTGTCGTTTGCTACATTTTTCGATTTTTTAACAAATGTGTGAAAAAACTCAGGTCAAATGCTAACTACAAAAGTTCAGACAGTTTATCTCAATACGAAATGAAATTTGTAAAAACTCGACTCATTGTACTAGCTCAGAAGTCGGCTTACAATGAGGAATATCATTGTTTGTCTAACTCCAAATCCGTATCCAACAAAAGCCAACTGAAGAATCTCAACCCTTTTATCGATTCTAGTTACATTCTACGAGTAAATGGCAGATTATCTCAATCGTCTCTCCCTTATAATGAGCGATACCCCGACATATTGCCCGGGAATTCTCGACTGTGCCAACTCTATCTCACTCACTTGCATAACTTTCTGTCTCACGCAGAGTGCAGTCAAATGTGCAGAATGGTACGGACTGAGTTTTGTTTTTAGACTCAAACCTTGAGTGAAAAACATAATACGTCGCTGCAGAACATGCCTTTTTTACAAACAGCACTCTTGCTCCCAAATAATGGCACCGCTTCCAGCCGAGAGATGCAATTTGTCTGTACCCTTTCAGGTCACTGGGGTCGACTTTGCCGGACCATTTGAGCTTAAGGTTTCATCATTGCGCAAATCTCCCTCCGTAAAAGCTTATGTTAGAGTTTTCGTGTGCTACAGTACAAAAGCGATACACTTAGAATTATGCTCAGACTTATCCTCTCTAGTATTTCAAGCGGCATTTGCTCGATTTGTCGGGAGGCGGGGCCTACCGCAAAGGGTAACATCGGATAATGGCAGGAACTTTCTGGGAGGCAGCCGATCCCTGGAACGAGAATTCGACTCATTTGTCAATAACGCTGCGCAAGATGTATCTCAAAAATATTTGGCACACGGGTTCGAATGGAGATTCATTCCTGCGCATGCACCACACATGGCCGGCTTATGGGAGGCTGCAGTGAAGTTTTAAATTTCACTTAAAACGAATAGTTGGTGCCCAAAAGCTCAATTTTGAAGTTTTCGACTGTTCTCGCTCGAATTGAAGGCGTCCTTAACTCTCGGCCAATATCTGCGTTGTCAGAAGACCCATCAGACTTTACTGCTTTAACTCCTGGTCATTTTCTGAGAGGAGCGCCATTAATGGCATTCCCAGAGCAAACGTTCCAAAAAATGTCACTTATTAATCGATGGGAAAGGCTAAAGGCACTACACCATCAGTTCACCCTGCGATGGAAGATTACCTGAAGTCCCTTCATAAGCGATACAAATGGAAAAACTCAGTTCCAAATCTTCACGCAGGAGACCTAGTAGTTGTAATCGATGATTTACAACCACCTCACGAGTGGCGTTTAGGTAGAATTGCAAAAACTTAGATGAAAATGTACGTATTGCAGACGTGCGCATCGCTACAGGAGTGATTACCAGACCTATCTTACTCTAATATATTTAAGCTCTACTTCATATACTAAGTACAAGATATAGCAGTAATGACACAAATGCACAGTGTACACAATCACTTACATTCATTTCTCAACCTAACCCATTACAGCTGCCTAGGTCTATTAATTCTATGAATTTTGTTTTTTTCTAGGCCCAGTAAAATGTCTGAAACCACTAGGAAAGGACCGAAATCAAGGACCTCGAGAAATAACCGAACCACCAGAAGAGGGTCCAAACCAAGGAGCCTGAGGAACAACCGACCTGCCAGAAGGAACGCGGGCCTCTACCAGTGCCTAGTTTGCAAAAAATATCACGCTTTAAAAGTATGCAGAAGGTTTCTAAGGATGCAGGTAGCAATGAGAGAAGAAGCTGTGGAGCGATATAGCTACTGCGTGAATTGCCTGGCAAGGAGCCACGATTTACGTTCATGCACCTCAATGGTGACCTGCAAAAAGTGTGACAAGTACCATCATACCCTGTTGCACTACCCCCACGCAACTCAAAATCGAAGGGTGTAACAACTAAAAAGCTACGCCAGAGAAGACTGGCGTTACAAAAAAATCGGCGTCAGCAGCCTCAACACCATCATTAGATACAACCAATTCACCTACTACACCATCGTCATCGTCAGTACCACTTACACCGACAGACCCATCCACAACCAATGCTCGAATAATTGCAGAAGCAATCAAATCGTTAGCAGCTGTACTATGCACCACTAACCAACAATGACTATCAGCAATACCCAGGCCCGGCGGCATGTCCAAACAGTGTTTGAACACCATTTTTTACATCAAATCTTTTGCTTAATAAATTAAAATTAAATTATAGTTAACCGCTAAATATTGAAAATAATCGCTAGAAGATAAAACACAAATCATGAATTATAACAACACTGAAATTTAGTACAAAATAACATTATTTCTAATTGTCAAATCGTTCGTTTTGTAAATCGGGTTTTTAAAAGTCTCGGACTGAAAAGTTGGATTCATTCGTCCTCCAGCTATACAGCGCAGAAGTCAACCTTAACTTGTACATATAACCCTAACTCATATCCCTACTTAAACTTTAAAGTAAACACTTACCGTTAAGTTGAAATAACACAACCTGAAGTCATCAAAACCAATAAATACTTACCGCTAAGGCATTAAATACTATATCTACTTAAATCTATTTACGAGTATATCTACAAGCTGAATTTAAATAAACCAATAAATAAATAAATACATATAAATAAATAAATATAAATAAAATACATTAAATAAATACATATAACCATTGGAAGTGAATTCATTGGCGTTTTTTATTGGAACCAGGATCAAGGTTTGATATCCCACAACCAACCTTAGTCTCCTTTATTGGCATAAGGTAAGCTCTCTCTACCAATAACCCTAAAACAAAATCACACCCTATCTTTATCCCAAATATTATTATAATCCACCTATGGAGGGATTATAATAACATTTTAACAATTATAAAGAGATTTTTTAATAATTAGCCAACGTAACCAGAACATCGGGCAAATTATTACACAAGTTTTTACCTGCAATATTTTAGCAATTGTTCGTATTTAGAGAACAAATGTATCTACTAGTATATATATAAAAATTAATCTGTGTTTGTATGTTTGTTAGTATGTTCCTTATAGGACGCCAAACGGTACAACCGATTGTTTTGAAATTTCAGAACTGTCTACCGATAACAGGGAAATTCAAATAGGCTATTTTTTTTAGAAAAATACACAATAAAAATATAAAAAGTAACCAACCAATTTTGGTTAAAAGTAACCAAAGCGGCAGTGGTGACAGTGCTACAGTTAACAAGGTAAATCAGTTGAAGCAGCTGATTGCTTATGATGTAATTCCTGATTCTCAAATTCAATATGAAAAAAACATAAGCAATATTTTTTATGTATGGAATTTGTTTGGCTGTAAGAATATACAAATTTGTTTGTTGTATTAACGGGTTTACCTTGTTTAGTATGTCATAGGAAATGACAAACCTATACATCCCCTTTCAAAATTTTTTTGTGAAGGGTATAAAAGTATACGAAAAAATAATACTATAGCAAAAAATCACGACGCAATCACGTCAAAAATCTACTTATGCACTCTCAATTTCTTTGTACTCGCGTTCATGCACGCTCACGCAATTGAAACAAAAAATTAATTACGATTACTCACGCTAATCACGTGAGCGGTGTCCATCTCTAATATAAACATAACTGAAATAAGATTGCAAAAAATTATTATATGGCGTAGTAATGCCACCTGTTTATTTTACCATGATCAGAACAGTAAAAAGGCACGTAGATGGCAGGAAGTAGTTTTCACTGCACATGCACAAACATCATGTAGAACTACAATCAGATACATACAGCAGCCGATGTCACTATAATATCAAAATCTAATTGGATAAAAATCGGAAAACCGAAATCGCAGCGCTGTTTGTAAAACGTATCGTAGGCGTCTAACTACAAAATACCTATCACTGGGGAATTTAGTACTACATTGAAATCAAAGGCTTGTTGTCTATCAACAACGTGAACTTTCTGCCATATATCACACGTGCATGCAAAAACGAATGACAACGATGTTACTCGCGTAGGCAAACGGTTAAACAAATACACCCCTTTGTGTGTTGTTATGGTTAGTAGCCTTTTTGATGTTTCATATACTTCGAACTGTAAATACGTTTCCAAAAATCAATTTTATAAAAAAAATTACAATTTGACATCTTGGCGAAAATTTCATCAGCGTGTGGCATTGCATAAATGAGTATAATTTAGGTTTCATGCACTGATTCTGCCCTGTTAAATAGTCTTCACAAATGCTTCTTCAGCGAATGCTGTTGTTAGCCTACCGTACAACGACTATTGGTGCCGCCCATTTGGAGTGTGTTCCTTGTGTGTGTTTAATTCGGCTTCTATTAATGGTAGCGTTGCATATGGTACCGGCATTTTTGCTTTAAATGCCAGTGAAGTGTTTGGATTTCTATAGAATGTTACATGACCGAAGTGACGCAGACGGTGGCATGTCCTACGCTCAGTGGGACATTGTACGTAAGAAACTGATGGGGGAGTTCTGGAGTCTTCAAAAGCAATCCAGGACCAACCCCCAAATGTGATGATGCCGGATGGCTTCGCCGGAGGGTAAAGCTTATAGCCTTTTCGGATGAGCGATCAATCTCTTTGTATAAGGCGATCGTTAATCTGGAAGGGCTGTGGGAGGGTGCTAGGCTCGACGTGGTACCTATTAATGAGGTGCCTCGGCGACCTAGAGCCTCTGCTCGAGTCCCAGACGAGCCATCAAAACCCGAGGAAATTCTGGAACTCCTACAGGTCTGCAACAGTGACGTTCCAACCAATGGTTGGTTGGTCGCCAAGGTTTCGGAACCTGTAGGAGCCTACAGAAGGATCATCGTGGTCCTGAACCATGAATCCTTGCCATCGCTGAAGGAGAGACAAGGGAAGATGTATTACGGCTTCGAATCCATCTTCCTAAGTATCTACAAAGGCGATGACAGGGAGACGAAACTGCCAGTTTAACCTCTCAAGGGGATACCGTATCCAACTCCGGCTGGGTAGGGGAATTCTTTGAGGGGATGGACGAGGTAGTTGACGAGGACGTTCTCCTGGACTCGGACCTGGAGGACGCCAACGTCACAGTTATGCCGTACCATGACCAAAATTACACAGGTGAACCTTCACCACTGTAAAGCAGCATCCGCTGCCATGCTCCTCCGCCTAGTAGAGAAAGGGGAGGACCTCGTCCTAGTCCAAGAACCCTGGCTTCACCAAGGTGGGGTTTGCGGACTTAATGCTAAAGGCTTCAGGCTTCTTTATGCCAATGGTCAAGGTAACATAAGAGCGTGTATTCTGGCCAAAGGCAATCTAAACATCTTCATTTTATCTGATTACAGTGATGAAGACACACTAACTGCAGCGCTGGAGACGGACGAGGGCACCATTATGGTCATCTCCAGCTACATGGCATATGAACGCGAATCTCCGCCCGAAAAGATTCGCAGCGCAGTCAGTATGGCAAACACAAAAAACTGGCCAGTCATAATTGGAGCAGACGCAAACGCGCATCACGTCGTTTGGGGAAGCTCGAACATAAATGGAAGGGGTGAGTCTTTATTTGATTTCATTCTTTGCCACAATCTTGATATTTCAAATCACGGGTCAGAACACACTTTTATAACTGTAAATAGAAGGGAGGTTCTAGACATCACACTAGTAAGCGCTATGCACTCGAACATGATCAGAGAATGGAGGGTCTCTAACGACTGTACTTTTTCTGATCACAGATATATTGAATTTAGGTTAGAAATTCCACTAAACAGGCCAGTGCCCATAATAAACAGGAAAAAGACAAATTGGGAGGAGCAAAAACAGCTCCTCTCTGAACTTATTCCACAACCACCTGTCATAAACGACAGGCACGATATTGATACTGCGGTTGAAAATCTAAATAATGCTTTCAACCTAGCAACATCAGAAGCTTGCAGACCTAGTGTCTGCCGGGGTGGGAGTAAACCACCATGGTGGAACTCCGAGGTAACAAATGCTCGCAAAGAGAGCCGTAGACTTTTCAATGAGGCCAAAAGACTAGGAAACTGGTCCGATTATAAGTCCTCCGTAAACAATTTCAAAAACCTGGTAAGAAACGCAAAACGCAAATCCTGGAGGTCCTTCTGTAGCAATATAGAAGGCACTTCAGAGACCAGCAGACTGCGTAAAATCTTAACCACGATTCCTTCAACTCCCAGCTTCTTAAAAAAATCTGATGGGAGTTGCACTACTAGTGGACATGAGACCCTCATGGTTCTGATGGACACGCACTTTCCCGGTTGCGCTCCGTTTACAGGAGAACTCACGACAACCACACACAATCACACGTTAGCCCCATTTCCCATAAACAGGGAAAACATTACATGGGCCATAAACAGCTTTCATCCGTATAAATCAGCGGGTCCCGATAACATTATACCTGCTGACCTCCAGCGGAATGCAGACCTAATAGTCCCATGGCTTATTCGGATATTCTCGGCATGCCTTGCATGGTCATATATTCCGAAAGCATGGACCAAATGCACCGTGGTTTTTATACCTAAATGTGGAAAAACTACGCATACAAACGCATAGGATTTTAGACCAATCAGTATATCATCCTTTCTACTAAAAACACTAGAACGATTGATTGATCTGCATCTTAGATCGGTAATCAACTTGAACTTACTATCCACCGCTCAACATGCCTATACGAAGGGCAAATCGGTTGAAACGGCACTACACTCGCTTGTTGGTTACATTGAAAAATCCATAAAGCATAACGAATTTGCTCTGGCGGCCTTTCTAGACATAGAAGGTGCTTTCAACAACATCAACCAAGAAACCATCATCATGGCTCTGGCAAGACTGAACTTAAACCAGTCAATAACCAATCTCATCAAAGAATTATTGACTAATAGGGTCATCACATCTACGATGGGATCCTCAACAATCTATAAAGTTGCAAAGCGAGGAACGCCGCAAGGAGGGGTTTTATCTCCAATCCTGTGGAACCTTGCCATAAACACGGTACTGTTGGAGCTAGACTCAAACAGATTTAAAACAGTAGCCTACGCAGATGACGTTGCAGTAGTAGTGTCGGGTAAATACCCAGACACAATCTCGCATCGTCTACAGTCAGCCTTGAATCACATTACCGGATGGTGTATCAGTAATGGACTCAACGATAACCCAATAAAGACGGAGCTCGTACTCTTCACGAGAAAATACAAAATACCGTACTTCACCTTACCAACTCTTAACGGAGTCACGCTAAGGTTAACCGATAATGCTAGGTATCTAGGTATCATCCTAGACTCTAAGTTATCGTGGAACCTTAACGTACAAGCAAGAGCAGCGAAAGCCGCTATTGCCCTCTATACCTGCAAGAAGGCCATAGGCAACAGATGGGGTATTAACCCCAAAACGGCCAACTGGCTCTTTGAAATGGTCGTCAAGCCCATATTAATGTATGGTGCAATCGTCTGGTGGCCGGCCCTAGGCAAATCCACCTATTCTAAAATAATTGACAGAATTCTAAGAACATCGGCCTTGATGATTACAGGCGCACCTCGCACCACCCCATCAAAAGCCTTGTTCACAATGTTACACTGACTTCCTGCCGATCTAATGGTCAAACAACTGGCTATGAACTCGGCAATTAGGCTTAGTGCCGCCGGAACATGGAAATCACTAGGTGATGGACATGCGAACATTATAGGACAGTTCGAAAACCTTCCCGAACTTATTGACTACCGTTCTCCCTACCTTATGCCCGAGAAAAGATTCGCAGTGTCAATCTCAGATACTCTCCTCCATTCATTGATCCTAATTACCGAGGGGAAGTGCTTGAGGTTTACACTGACGGATCCAAATCAGGTGTAGGGGTGGGAGGGGGCATATACATTCCTCAATTTCAGCAGAGGATACGTTTCAAGCTTACAGATCTTTGTAGGATTACTCAAGCCGAAATATCGGCCATAAAAAGGGCAGCTAACTGGTTAAGGTACAATAGGGTATATAGGCAGGATATTCTTATATGTACCGATAGTAAGGCTGCATTGAACGCTCTATCGGGTGTTTACACAACATCTGAACTGGTAAAGGAATGCCGGACATCCCTAAACGAGATGGCGTCACATTCCAACCTCGAGCTAATCTGGGTACCAGGGCATGCGAATGTGCCTGGCAATATAATTGCGGACAAGCTAGCCAGGGAGGGATCTCGTTTACAAGAATGGGACACCGACCGGCTAGTGGGAGCCCCACTAAAAAGCTGCAAAATTGTTATTCAACAGAAACTTATAGGGTTAGCACAAGCTAGATGGTTCAATGAACCCACATGTGCTGTCTCCAGATTAACCTGGCCCCAATATGATCGAGCAAAATCAGCCATCGTTCTGGGGATCCCTCGACATCAGCTACGTATACTTGTGGCTGTCCTAACAGGGCACTGCTTTATAGGTGCCCACGCAAATAGACTAAATTTCCCTTTCAACGACTTCTGTAGAAGTTGTCATAATGAGGAGGAGGAAGAAACCGTAAAGCACCTCCTCTGTCAATGTCCAGCTCTGTCTCATTACAGAGCCATGTATCTAGGTAACTCAACTTTACCCTAACTCGTAGACCTTACGGAATGCAATCTGAAGAGAATAAACAAGTTTATTCGGAAAACCGGTTGGTTCAATACTGACCAAAATATAGGATAGCCAATATTTTTTATTTTTTCTCGCTGTCCATAACGGGCATCACAAAGGGACCTATTCTTCTGGACCCAAGTGGGCCGGTTGCTTGAAATCGGCAGCCTGTGCAACCTAACCTAACCTACATGAAATTTGTTGCAATGGACCGTTTTGACCCGAATCACCTCCAGAAAAAGTTCAGTAATTTAATTTTAAATTTTATTATTAAGAAATGCTGAAGAAATTTGTTTGCAAATGTTGCCTAAGCTACAGTTGCAATAGCCGAATTTTTCTATTAAGTCTGTGCCGAATATATTCAAATTCTCCAACTCTGTAACACAAAGTGTTGCTGTGTGTTCTTTATTGTTGTTTTTGCATGCACGTATGATATATGGCAGAAAGTTCACGTTGTTGATGGACAACAAGCCTTTGATTGTAATTTTCGGACCGAAAAAGGTATTCTAACATACACCGCAAACAGGTTGCAGCTCTCGTTATTACGGGCTACGATTGCCAAATTTCAATATGTAAGCACTCACGATTTTGTAAATGTCAATATCCTTTCATGCTTCATAGGAAAACAATAAACGACGATTTTATAGTAGCACCTATAAAAACTGAAGATGATTTTAATTTCATCATCGAAAACAGCATTAAATATCTGCCAGTAACACAAAATATGTTGCAACGGCAAAAGACACAGAGTTAAAGAGGTCGTTAAGTGTATTACAAACGTATGGCCTACATCATCAAATATTCCCTTACGATCGAAGGGAATCTTTAAGCATAGTCAACAATTGCATCATGACCTGAGAAAGATTAATTATTCCAAAAGTTTTCAGACGTCGAATACTACATCAAATACATAAGGGACATCAAGGTATTTAACGTATTAAAGGCCTGGCAAGATGATGTGTCGAGATATCACTATTCGTAAAACAATGTCAAAATTGCGTTTTATTAAAAAATTCTCTTACTGAATCTGTATTGAGCTCATGGCCTATGTTAGCAAATATTTTAGATCGAGTGCATATCGACATAGCGGGTCCCCTAACAGGTGAATACTATTTAGTGGTGGTTGACGCATACTCAAAGTGTCCTGAGGCAACAACTTCATCAATGAAATCACTAAATGTATGCATGAATTTATTTCGCGATATGGTCAACTAATAGTATCGGAAAACGGTATACAGTTCACCAGTTCAATCTTTAACAATTTTTGCGAAGGGAGGAATCGCACATATCAGAACTCCACCTTATCATCCACAGTCTAATGGACAAGCAGAGCGATTTGTAGAAACAATAAAGAAAGCAATGGAGATATCATATTGTGATGCTAACCCAGATGATAAAGAAAATTTATTAAACTTTTTATTACAATATAGAGCAATGCCATGCCCAATTGCTCCAAACGGTAAGGCACCTTCCGAAATATTTATTGGTAGACGTACTCAAACAACACTAGATTTGTTAAAATCTAATCCAATCGCAAGTAACATTTGTAAATAAGTATGGAAGAATATTATAATAGAAAACACGGCGCTTATGTACGCACTTTTAAAGTCAGAGACAAAATTTATGCAAAAACTTATTATAAAAATAAAATGTGCCAGAAGTAGTCGATAGGGTCGGCGCAGTAGTTTATAACGTGCTGACTTCAACAAGTCGTTGTAACACACTCATGTCTCATACATATAAATCAACTCCGCCAGCGTTTACAAATGAGCACAAATCGCAAATAACTTACTTGGATTTCTACGGAGAAGATTCATCGTCACCCGATAAAGGCAGTGAACCGCGTTATTTATCACCGGTGCAAACACTGCAACCGACTACATTACAACAGTCGAAAGTGAATCCGCCTGTATTGAGCTCATGGCCTATGTTAGCAAACATTTTAGATCGAGTGCATATCGACATAGCGGGTCCCCTAACAGGTGAATACTATTTAGTGGTGGTTGACGCATACTCAAAGTGTCCTGAGGCAACAACTTCATCAATGAAATCACTAAATGTATGCTTGAATTTATTTCGCGATATGGTCAACTAATAGTATCGGAAAACGGTATACAGTTCACCAGTTCAATCTTTAACAATTTTTGTGAAGGGAGGAATCGCACATATCAGAACTCCACCTTATCATCCACAGTCTAATGGACAAGCAGAGCGATTTGTAGAAACAATAAAGAAAGCAATGGAGATATCATATTGTGATGCTAACCCAGATGATAAAGAAAATTTATTAAACTTTTTATTACAATATAGAGCAATGCCATGCCCAATTGCTCCAAACGGTAAGGCACCTTCCGAAATATTTATTGGTAGACGTACTCAAACAACACTAGATTTGTTAAAATCTAATCCAATCGCAAGTAACATTTGTAAATAAGTATGGAAGAATATTATAATAGAAAACACGGCGCTTATGTACGCACTTTTAAAGTCAGAGACAAAATTTATGCAAAAACTTATTATAAAAATAAAATGTGCCAGAAGTAGTCGATAGGGTCGGAACTCCGCCAGCGTTTACAAATGAGCACAAATCGCAAATAACTTACTTGGATTTCTACGGAGAAGATTCATCGTCACCCGATAAAGGCAGTGAACCGCGTTATTTATCACCGGTGCAAACACTGCAACCGACTACATTACAACAGTCGAAAGTGAATCCGCCTAGTCTCGCTAATGAAGCCGTAGAGCCGAGAAGATCAACAAGAAGACGACAAGCTCCAAAAAGATATTTGCCATCCTTAAAAGGGGGAAATGTTGGCAAACCATAAAACCCTAAAATGTGACAATTTTATCTATTTTATCTTTTCCATTTATTTTCCTTTTCTGTCAGTTAGCAATAGTAATTTTTGTTCTTTACTAACTTCAATTCTTAGTTTCACCTTGTGCGGTTGTTACCATTTCCATCCTGTAAATTTATTTTAAATAAACGTTTCTACCTTTATATATATATATATATATATATATATATGTATTTAAAAACGGTAACTATTTATTTATAGGAACAGTTTGCATATCATCGAAGATATGCAAAATGCGACCGACCCTGTGAAATATTAAAGTACAAAAAGTACAACGTTGTCAAAATAAAAGGCGTTAATTTTGTTGTTATTAAATAAATAAACCACAAAATAATTAATATTTATACGTAATTTGTTGAACTGTTTAGGTCTATATTGAAATGAATTTTTGGCTTGAGTTCAAATCTGAGTTTAACCATTTCTTCCTAAATTTGGATATTTATTCTTATGGCCTTATTCACAAACGATTAATAAAGTTAATGTGTGCATTAAAACCGGTTTTCCCATATAAAAATCCAACATTAAACCTTCAATAACTTTATTAATCGTTTGTGAATAAGGCCATTAATTTTTAAGAAATTTTGGATAATTACGTTATTTTATTAAGAGTATTTTTTTTACTTTGGAACTATTTATTCATCAGGCTAGCAGACCGGATCAGTAATGATTTCGAGGTCGCTACACCATCTCATCAGCGTTCTTTGTTCGATTTACCACTTTTGACTGTAGATACTACTGACTAGGAATATCAACTATTTAACCGTATTATTTAACGAATTAGTATACGAAGAGTGCAATTAATTCATTTTTACAAGTTAAATCAATTTCTGTTAGTACGAAATTTCCATCTCTGATGATTAATTACTTCATATATCTCCCACTTTTTCTATTTTTTTCAATTTTTGTTTACTTTATTTTTGTCTTTTGTGTTTGACTTTCTCAGTATTCAACCACCTGTGACAATAAAATAACGAATTTATCCAAAACAATTTCTTAAAAATTAAGATAAAATGGGTAACTCAGATTTGAACTGAAGCCAAAAATTCATATCTATATAAACCACAAAACTTAACATTGTTTATATTAAAAAATATGATTTTGATGATCTGAAAATCTACCGAATTTCGGGTTCGATCTGCAAAAGTGCGTTCGGTCGTACACTAAATATTATGTAAATTATAATTTTAATGGCTTGGTGAAGTGTGTTTAATATCATCCAAAGTCCAAAGTCGAATATAGTACTCTTACTTGTTTTAATTAATTTTAATAAATTTTTACAAAAAAAAAATATATTTTGCTTTTATATTTAATTAACCCTGTCCGTGGAATGAACAGATTTTTTTCCTTTCCCGGGAATGGAAAGTCCCGGAATTTTAGAACCCCAGAATTTTTCATTCTTTCTTAGACATATAGTTTATGAAGCTAGTTTGAATTGTTTAAGAGACTGAACATCTCAGGCAATTAATGCCTATCAAAAATTTCTGTGAGTTTTTTGGGAAAGGCTAGAGTAGAGACGACATATGTTGAAAGTGAGAATGCTTAACTAATTCTTTTACAACCCTGTTATTGCTCGATTCGTTGATTTTTATAGGAGTGTTGCAGCGCGTTAGATGTTAAGTACGCGCATTAAATTTTGTTAAGCTGCATAGACATTTTATAAATTATTTTACTTCGCCGACGATTGTAGTACAATTATCATACACTATTAACCATTGCAGCCGGTACTGTTCAGTAACCAGAGCTTGGCCTCCTCACTTAAATAATGCAATCACAACAAATAAATTGGCACATTAATTAATGCACATCTAAAAAATGCTGAAAGTTATGACATATCTAAAACTGGCTTCGAGTCCACGTTCTCAGTTATCACTAGCTTTGTAGCGAACGCGCTAAAGAGCTGCACAAAAGGTTCATAGTTATGTGTTCTATTTCACATTACTTCCAAGCACAGTATTTCAGAGTAAACATAAATAACAAAACATGACTTTTACTAAAATAAATAGTTCATAAAAAGTTTTCTCTACAGCTTTGTTAGTGCTTTTTTTTTAAAAATAAGTGGAATAACAAAACATAAATGCACAATGATATAAAAAACTGTAAATCATAGCAAAAACATCGAGTACAATAGAAAACGTAAAAATATTAAATAGCAGTGTTACACATTTTATTACAGAACATTAAAAAACTACTTTTTTCTTATAGACTAAGCGAATATTTCTCCCTAAACAAAATTCTTTTTAGTAGTTATTAATTCAAATTGATTATTATTTTGGCTAAAGTTCGCATGAGACAATATTCCAAAGGTGTAAGAGATAAATTAACATCAATTAATTTCAACTTACACGGCAGAACAGAAATAATTTTTTTTTCAGGGCCCCTACTACACTCCCATCATCAGTGTTCCACGTATCTGTTACTGTTTAGGTGTCTCGGTTGAATCTGATTTCAAATTTGTATTTATACAAACTATGAGCCGAAAAAGAATACGAGAATTATTTGTATTGTAAAAGATGGTATTAATTGTTTTTAAAGCAAACACAACTTTATCACTATTGGTTGCTAGTAGTTCATATTATTATTATTTTTGGTAAAAGTCGTAAAATTTTTTTGAAAAGAATTGGATAAGACAATATTCCAAAGGTACAAGGAATAAATAATTATTTTTTTGGTCATAATTTGAATATATATAAATTTGAAATCACACAATATGAATGGAAACACACATGAGCACTGATAATGGGAGTGTAGCAGTTGTAATGTGTGTCTTTTTGGGCGATCGCATAGGCATTGTTAGCCGTTGCTACGTTATGCATTTGTTTTTACTACATCCAATTTGGAAATAACGTCCTGTGTAGAGTTATCGGTAGCACAGTGTACTAGTGCAGTCGACCACGGAAGGGTTTCAATTGACGACCCAACAACTGTTACCGGTTTGATCAACCGTTGGCGGCAGGGTTGAAATAAATGGTATTAGTCATATAGGAGTATCTATCAGGGCGCACACAAGTGATACTGTTTCATTCTCTTAGGCATAACAGGGTAGGTGGGAAAGAGACAAGTCGAGCCTATACAGTTCGAGAAAATTCTATTAACCGTAGTTGGTACACAAGACGATGATCATAAATTCAGACGTAGGCATAATCAAATGAAAGCGTGATTTGCAATTTCTTTCTAACCCTAACCACGTTGCCTTCAGGACGTTCAAGTGGACCAAGTGCGTACTAAGGTAACATAGAATTTTCTGACATGCATAAATTTTAGTAAGTAATACATAATAAATTGTAGCTTATCGACTTTCGCAAACATTTTTGTAACATTGCCTCAGGAAGTCCGAGGCTACGTGCATGGTAAATTTTACTTCACGTGCAGAATTATAGTTACGTGCTTAAATTTGCTCCACGTCAGCAGGCAAAGTATGTATAGTGTTAGCGGCTTAGAATAAAGGGCAGCAACAGAAACATTACCACCGGAAGATTGCTTACCCAAATAAAACGAAAAAGGGTACCCTTACCACAAAGAAACTGGAAACGAGGTAGCTCGTAACTCTGAAATGAATTCCCAATAGTACAGAGCAGCTGAACAACAACTAGCTGTGTTTATACGTCTGGGAAATACTTACATCACCTGTCCCAGGATAACATTGGTAAAATTGCGAGTATCATTTTGCTAAGTGGCAACGGAAGTCCATCTCATATCAAGTAATATCAACAAAGTGCAATTTTCAACGTAAAGTATTAAATCTGAGTGTTTATTCTGGATTTAAGACCCGCGCATTGGAAGCCAAACGTACATTAACAGTATTCTCTTATTTCAGGTCTACAACTTACACATGTTGCAGCTTTGGATGCCTTCACAGTTGCACGTGAGTCCATATTCAAAAATTATTTTGTCCTTGATATAAGAAAGATTATGAAGTGGTAGGCATACACGTAAAATATCAAACAAATTTATACCACCACTCAAAAATTATTCTATAAAAGGAAAAAAAAAATAAAATCACATATGTGATCGTTAATGTATACCCAGAATCGTTATAGCCAAACAAATAATAAACCTTCATAATCTTTCTCCGTAATGTTTTTTTTCCATACGGTTGGTTGTCCCCTAGTGTTGTGAAGCATATAAAACCTAAAAGTTTAATTGCAACATTGTCATTTGCCGACAATATTTGTGTGCTTGTGTGTGATTGATTCTGATCGCTGGGGTTTAACTCAATACATCCTGGCTTTTGCATACATTCGTAGCAAACAGTAGATTTTTGTTATTATTACACTTGCCAATCATTAGATTGGCTATAAATATCGTTCAGTGTTTAAGAAGTTATTTCTATGTATATTTTAATAACCTTCTAGCTTTTCAAGTGTTAATCACATACAAGGTACACATATAAAGTAATTCTTTTTTCTGGGCACTTTTACCAAAACCCAACAATGTTGAAATTAAATATAAGAATGTTAGCAAGAAAGCATTGCCGATCAAAACAAACACCAAAGATTTAAAGTTTTAGAAGCACAAGTAAAAAGTTCAAGTTGAAAAATAAAAAAGAAACAACCTTGTACATACATTGGTTTAGTTAAAGTGCATTCACGGTAATGAATTCGTTTACATGCGAGTGAGATAAATAGATTTGTCTCCATATTCGAATTCATTCATTGTGTGTCTATATGCTTACTCGTTGGAATTTCGCATTTAAAAACCAATTGAACATACCCCGTTGTTTGCCACTGGTCAAGTTGTTACTTGTCAATTATTAAACAAAATATTGTATTGTATCTTTAATATTTGCAAATGTAGATAAATAATGAAGGCAATTACATGCTAATTTTCATATTACAAACTTGTCAAGTCGTTCATACTGGTAACTACGAATACCACCAGTTATATAGGGTGTTTTTTTAAGCTAGATAGAACTTTAAATTGTAAAAAGTAACACAAAAAATTAAATTTTGATGAAACATTTTTTTTATTTGTTTCAGTATACTCTGACAAATCATCATGAATAGACTCACGCTTGAACAACGCTACGAAATTATCCAAATTTACTTTGAAAATCAGTCGTCGTTATTTTCGTTGTTTTATCGCAAAATTGTGTTCAGCGATGAGGCGCATTTTTGGCTTAACGGGTTTGTTAATAAGCAAAATTGCCGCATATGGAGTGAGACCAATCCACAAGAGACCCTACAGACTCCATTACATCCAGAAAAATGCACCGTTTGGTGCGGTTTTCACGCTGCTGGCATCATCGGACCTTATTTCTTCAAAAATGAGGCCGGAGCTCGCGTTACGGTCAATGGAGATCGTTACCGCACCATGATCAATGATTTTTTGTTTGAAAATATGGATGACATTGATCCGGAGGAGATGTGGTTTCAACAGGATGGCGCTACGTGCCATACGGCGAACGCAACCATCGACTTATTGAAATCAAAATTTGGCGATAAGTTGATTTCGAGAAATGGACCTGTCAATTGGCCTCCAAGGTCGTGCGATTTGACACCTCTCGATTATTTCCTGTGGGGCTACGTGAAGTCACTGGTTTATGCTGATAAACCAGCAACAATTGACGCCTTGGAGGCCAGCAGTGCTCGAAAAAGTGGCCCAAAATTGGACGTCCAGAATGCGCTTCGTCAAGAACAGCCGCGGTGCCCATATGCCCGAAATCATTTTCAAATGTTAATGTCACGTATTGATCTTTCGAATAAAAAAAAAATTTCGATTACAATTTAATTTTTTGTGTTATTTTTTACAATTTCAAGTTCTATCGGGCTTAAAAAAACACCCTATAGTTATTTTTTTGTTAGATTATATTTAGAAACAAAGTTGCATATGTATAGTCATGGTGTTGCATGATATTTAATACCCTGGAATTTTGGTTGTTCATATGTACATACATATTTAGGATAAGACAATTATTATAATGAATTGAATAAACAGTATTAAAATGATAAGAGAATAAACGTTTCAATTTTTCCTGTGCGTTGATGTGGTGAAAGGAAGTTCGTGGGTTCTTTCTGAAAACAAATAGGGTCGAAAGAACAAAGGCAGGGTGGGTTACGAGACCACGGGAGGTAATTACAGCGACCTCTCCTATTATAAGCGATTGAGAATGGTAATGATATAACTCATTTAAATGTCATTAGCAATAGTTTCGGTTTTACAATAGTTTTAGCACTTGGACTCTTAATATTAAATTTGGCGGTTTGATGCTTGATAGGTGAGAAACAGTCAACGAACCCCCCAAACCGCTAGAGCTAGTCCAGAAATATGACGAGTCCGGCACGACAGGTTTCTGAAATTAATAGATGTTAAATTTTCCCTTGTTCCTTTGAAATATTGTCTCACGTCCAATTCTTTCTAACTAAAAATGTTGCGAATTTTAACCAAAATAATAATCACTTTGGATTAAAAACTACTAACAACCAATTTATTTCGCAAAATAATCAAATTAAATAAACAAATAGCTGCTGACTTGAGCATTGCAATGTTTGCACTCAACTAGGTGTCAAAAAAATAAAACATACTTAAGTATTAATCAAACCACAGTTTGTCTCAAGTAAATTAATAGAGTTAGAAGAATAATGGTACATCAAATAAATCTACGTGTAATAATGGGTTAATTTAACGTTAATTAGTGATGGTGAAGTTTGAATATTGATAGTGGTGAAGTTTTCATTGCTTTAAAAACAACTAATAATACCTTCCACAATACATATGTTTAAGTCTTGTATTCTTTTCGGCTCATAATTTGTATATATACAAATATGAAATCACATTCAAACGAGCCACCTAAACAGAGGCGGATACATGGAAACACACTTGAGCAGTGATGATGGGAGTGTAGCGGCTCCCGAAAAACAATGTTGTTTCTGTTCTACCGTGTAAGTTTAAATTAATTGATGTTAATTTATCCCTCGTACCTTTGGAATATTGTCTCATATCCACTTCTTTCCACAAAAATGTTACGACCTTTAACTAAAGTAATAATCACTTTTGATTAAAAACTACTAAAAAACCAATTTAGTTCGAAAAATAATTAAATTAAATTAATTCTTTTTGGTCTAGATCTACTATCAACACATTCAAGCTTGTTTTGAATGTTCTATTTTACCACTGTTCTGATTCAGCTATATTTTACTAAAGCATTGTTCTATTTCAGTTTTGTGCTTTCCTTCAATATTCTATTAGTAAAGCAAAACATATATTTTTGGAAGTACTTATGCATGTGTTTTGAAATAAGAGTAATATACAGTAGAGATGGGATCGTGGGTGACTTTTCACTCACGCTGGCGATAAAAAATTTTCACTCATGCACGATCACACATTAAAATTTCTGAATGCAAATACAAAAATCTAATATACAATTAGAAAATTATTTATATTTAACTGAGAAAATATTCTTTTCTGAAACAATTTGTTAGTTTTGAAATACAATTTTTCAATATGGATAAGCCCCAGAAACAGTCCACCAAACAAAACTTTTTGAAAGTGATCCAACTTATTTTTTATGGAATGTTAGACTAGATATATACAATTATTATCAAATCCTACCCTACCTCAGATCTTCTAATTCCATAATAGAAATTAACCATTTTTAGGTATTCGTATCATTAATCTAGTTTTAGTGCTGATTATGTATGTACATATGTATCGTGCGATTTCAAACTTTGTAGTTAAAATTAAATTTGACAACTGAATACATTTGAAAATTTTTAAAGAAAATATAAATTTTCTCTTCAAGTATTCTTCCAGTCGTTGAAAAACTCTTTCACTTGTAGCTGAGCTGGATTGTATACGCAGTATTTGTTTATCCAATTTTTGTAGAATTGGATGATCTTTAGCTTTTTTCCAAAAACTTAATTTCGAGGTCTTGTTCGTATGTGTGCACGCGAATGAAAAAACGAAAAAGAATTGCAGATGTTTTTTTTCCAAATGTTCGCCAGTCGAAACTCGGACTTATACTGTTACTTTGACTCATTCATTTACATCAGTACATTAATACATAACGGCACAACGTTTTATGTCTTTATAACAAAATTTAAAACCACGTACCTATTAAAAATATGAAAAAAATTCCTAAATCGAAAAAATCACGGAAAACTCGCTAATCACGTGAGCGATGCCCATCTCTGTTATACACACACTATTTAAAATTTGATGATATTGCTTGTAACCCATTTTCCTTATGCTTGTGCAGCTCTTTACTAGCTACTACAGCCACAAGTTTGAATTGTTGCTTTTTAAAAATGCAGCCCCTTATACATATGTATTTCAAGATATAGTTTATACCGCAATTATTTGAATACATTTCGATAACTAAAAAATTCCCTCAACTATTAATTCTTTTTAATACAATACCAAATTTTACTATCATTTTTTTTTCTGACAATTCTTTATGCTAGATTTGGAGTAATTTTTCGTTAAGCCGAATAATAAATAAAGACAAATAGTTTATAAACAATGTGATAGTTAAATATTAACAATTCACAAAAATATGTATGTATTTTACAGGATATTAACCCAATGCTTTATATACGAACTCACCATTTGCTCTAACTCAATTACTACTTTTGAGTAATGTCCTAAGGGCCACGACTTTAAGCGCCATTTTAGTTTTAATTTTTTTTCTGGAACAAGATCTTCGAAATATCCGTGCACATGGCCTCCATAAAGATCAAATCTACAAGAAAAGAGGTCACGTTTAGATAGGAATAATAGCAATTCCTTCAATTCTGAATAAAGCCATAACAAATTTTATCCTAATATCAATTACTTTGGATAAAAACCAAATGTTCGAAACAAAAATCACATTAAATGAAAAAACAATGCATACTCAAGTATTAATGAAACCAAAAATGTTCCGACTTAAGTAAAAAAGAGAAAATTAGTAATGGTATACATATGTATATTAACTTTTCAAGTAATTTGGGAGCACTTATTTATTAATTATTCCACTTCCTATACAACAAGATATGGTCTTATATTTATAGTATAGGAACGGAACTGTAATTGATAATCAAGAACAAAATAAACAAAAAATTAACTATAAATTGACATATACAGCAGTATGTGGATTGCAAAATTAATACATAAGTAAATATGTACCTAGCAAAAATAATTGTATTACCGGTTGGCAGTAATAATAGTATAATGTCTTCTAAATGTGTTTCGCTGAAGCGCAGCCGTGGATGTTGTTAATGGAAGCGAACCAATTGTATGGAGTACATATTTTTCTTTTTTTATAGGACCTGCAATCTTGCTCGCTTACGAAGATGCAATAATGTAAGCGAGTGAGAGTCCCATACATATTCCAATGACATTTACTTCTTGATTTAATTTTTTTCAGATTGCTTTAACGAGTATAATTGCGTGGATTAGTTAATATTTAAGTTTTGTAAAGTTAAGTGGTGCTCTGTTGAAAATATTTTAATTCGTTTATTTTCTGGTAAACCAAAGTCTGTGTAAAATTATTACAAAAACTAAAAGTTACATACATAATATGTACATTAGGGGCATAACTTGCGGATATCAAAATGGCCCTAGCATAGTCGAATATTCCATTGAAAACTTATAAAAAAATTATATTAATTTTTCGCGGTTTTCAAAAAAGGTCACCCACAAAACGCTTTAAAGTTGGAAAATTTAGCCAAAAACTCAGTTTTTTTATGTAATTATTCATGTGCTTTAATAAAGAATTTTTTTACTTTTTTTCCATTTATTAATAAAATATTAAAAATTTGTTTATTAACTTTTTTTCTTTAGGGATTTTAGAAAATCGCTTTTGTGGGTGCGGGTTTTATTTTCAAACGACCCAAAAAAAAAATGTTTTCGTAAATAACACAATATTCGCTATCGCGTGGTGCTAGGGCCAAAATTTGCTTATACCCCTAATGTACATACATACATATATATACATATATTATTAAGAAAAAATATATTTATATTTTCTTAAGAATTGCTATAAAAACAGTTTTTAAGTTATATAAGTACATACATATCTGTATACATATGTAGAATATACATTTATATGCAAGTACTTATATACGTGTGTATTTAAATATTTTGTGTTTTTGGTTTTCTACGTAAACTACAGTTAGTATATTTGCGTTTTTAGTGTTTTTATACAGGTTAAAGAAAATGCCCAGCAAACTCTCGTCTAGAGGCTTTCCATCTGATGCTGATAACAAGAAAGGGGATGAAATAAACAATAATGTATGTTCCGACATTTTCAGAGGTAATATTATTTTATAATGAAATACTACAAAGTAGTAATACGTAGTCTATTTTTAATGCCACTTAAGAGCTCACCGATGTAAAAGAGGTTAAACAGCTAACTGGTAATAACTCCAAAATAAAGTTATTCAGGGTTGTCACAGAAACCAATATAGTCGGAATTGGATTTGAAAAGGCGACAAAAAATACTTTTGTATGATAAATTTCAATGTCATTGGTTTTATGATTCATTCTAGAATTGCAATCTGTTTTGAACATAAAACCGATAATATTTAAATTCATTATACAAAAGTATATTTTGTCGTCTTTTCAAATCCAATTCCGACTATATTGGTTTCTGTGACAACCCCGATTGATAAAAATAAGCGTTAGTACAACAGTTGACCAGAAATATGATGAAAATTCCAAGGAAGCCACGGTAAGAAATTTAAATAACATTAAAAAAGAACTTACTCATATCATTGATATATTGAATTACAACGTCGAGAGAAGGCATGACAAACAAAAATTGCTCAAGTATATAAAATTTTTTAAAATATTGTATGGTACGCACACAATGATTTTTTACTTATTATAAAGTTTTTATAAGGTGTTCTTTCTTTGTAGAAGCAACGCCAAACGAGCACTCCTATAGAAGGCAATTTTTAGAAGAATTGTGAAAAGGAATCCGATTGGCCAAAAATCGTTTTTATAAGAGGGAATCGACAAACAAAAACAAAGATAGTTCACTCTTTGGGGAAAATAAAAAAAACCAAACAGAAATATATATGTATATAGTTTTTTAGTAAAGTTTATTAAAAATTTATTAAAATTCATAAATATTTGGCTAAAGTTTTAATGTAGATTAGGATTTCAAGTATTATTAATAATGTCCAAAATTAAATAGTAGAAAAATATTTTTACAAAAGCGAGTTCTTTAGTAATTTAGGTGTTTAGGCAATTTTTAAAACAATATGTTTAATTAAATTTACAACATTTAATGGTATTTTCAACTTTAGAATTTAGCAAGAAAATTGATATGTCTTCTTTTCACGACAACTTTATTACAATTGCGTCTTCTCAGCCTCTTCATTTTACATAGGTCAGTTAAGTAGGAGTATTTGATAGGAGAGATAAACTGGATAGGAGAGAAATCCTGAAAATCATCTGTTCTAGATGACAGCTCACCGTCTAACCCTTGAACATATTTCCACGGCTTCATATAATCAGAACTAGTGCACGGGTGTATTGGTCCTTCAAAGTTAGCGTTTTGCGTTTTGTAATCGAATAAGGGCCGATGAATTCGCTACCAAGCTTTTTTCCCTAAACAAATTGTATCCTCTTTATTGCTACGAGATCGCCAACCGCATATATCATTGCCTCTTTTCTATTTTTTATCGAAATGTCGTTTTTCTGTGTCGTGCGCTTTAAGTATTTGTTGTCTTGCTTCGAAGCGTAATTGCAGCCTGTCTTCATCAAAACGTTATACCCATTCTTCTTGCAACAACTCAATTATTTTACTTTTGCAATCAGTTTTCGTCTTTACCACATACATCACCTCAAAGGGAATAGTCTTGACCGAAGTATTCACACTGGAGTTGATTGATTTCTGTACTTGACCTATGTGTTTGTACCATTTCGAGGTATCTTCTGATGAAAATGTTGCTATAACAGATAAAATTGTACGATTGATCCTTTCAATTTGTCCGTTGCCTCTACCCATCTTTTTTGCCAAGCTTTTTATTGTGTATGTGATACACTTGATGCAGTTGTTAATAATGCGTGTGACTTTTTTCTCTGAGTGTGGTATGTAAAACTGCTGCTTAATCGCGTGCATTGTCGCCTGATTAGCAAAATAACCTTTCTCGTGGGCGTCTTTAATAACTTCACCTTCTGTAAGATTTGGCACAAAAAGTAAATCTTGGCCATCAGCGTTTTTGTACAACAGATTAGCTTTAATCTTAAAATTTTCGTAGGGCGCTGTTTTTAAAATAGTTGCTATAGCTTTAATGGTTTCGTCTTGTTGCTGAAGCTTATGGATTCTCGCAGTTATATCTGACGAAATAATAAATACATCAACTGGATATCTGCTTAATGAATCGACGTGTTACATCCTGTTAGCAGAACGATGTTCGACGGAATACATGAAGTCTTGTACATGCATTATACATTGTGACACATCTCTAGGCAAATCCTTCTTTGCTATTGTTTCCTTGAACGCAGCACAATCAGTTACTAGTTTGAAGTGTATGCCCAACAAATAAATTCTGAGTTTCTTAAGTGAAAGATAAGCTTTTACTTCTGAAATATAGCTGTGCAGACGGCCTTCCTGCGTAGAAGCATTTTGCTCCAGTATAATATTGGATGCAGCTTATTTTCAAATTTCTGGAACAACGTCGCGCCAAAGCCTTCTTTGGATGCGTCTGTATGTAGTTCTGCGTGTCTATCATAAAGGCGTAGAACCGGTTCTTTGCCTAGCGTCTGCTTCAACATATTAAAGGCATTGATCTCTTTTTTAGTAATTTTAAACGCAACGTATTTCTCAATAAGTCAGTGAGTGGATTAGCTATTTGAGCATAACATTGAATAAATTTCCTGAAATAGCCAGTCAATCCCAGAAAATACGGAATATCTCTAATATTTTTAGGAATAGAAAACTTTTCAACTGCTATGGTTTTCATTTTGCCTGGCCAAATATTTCCGTCTTCGATGTAGTGACCCAAAAAATCTAGCTGAGTCTTCATAAATTTGCATTTCAGCTGCTGTCGACAACACCAACTGAAGCTTATGTAAACATTCTTCTGATAATTTGCCGAAAATTACAATATCATCTATGTAAAGCTCCATAACGTCTGCGTTAAATCTTGAAATATAAAATTGATATAATTTACAAAATTTTCGGGTGAATTACAGAATTCAAAGGGTGCCCTTTTAAATTCAAACAAGCCTCTTTTGGTAGCAAACGCAGTAAAATTTTGCGTTTTTTAATTTTAACAGGACATCATCAATAATCAGAGCCGGAAAAGCGTCTTTTAATATCATAGCATTGAGCTGCCGAAAATCTACGCACTATACTATAGAGACTATAGAGTCTCCCGATTTCTTAACAAACACCACACGACTTGCCATATCGGAATAAGTTTCTTATAACACCACTTTTTAGCCATTCTTTGATTTGATTATTAAGCGCAGTTTCTTCTTGATTTGGTAACCGACTTGGCGACTGACGAAAAGGATGCATGTTCTCGTTTGGAATAATATTCATGACAACTGGACACTCCTTTTTCTTTGTTAGCGAGCTTATGAATTTATCAAATCTTTGACGGCATTTTCATATTTTCTGTCAACATCGATTTCACACGTTTCCACATTGTAAACAATTAGTTTTTCATTGTCTGTTGTTACAATTATATTGGAATCCATTATTGTAAAAGACCACAAATTCTTTAATAAAGTCAAAGCCAAGTAACACATCTACTTTTAGCAAACTATCCGGAACAATCAAGAATTCATGTTGCTTTACTACATCGTCAACATTTACTTTGCCTTGTACCACTCCTAAATGGTTTGTTTTTCCACTACCGAGTTCGGACAACATTGCTTTGCTAGTTGATAACTAGTGATTTTTAAATTGATCAGAAAAAACTCTTTTTCCATTATCGATACATCAGCACCCGTATCAACTAAGCCAACATCATCGAATATAATACGTTTAGACTTTCATTATTACATTAACATTTTTAACCGCATAATCTCTTTTGTTTGCATAGTCTTTGGATATGTGACCGAAATTGTTGCATTTAAAGCATTTTGGTTCAATTCTGCAATCATTTCCTTTATGTTCTTTTGAGCCACAATTAAAACAACGATATTTAGTGATAACTGTGTTATTCACAGTTTTTTGCCACTGTTTGTTTTGTATGTCTCTAACACTATTTTGATTCGCATGTTCATAAATATCGTACAATTCGCGCAATTCTTTAAATGTTTTAGCAGCCTATAAATTTTGTTTAAATACATTCTTGGCGTTCAATCCGTCTACGATATATCTAATAGTAGCACATTCTTCGATTTTAGCTAATGCAGCAATGTTCTGCATATTAAGCATGAAAAGTTTCTGGGTACTTCTTTTTCCGTTCGCTCAACATTTTATGCACTTCACCACTATCATAGTTTCTGTAAAATTCATTTGTTAAAGTTGTTTTTAATGTTTCGTAATCACTGAGTGTTTCGAAGTCAAGGAAAAGCTTCGAAATATCTTATTTCTTGCTTGTATATATTTTTGTTGATTATTCAACAAATATGCATCCGCATTATGCCCAAAATTTTCAAACCACAGCTCAACGGGAACGTTTTTGATATCAAAATCAATCTGCTTTAAGAAAGAACACCTTCATTCGCATTCTATGAGAAAGAAAATTAATTTCAATTTCTCTACATTATTTCTAAACGAAAAGTTACTCGAAAGACAACTCGAATGAAAACGTAAATGTTTTCATATAAAATCCTATTTCTGTGCTACGAATGTGTCGTTAACATTGAGAATGTAATGTTAAAATCATTCACATGTGGTTTTGCTTTCGCAACAAAATTTTTGAGTTTAATAAAAATAAAGATCATTTAAAAATTAGCTGGAAAAAGCAGTCCAACAAGTTAAATTCGCTTGGGCCTCCCACTCGTACTATTTTTGAACGGAAAAATTTTAGAACGTTTTTTTGTATACTACAGAAGAAACCTATTGAACATTTTATCTATAGAGTAAGTTCGGGAATTGTGATATTGGCGAGTAATGTGCTAGAGTAGGTTTTCTGACAAAACACGGGCTTATACAAGACGCTTTTTCTATAGTCAACTGTAGCACCCGGGTGTTAAGTATGTGGTGTAAAGCCCCAATCAATTGATTGTTTTTTTTGCACCGCTGGAGTCACCAGCTAGTTGCATTAAAGTTGTTGCAGTGGTAACTCCAAATACAAACCCGGAAACTTCCCATGACCAAAATAAACTATGTAAAAATGAATGCTATTCACCCTAAAATGGCCACCAAAAAACAAAATAAAAAATGCCACAACGACAAAACTTAAGCAAAAATGCTTAATTGACAGTGAGCAACCAATCTCCCGTTCAAAAAAAAGGCAAAATCCGCAGACAACTAAGAGTTGCGAAGAAAAATGCGGCGACAGCTACAGAAAAAGCTAATTCATTAAAAAGAATGGCTGATGCTGCTGAGGTGCACTGAATCAGCAAAAAGGATGTCTTACGCCTTTGAAAAACAGCAGCAGGTTCAAATGTATCAGTTAAATCCACAATACGGAAGAAAATATTAAAAAAAAAATTATTACATTATTTTACTTATTTTATTGACATAAAACGTAAGCTCATAAGAATGAAAGTGAGTGCCAATGAGAAATCCAAATTGGTTCGAATTCGAGCGAGTGCATTTCATTCGCTTAAGTTTACTTTCTTAAATCAGAAATAGGCTATTAAAATTTTCGAAAAAGATTCTACAGTAATAATTTACTTTATTTTTTTCCACGTTTTCATTTTCTATTTCTATAGTAAGCAATTTTATAAGATCACTTAGTTCACTATTATTTGCAGCCACTGTTTTGTTGTGATCTGCAAATTTCGTAATTGTCAAAATTGGAATTTTTAATTATTTTTCTTTCCTTTATTCTCAAAATATGTTTTCCTTATTTCTTCTATTTCGTCAAGATTCTGCAACGAATCTGATTCACCTTTTCGTCTTAAATGATTTAGATTTTGCTCTTCTACGTTTTTTACTCTTGCTCTTGTTTTATAGATTTTTGTTTCTTTGTTACCGTTATTTGTACTCATTTAGGCATTTTTATACAGGTATCAATATTCTTCGATTTTATATTATATTGAAATACACAAAAAAATTATATTGGTATTTAATTACAGCGTTTTGTATTGGGTAAGAAATCATTCGATATTATTTGAAACTGTATTTCGATGTGTTGTTGTTTTTATATGTTTGTTCAACTTGTAACGATTAAAATCAATTAGGCAATGCACGGCACGGTTGAGCCCCCAAATGTAAAAAAACTTATCTTTTTAGTTTTTTAGTAAAGTGTATTAAAAATTTATTAAAATTCATAATTATTTAGGAAAAGTTTTAGCGTAGATGAGGATTTTAAGTATTATTATAATAATGTCGAAAATTAAATAGTAGAAACATATTTTTACAAGAGCGACTTCTTTAGTAATTAAAGTGTTTAGGCAATTTTTAAAACAACATGTAATAGTATTTTCAACTTTAGAATTTAGCATGAAAATTATGCAAACTTGACAACTTGACAACTTGATAATACGTCTTCTTATCACGACAACTTTATTACAACTGCCTCTTCTCAGCCTATTCATTTCGCATAGGTCAGTTACGTAGGAGTATTTGATAGGAGAGATAAACTGGAATGTGGAATTATATATATATATATATAACATTCCTTTGATCACAATTATTGCGGTGTTAGAATAGCATTTAGTTTACCTTGCCGGTGTTTGACATAAAAAGTATACAGCAATTAAAATGTACAACTATTGAAATATATAAATCTAAAAGAATATTTGCTTGTGGAAAATAATGCAGTTTTAAAATTACATTCGTGCAAAACGTTGAAATTAATTGGACTGCTTTCGTGAACATTATGAATTAAAATGTCATACAACCAAGGTCCTTCGCTTTTTAATCGCTGCTTTGCGGCCAATACATTGAAAAATATCTGTCGCTGCCCCAAATGTCGTATAGAATATACATTTCATATTGATAAAACCAATAAAGACAACCATGTAAAAAGTAATCGACCTATGTTGTTACCATGTGGTCACAATATGTGCGAAAATTGTGTCTACCATAATCGCAACAACATAATCTGTGTTGTATGCCTATCGCCAATTATAATATCAAAAGAACCACAAAAACAATTTTCCAATTTTAATGTACGCGATTACTTTGATATGAATTTCTTTTTAATGGGCCAATTGAATCATTTGCGTTTTTATTGTAGACGGTTCAATCAATAATACATTTTTTATGAGTGCTGCCGATCATCCCCATCTTAATAGAACTCTACTAGATACAGAAGCTAGTTCAGCAGCATCGGCGGTTATAAAATGCGTTGAATGTGAATTGGCACCGTCGTTGGGTAAATGTCGGGTTTGCAAGGTCTACTATTGCAAACGTTGTTTCGACAATGTACACAAGAATAGTAAAGTTTTGAAAAAGCATACACTGCAGCACTTCGATAGGGAACCAACTCAGCAGTCGGAATTATGGCGTTTAACTAAATCGCGTTATTGTAGGAGGCATCAACGTACATGTGATCGTTATTGCAAAAAAATGTGATATTGTATGCTGTGGAGAATGTGGTCGTCTTGATCATCAGCATCACCACTATCGCAAATTAAATGAAGAGAATGAAAAACTAATGGAAGAATTGCGTCTTACTTTGGACAATACTCAACTTGCTCGCGAACATTTAAATAAAGGACAAAAGGACATTAAAACTGCTGAAACGCAACTCGAAGAATATGCCACCAAAACATTGGAGGAAATATCAAACTATTTCGTACAACTTCATAGTTTTTTGCAGAATGAGGAAAAACAAATTATGGGAAGGTTCACTGAAATGAGTCAACATCCACAGTTTATGTTACGTGAAACAAATTTAAAACTAAATGAATCTCAAGAAGCTTTAAATGTCATACGCAGCACCCTCGAACAGTATCAGCACACCCCGCCAGCAAATTTTTATTTAGGTCACATTTTGCCAAAATACAACCAAATCATACAACAAGTACCATCTAATATACAAGTTACGAAGCCACAGAGTAATCCTTTCATTTTTGAAATCAAAAATGATGTACGAACATATATACAAAAATCAATTTATTACAATTATGAAGATCCGAATTTATTAATCAGAATTGATACGTCTTTTTACGATTCGAATCCTTCAATTATGGATACAACCACCGCCAGCATGCCTTCGAGGTTGACCATGACGCACAATAAGGCGCCACCACCACCACAACCAAAAGTAAATAAGAAAAATACAAGATATAAGAAAAATAAAGATACCAATACCATTAAAGACGTTTCTATGACTTCTGTGGCTCCTACTAATTCCAATTGTGATGCAGTTAACTTAGTGCATTTAACAAATATTAAGTCCCCGGAACATTTTTACATACAAAACGTTAATGATCTACAGGCAATACGTAAACTTTCTCATACATATTTGTGCAATGACATTGCAAATAATATACCGAAGATAATATATATATAATTTAAAATTAATTTGTTTATAAACGAAGTCCTGTTTTTGTTTCCATGTTACATATTTCCCATGATAAAGACGAACTTAAAATATTTATGTACATATATTATTTTTATGATAAAAGTGAATTAAAAAATTTTCATATCTTGTATGTACATTAGGGGTGGAATAGTGTAATATGGAAATGCTTAGTAACAAGATTTAGACTCGCGAATTAAATTATTCGCTACTAAGTTTTTTTTATTTATTTTTCTTTTTAGTTTTTATTTAAGTTTTTGGTTTAATTAAATGAAGACGAGAAACAAGACTGAAGTTGGTTTCAATTATTATGAATTGTTGCTTTGGCATATTTTGATTGGCTAAAATTGTTAAAATTTTCTATTCCTAATCCTGATCTTGCACTTTTGCATGTTTAACGAATTTACATTGGGTAAAACTTTAATTTTATTTTATTTATAACAATTTTGTATAACTTTTCGATTGAACGGAAATACAATGAAATTAGATTCTTTTTATTTACATTATATTCAAAATTGTCACAGCAACAATTTTACAATTTAAGTTCTTAAATTTTCTAGAAACTTATAAATTTTATCAGGTATGGAATGATTATATGTAACTACTCCCCATTTTGATTAAAATTCGCCTGAATGCTATTGTTCAATTGTAAAATTACATTTTTATGTTTTGTTAAAATTAGTATAATAATTATTATTACACCTATAATTAAAGTACTGTATCCATATGATATTCTAGTATGGGTTATTAATTTTTTTTGATATTTTTTACATTATTCAGATGTTATTTTTCAAATTGTTCCAATGTTATCTTATGGGTAAAATTTTTTATTATACTGATGTAAGTAATAATCGGTTTTGTTTCAGTAAATTCTAGAATATTGGAAAAGTAATATAATCTTTAATTTTTATCGTACAATTATTTAAAATTTATTAAGTAGTTTGCATTTAAGATACTTTCTTCAATATTACATGTTTGATGAGCATTAATATTGTTTGCTTTCTAAATTATAATTGCACTTACATCTATAGATTTCTAAGTCCTTATTATTAATCAATTGACAATTGCATTCTGTTAAACAATGATTACGTAATTTCAAATTTCTTAAATGTTTATTTTCTTCAAATCTGTATGTTTTGTTTTCATATTCAAAAACTTGTTCGATGACAGAATCTATTTCATTATTGTGATCATTTAGTAGTGGAACTATAGTTCTTAACATAACTACTATAAATTTTTTAAGTATTTTTATTTCAAAAATCTGTAAGGATTCATTAAGGAATGCTGTTCCGATCTGCATATATGTATTTCAATTTGTTCTTTGTTTATTTATTTCATTATATGTTAAAATAGTTGGATGTACCATACCGTGTTCTATTTTGTTCTTAATTAGCTGTATATTAGTTAACTGTTCCAAGTACCTCAGTGTGCATTGTCATTATGTAATAACATTATCAGCATTGTCAAATCTGAAAATTTTAAAGGTCTTTTAATGTTACCAATATGCATATTTTTTAATTTACTTTTCTTATATTTTGGCTGTTCCTTATACCTAACAGCCTTATAGTTTTTAATAAATCCTTCGTCCTGGATTTATTTAGCTTTTCTATGATTTTGCTTTTACTATCTTCCAGATTATTTTTAACTTTATTTTCATCTATTTTTCCTTGCTGTACCTCATTGGGAGTACACTTAATAGTGGAATGATGTCGTTCATTGTAATTCCTAACTGATTTCTGAATTAATTATTTCACCGACATGACTTTATTTGTTTTATACATTATTCTAAACTTCTCTGCAATAGTATTATGTAAACGTTCTACGTCCGCGTTGCCTGTGTGACTATTAGGTTTAGTAAGGTGTAACTCATTTTCAGCATCCAAAAACTCTCTTATTCTAATTGCCTTGAATTCGTTGTCAGCAACTATTTTTTTGGTTTACCTATTATGCCTGAATGAAGACTTTGTTGCCGATTTTGCTGAAATATTTTAATTTTAACAGCATTTCACTTAAGAAGTTACGATAAGACAGCAGAGATGGCATACACTTTAGGAAGTGTTGCGGTTTTCACTTGCTATCGTCACAAAATTGCAGCTGTTTCATTTCGTTGAGTATTCGAGTACTCAACTTTAATAACACTGTACAACAGCCAATCTGGGGGGTGAGAAATTCCAAGTCAGGGGATGGTACTAGGTCAGTATAGTAAAACCCTTAAAGGGTTTGGCGTTCGTATGTGTCAGTTTTTTTTATGACCTTTTAAATTTTTTCCTTATCTTGATGTTTTTTCGCTTAGTTGTAACATTTTGGCAAAAACGTACTTTAACATAACTCGAGAACCACTTGTCCGATTTTGATGAAACAAATTTAGAAAAATTAAGAATTACAATTTCCCTAATCTGTTTCTATACCGTTTTCCTATATGTGCAACACTTTCGAAGTTAAAAATGAATGTATGAAGGGAAAAAAGTATTTTTTGCCTAAAAATTTAAATATTTTTTTTTTTAAATTCATAAAAAATCCAAAATGGAAAAAAGTGCCAAAACTAATTACTTTCGCGTAAAGTCACATAACTCATGAGCAAAAAAAGGCATAGATCATGAAAATCGATGCATGCGTTTCTCATTTATTCACAATTAGGTAAATGTATGAATTTCAAAAATTTGCTCCAGATATGCACAACATTATTTGGAGAAAACATTGACACTCACAAGCCGAACTCTCTCATATTTTTCTACTGTACTAAAAGAGAAATATTGATGTGACAACACTGGTTCTGTAATTTTCACATAAAACATGCATTGTCATTATACTTCTTCTCTTTCTCACACTGGTTCTGTGATTTTTGTCATTCAACAAGTGCCGACGAACGCGAACAGTAAAAGTGATTTTTCTCCAGTTTTTTAAAAGTGAACAAAACTCAACAGAATATGGAACTGTGCAAGCCATATATAAATAGCTTTTGCTACTGCTGTGGTCAATGTGTCTCAACACATAAAAAAAGGGGAAATTTCAGTACTGATTTTGTTCAAACATACGAGATGTACTTCAACCAAAATGTTATAGTGAACGAAAATTGGGTACCAAATATAGTGTGTAAAAGCTGCTACAACCGTCTAATGGATTGGAAAAATAGAAGACGTGAAAGTATGCCATTCGGTATCCCAATGACTTGGACTAATCCTGGCGAAGGTCACAATCCATTGAATTGCTATGCATGTGCGAATAAAGGAGCCGCAAAAAGGATAAGAAAATCGTATAATTACGTTGGTGTTGCAAGTGCCGCAAAACCATTGCCTCATTCGGACCACATTCCTGTGCCAAAAGCTTCTAGTCCAGATATTTTCTCTTCTACGACTGCTCCGACATATCATGCACGTGATGATCCCCCATATGAGCCATCAGTATCCAATGAGCCAATTTTAATAAATCAAAATAAGCTTGATTCAATTGTTGCCAAGTTGGAATTAACACAGCATAAATCGGAAGAGCTGGCTTCCATTTTGAAATCAAACAATTTGTTGGCACCCGGTGTGAAAGTCACAGCTTATCGAAGTCGTCAGGCAACACTACAAAGTTTATTCCTTGTGAATGATGAAAAAACTTCTGCATATTGCCCGGATGTAGGAAAATTGATGGACGCAATGGAAATAAACTATGAAGCAGATGACTGGAGATTATTTATTGACAGTTCAAAACTCAGCTTGAAGGCGGTTTTACTACATAAGACCAATAAAAAACCTTCAGTTCCAATCGCCTATAGTACAGAAACGAAAGAAACATATGATGCACTGGAAAATATTTTAAAAATGGTTAACTACGCCAAACATATGTGGCGCATATGCTGCGATTTAAAAGTTGTAGCAATGCTTTGCGGTCTTCAAAGCGGCTATATAAAATATATGTACTTTTTGTGCGATTGGGACACACGATTTTCCGGTGACCAATATGCATGCCACGGATGGAAACAAAGAGAGCACAGCAGGTTACAAACGGCCAATATTATTCGTGAGCCTCTAGTGCCGAAGGAGAAGATATTGCTGCCTCCACTGCATATTAAACTTGGAATTGTTAAGAATTTTATCAAAACTGTCGCCAAAAGAGATGAAGTTTTCTTGTGTTTGAAACTAATTTACCCGAGAAGTAGTATGAATAAGGGGTTTCTAGATAGAAATGTGCAAAGGAAAAATGTGCATACCTTAACCCTTTAAGGGTCGATGGGGTTAAATTCGACCTCATGATATTTTGTGTTATTAGGCGGCAGCGTGTTCGGTTTTGCTTAAAGTGAAGTCGTGGTGGGGGGTTCGGTTTTGCTTAAAGTGAATTCGTGGTGGGGTGGTTCGGTTTTGCTTAAAGTGAAGTCGTGGTGGGGGGGTTCGGTTTTGCTTAAAGTGAAGTCGTGGTGGGGGGTTCGGTTTTGCTTAAAGTGAAGTCGTGGTGGGGGGTTCGGTTTTGCTTAAAGTGAAGTCGTGGTGGATGTTATTTTTGTTGAAGTGAAGTCGTAACATTTAATGTGTTTTAGAGGGTTAATACAATATCAATTAAACTACATTAGGGCGGTTTACGAAAGTCTGTGATTTTTTTGCTAGTATTTAATAAATAAAATTCATTTACTGCGGTATATATTAATATCCCTAATACTACTCGTATTTGTTATCAGTATAAAATGTTAACCACATTATTTAATTAAGTGTAGTGGTAATAAAATGAAATCAAATTAATAAAATATATTCATTGTTGTACTAAACTCTAAGGTGTGATTATACTTTTAGTTATTTATTCACAAAAAAAAAATTAATAAAATAAATCAAATTAAAATGGGTGGCAACTTTATTTGTGATATCTGTGGAAAAGTGTACAGCCGCAACTTTTCATTAAATAGACATATCAGGATGCATCATCATCAAGGTTATTCATTAAGGTGTACGACTTGCAACATTAATTTTTCAAGTAAGCAAGATTATCTTAAACATATCCACTTAATAGAGCATCAAAATAATCAAAAGAAAGAAATTATACACTGTAAGGAGTGTAAAGAAGATGTAGTAAGGAAACTGTGGATATATCATCAACGCACAAACAAACATAAAGATAATTGTTTAAAAATTGTTGATGAAATCAATAATATAAAGTGTTTAGATGCTTGTTTCAAAAACCGTATTACTACATTTCGGTTTAAAAACAACAATATGGATAATCTAAATCCCGAATTGTTTTTCAATAACATAAAGGATAATGTAGCATGTGTTTTGAAAGATCATCTACAAAAACATACAAGTTTAAAATTTAATTTCGAATTACTCTGTGAATATATGAAGATGAAAGACGATGAAGAACCCATAATTACCATAATACTACATCAAACAAAAATGTATATTTTGTCTTTAACTAACCATATGAATGATATTGAAAGATTTTATGAAAATAAATGTGAAATAATTATGCAAAAAATGGATGAGTTCCAAGAACGTGATAGTGGTTTTGCGTTAACAAAAATTAATCACCTTGATGTTAATATTAATAAATATGCATGTATAAAAGGTTCACAGTATATTTCTTTACCAACATACATATCGAAAAAAAAAGCTTGTGTTAATATACAAAACAATGACGTATACTGTTTTAAGTGGGCTATAATATCAGCGCTATATCCAATAGAAAATAATAGTGTAATTTGTTCTTCGTATAACATAACCAACATTCAAGATGATATTATAGTCCTGGAAAATAATATATTATTAAATTTTAAAAATTTAAATTTCCCGCTATCTGTCAACAAAATACAGCAGTTTGAAGACAACAACCCGGGAATAAGCATAAATGTCTTTGGTCTGGAAAGATCTTTTGAAAAGAAGAAGAAAACATCTATACTTGAAAAAGATACGTATTTAGAAGTTTATAATGTTGTGGGACCATATTATTTCTCTCAAGAAGAAAAAAGTAAACATATAAATTTATTATTGATGGAAGATGAAGAACGATTCCATTATGTCTGGATAAAAAATATATCAAGGTATGTTTATCGTTATTTAAATTTATACTCAAAGTGAAATTAAACTAATTAAAAAAAATGTTTCCTTTTATATTTCTTTAATTATAGATTATTAAGAAGTCAATTTACAAAACATAAAAATAAGGTGTATATTTGTAATACATGCCTCATACACTTTTACAAAGAATCATCTTTAAAGAAACATAAGGAGGAATGCAACAAAATTGTAACTATAATGCCAACCGATAAAAATTCTATACTTAGATTTAAGAATCATAAAAACCAACTAGATGTTCCGTTTGTAGTTTATGCAGATTTCGAATGTATTCTGGAATCAGTTGATATTCAAAACTCAGCTAATATTAATTCAGTACAAAAGCATATTCCATTTGCATTTAGTTATTATATTAAATGTTCCTATAATTCTAGTTTAGATATACATAGAATTTATAGTGGTGAAAATGCATCAACACATTTTTTTAAAAGTTTAGTCGAGGACGCATTATATATTTATAGTAACTATTTGAGTGTAGTAATACCAATGAAACCTTTAACGTTTATACAACAAAAAAGACAAGATGAAGATATGAATTGTCATATATGCGGTGAAATCATATCTATTGGAGATAAAGTAACTGACCATTGTCATCTAACAGGTGATTATAGAGGTCCTGCACATAATATATGAGTATCAAATTGGAAATTTTATCCCTATATTTTTTCACAACCTTTCGGCATATGATTGTCATTTATTTATAAGAGAACTTTCATCAGTAGCAGGTGATATAAAAATCATTCCTTTAAATAAGGAATTATATGTATCCGTATCGAAGAGAATTAGGGTGAGTGAAAAAGATACTATTGAGCTACGTTTTCTCGATTCATATCGTTTTATGGCATCAAGTTTAGATCAACTTGCAGGTTTCTTGTCTGATGATGATTTGAAAACTATAAAATCGGTTTGTTTAAATGATAATGAATTTGATTTAATGAAACGTAAAGGTGTCTTTCCCTATGATTATTTGGATTCAAAGAATCGTCTCATGGAAACACAATTACCACCTCGTTCTCTCTTCTTTAATAAACTAACTGATGAAGCGTGTAGTGAAGATAATTATAAACATGCTGAAAAGGTATGGAATACATTTAGATGTACGACTCTCTTGGACTATTTACTATTATACTTGAAAGTAGATGTTTTATTACTATGTGATGTTTTTGAAAATTTCCGTAAAGTTTGCAAAAACATTTATAATTTAGATCCATGCCAATATTATACTGTTCCTGGATTATCTTGGGATGCAATGTTGAAAAAAACAAGAATAGAGTTAGAACTATTAACTGACATTAACATGTATAATTTTGTTACACGTGGTATTAGGGGAGGAATTGTTCAATGTTGTAAACGACATTCTGTAGCTAACAATAAATATGTAAGTGTAATTTATGATTCTACTAAAGAATCGAATTATCTTATTTATTTAGATGTAAACAATTTATACGGTTATGTCATGTCGCAGTACCTTCCTTATAAAAATTTTGAATGGGTTGAAAACATTGAAAATTTTAATTTTAATGCTGTGGAAGATGATTCACCATTAGGGTATATATTGGAAGTGGATTTAGAATATCCATCCACCATACACGATTATCACAATGATTTCCCATTTTGTGCAGAAAATAAAAAAAATGAACATATGAAACAGTCTAAATTAATAACGGATTTAAATGATAAAACAAAATATGTAATACACTATAGAAATCTTAAACAATGTATTAAACACGGTCTTATTCTAAAGAAAATTCATAGAATTCTTAAATTCAATCAGTCGGATTGGTTGAAAACGTATATTGATTTAAATAATGATCATAGAACCAATGCCGAAAATGAATTTGAAAAAAATTTTTTTAAACTTTTAAATAATGCGGTATACGGTAAAACAATGGAAAATGTAGCTAAGAGAAAAGATGTTAAAATAGTTTGTTCATGGGAGAGTAGAGGTAAGAGGTTGGGAGCTAGAGCTCTTATAGCTAAGCCAAATTTCCATAGTTTACTTAAGATTCAAGAAGAAATGATTGTCATTGAAATGAGTCGAGTGCGAACGGAATATGTAATAAACCAATTTATATTGGGTTTTCTGTTCTAGAATTATCTAAGTTGAAAATGTATAATTTCCATTATGAATACATGAAACCTAAATATCAGGAAAATATTTATCTGAATTATATGGATACTGATTCCTTTGTTTACGATATTAAGACATATGATCTATATAAGGATATTCTAGATGATATCATCTTACAGTTTGATACGTCTGCTTATCCGAAAGATAATGTTTTTAATATACCCTTGTTAAACAAAAAGGTTTTAGGAATGATGAAGGATGAATGTAATGGTAAAATAATTAAAGAGTTCATTGGTTTACGCGCTAAAATGTATTCAATTAAAATTGATGAAGAGGAAAAAGAAATTAAAAAAATTAAAGGAGTTAAAAAATGCGTAACCAATAGACTAACGATTAATGACTTTAGAAAATGTTTATTTGAAAAAAAATGTACTATGATTCTATGTATGTATTTAGATCAAAGATTCATGAAATATATACTCAACACATTAGTAAATTAGCATTAAGTTATTTAGATGATAAGCGATTTATTAGAGATAATAGTATTAATACATATGCATGGGGACATTATGCAATAAATAGTCAACAACCATCATCATCATCATCATATCCCAATGAAAATGTATTAACATCATCTTCAAGTGATAATATTGTACAATAGTATTAAGTGATTTTAGATTATAAGTGAATATATACAATGTGAAAAAACAATAAATAAATAAATAAAGAATATCATTAAAATATTTTAGTTTGTCTTTATTTTAAACTATAGTTATCTATTGAATAGGAATTTTAAACACAAGTAACCACAATTTGTTTTTGTGTGAATAAAATTTAATCGTGCTTGTTCTTAACCTTACTCAACTAAGTTGATATAAAATTTAATCATTTAGAAATAAAAAAAAAATCAAAACAAAACTTTTTTATATATTATTTTATTTTTTTGAGAATTTTATAATATAATAAAAATAAATCTCATATTGAAGTATATATAATATTATTGAAGTTCATCTTTATTGATCCAAGAATTATGTTGATTGGAAAATCCCAACCATTTTACGTACGCCTGGTGCCCCTTAGTTTTAATAACATTTTCAATCAAGTATGTATTTGGAAAATGTGTCTTTAATAGTTCATGTTCATAGAATCCACCAACAATCGGATTCCTTTGATAGTCTTCTAATAAATAAGTAATGGGGTTTGTGTTCTGTAAAGTACGAATTTTAAAAATTTCAGTTGTCCAGTTTGGAGTATATCCTTTTGCAAAAATATGTTTATATTTGCTGATTCGAACGTGATCTCCAACTTTTAGTTTACCAAATTTATATATTTTGGGATGATTATAGGCTTGTTTTAATATAGAACTTTTATTTTCTATGTTAACAGCATTTGGCTTCATTCCAATTGTTCTATGTTTTTTATTATTATATTCATTAATTAAATCCTTGCATATATGTATCCATTGATAATTTCCTTGTAGACTAAACTTTTTCCACATCATTCCTTTTAGAGTTCTATTAAATCGTTCTACAATAGACGCTTTCATGATACTATATGTAGAATAGTGATTGATATTATGTTTTTTCATCAGGTTTTGAAATATTTTATTATAGAACTCTTTACCATTATCTGTTTGCAAGTTTTTTGGAATTCTCTTTAGCGAAAAAATAGATTTCATAGCATTGGTAATATCTTCACTACCTTTCGATTTTACGGGTACAGCCCAAGCAAACTTTGAAAATGTATCTATAACTGTTAAAATAAATCTATAGCCTTTGTTATATTTTGAGTAAACGCCCATTTCAACAAGATCTGCTTGCCAAAGATCATCAATTCCCTTGATCACCACTCGACGTCGAATGAAATTTCTACGTGCTTGCTTATGAAGCTCCTGAACCACTTCTTGTCGCTCCATTTCTAACATCTATCTTAGATTACATCAATTTAAATGCTGCTGATATTGAATTTAAATCAAAAACGATTTATATATATCTATGTTTAAACGGTTTGTAATGAGCTTCGTTTTTCATTTAGACGTTCTTCAACTGAATTAATTTTGTAATTAAATAATGATCTCATTTCTTTTAGTGATTGATTGAGATTATTTAGTATTATACTTTGATCATGTATTAATTTACTTAAACGTGTTTCTACATTATCAAATTTTTCTGTAGTCAACACGTTTTGTTGTCGTATTATTTCGTTAAAACGATCCTCCATTTCCTTAATTCTCTCCATATACATTGTATCCAGTTGTTTCTTTATTTCATTAAAATAACTTTTCATATAAATTTTGTTCACAGCATCATTTTCCAATACAGGATTAGCAATATTTTTTATTCTCCGTAAGTTAAAGTTGAAATTACGATCACTATCTAAATGAATCTTGGAATGCGGATTTTGATATCTTGCAGATTGTTCAATATAATGTCCAAACTTATCGATAGGCATTTTATGAATATTAATTGTTAAATATTTTTAAGTCTATTTATATAATAATCTTTGCTTCTCTCAATTCCTCAATAATTGATACAATTTCATTATTATGATTTGAGTGACCAGCTGTTGTGGATGAAATCAATAGACGCAATCTATCAACCAATTCGTTAGGATCATATCCCAATAAACATAATTGGTCTTTTTTCTATTCAACTTCATTAAACCTTTTCCCTTATGAATTTTCTGTTGTTTAAATAGGTTTTTAATAATCGTTGTATATTTAGTTGAACGATTTCCTTTAATTTGACCATTTATGCTGTTATTTCGCTTATAAACATTAGTCATCTCCAATATTTGTTTATAATTATTTAAATCTGTTTTATTATAACTGATTGGTTTTTTATAGACTAACAATTCATATAAACCTGATGTGAAGGGCCATTTTGAATTACCTACAGTAATATTGGTTGAATTGAAAGTAATGGGTTCATTACCCAGTCTCCATATTTGATTTTTTTTATCTTTACGAGGTCCATAGGTTTTATCATATATATTTAAGTTAACTTTTGATAAATTATATTGAATACTTTGATTGGGATGTATTGTAATGGTGTTATCATCATCATTGTTATCATCCTCATTATCAACATTAACATTATTATTATCATCATCATCATCATCATCATCATCATAGTCATCATGATCATTTTCATCATCAAATGATTGAAACGTGTTTGAACTTTCCTCGATTTTCTTGTTATTAAAGTTTGGAGAAAACGTGTTATAATCAAGCTTACTCTTTTTATATGGTGTACTGAAGGCAACTTTATTATTCTCAAGATCATGTTTAAAAGAGTCATCCGGATATTTTTCATGTTTTATAATGGAGTTATTATTATTATTATTATTAGTTGATTGAACTAATTCTTTTAATGGTTTTGATATTGGTTTAAATGTCTTTTCCAACAATTCATCATTTGCAATTTCTGCAAGCAAAATATTCTTATATTTCTTTTTTAAAATATTTCGAGTTTTAATAAGATTATTAACTAGATTTGTATTCATATTTATAGATTGAATTAGAAACAGATTCAAAACAGATCAGTTTAGCAGTTAGCGGTTTAATAGTTGAGAAGCTATTAGTTTAATAATTAATCTTGTACTGATTTTAAAATATCTGTAATATTTCTTTTATAGATTTATAAATATATCGAAACCTTTTCTATATCGACCATTATTCATAGAATCATCTTTGTTAATAACTAGAAAACCATATTTTTCTTTCCAACACTCGGTACATAACTTATAAAATGTTTTTAAAGTCATATCAGAACCAACATGATCATTGTAAATATGCTTAATATTCATTACATCCTGTTTAAAAATTATAATCATATTTGCATTATCGCGAATCAAGTGTTTTGGTATACGTGTATAAGTTTGACATAAATAAAAACTATCAATGTCTTTATGGCGACCCATACAGAAGTAAGAACGTACATGATTTTGTTTCTCACAAGCTATATCATCGAATATAAATACTGAATTCGGTTTAACTTCGTCTGGGGATAGAACATCATCATTATTAGAAAATGATGAAAAATTTATCTCCTTAATGGGTTTAATTAGACTTTCTAAGTACTTATATTTCGGTTGTTGTGTTGACTTTGAATATAAGTAAATATTTTTAAATTTCAATCCATGAGGACTTTCAATAAGACTGATCATAACATTTGTTTTTCCGCAATTTGATGGACCCACAATAAGAGCTCGAATAGAATTCGGTAGTAATGAACTATGACGAATTTTATTTGATGAATCGAACTTTGATTCGATATTCTTTACATCAATCCTTTTATGTTGTTTAAAAAAACGCATTCTGAAATCTAATGATAACATAATATATAAACCAGTCTCTTTTATTTGTTTTCAATCAATTTAATTTCAATCTTTAATCGATAAAGTATCAATAGATATGACTATCATTTATAAAAAGTTATTCAGTCGCCATCCATCCTTCATTGGTAAAGGTTTTCTAAATAAAATAATTAATAAACTTCCCATTGAACTTCATCTACCCGGTTATCAATTTTGCGGACCTGGTACAAAATTAAAGAAACGTTTAGCTAGAGGTGATCAAGGAATCAATCCATTGGATACTGCTTGCAGAGAGCACGATATAGCATACTCAAACAATAAAGATTTAGAGAAAAGACATATTGCTGATAGAATTTTAACTGAAAAGGCTTGGCAAAGGGTCAAAGCAAGCGATAGTAGTTTGGGTGAAAAATCAAACGCTTGGTTTGTTGCTACTACAATGAAAGCAAAAACAAAATTCGGTATGGGTAACGTTATTAGTAAAACTAAAAAGTCGTCTCCAGTAAATACCCACAAACTATTTACACATGCATTGAAAAGTGCAAGAAAGAATATAAAGAAAAGTGAAAACTTGAAAGATGCTATAAAGATTTCACGAAAAGTTGTAAACAATATTTTCAAGGGGAAGAAAAAATCGTTAATAAAAACACCTCGAATAATACCGCTACCAAAATCTGGAGGTTTTCTTCCACTTGCCCCTATATTTGCTGCACTGGGTGCACTTGGTGGTTTAGCTGGTGGTGTATCTGGTATTACAAAAGCAATCAATGCAGTTAAAAATGGAAAGGAACAGCTGACTGAAGCAAAACGACACAATAATACAATGGAAGCCATTGCGATGGGAAAAGGCATGTTCTTAAAACCATATAAAAAAGGTTTTGGATTATATTTAAAGCCTTATCAACAAAATTTTTAATGAAGCTACCTAAAAGAGCCCTTTCTGATGTAGACTTGAGAAAATATGCAAAACATATTCCAAATTTTAGAGGTGTGTTTATGTGCAACACTCTTCCAAGCAAACCATTTAAAAAAGAATGTGGAATAATCAATCTGGATACTTCAAAGGGACCTGGCACACATTGGGTAGCATACTGGAAAAACAACAATCAAATCGAATATTTTGATAGCTTTGGCAATTTGCAACCACCAAAACAATTAATAAAATATTTAGGAAAAAACATTAGCTATAATTATGATAGATATCAAAATTTTAATACAATAAATTGTGGTCATTTATGTTTAAAATTTTTGTTTTCGAAGCTAAACTAAAAAGAAACTATAAATGTTTTAATAAAATACATCGATTAAGAATTAAAAAGATCTTGTTTTATTTATATATATATATAAACATTTTTTTTTTTCATTTATTAAAAATTTTAAAAGAAATATTATAATTAAATAATTTTTCTAATTTCGCTTGTTAGAGGTGAGTATTCGATTAAGCGATCATGAATAACTAAACAGTATGCTGATGTTTTTTCTGGAATTGGTTTGTTTGCTTCAGTATCAAATTTAATTCGTACATCAATAGGTCCAATTTTAACAGTCTCATTTTGATGTGAAACATCAACAACAATAAGCGGTGCGTAAGACTTGTAATCATTAACATCCAGCAATGGTTCAGGTTCTCGCATGTAAAAGCTTTGTTGAAATTTTGCATACATATTATATAGAACAGAATACTGACCCATTTCGAAACGATTATTTAAATCATCATATGGATATGACTCTGAGTTTAGATATACTTTTAAATTAGAGATATTACAATGGTCAAATATATTTCCTTGTTCTTTACTTTTCTCTTTTTGTAAACCAATTATAAGAAATCGTGGTCTTTCGTTTTGTGGAGAAAGCTTCACATTCCATAAAACCTTTGTATTCGTTGGTAGTGCAGGATTTACATGACAATCCCAACTACGAAATGCAATTGGTATAGAATTTTTGCTGTTGATTATCTTAAACATTTCCAATTTTGCAAAGTCTGATAGTTGAATATGCGGCATTTTCCATATTATATCCAGAATTGTTAATTTCAACTGATCAGTTGTATTTGTAGAATAATATGATCTCTCATCGGATGTAGAACGTTGAAGAATGAGCTCATGTTTCGAATTTAATAGTATTTTGTTATAATCTTCAGCAAACCCCATCAACATTTTCAGAGGTATACAACAGCTAAAATGACTTCTTTCTAAAACAAAAGTTTCGTTAAGACACCAACCAGCGTTTTTTAGTGTAGCACTTTCAGCCTTATTCAATGATACAAAATTTTTCATGGTGGATGAAATTCCAAGTTTGCGTGTACGATCAACTTCAAAACCATTAATTTCATAACGAATTTCATCAAACAAATATGAAACAAAGTTGTTTTTAAATTTCACATCTATAGCTGGAACCTCTTTGTTTGCTTCCTTCTTTACTATAAAACCATGAATGTAAATCATACTCTCACTTGGTAAGACAAAGAGATCCTGATTTTGAATTGGTATACGAATTTCATCATTGTTGTTGAATGATTTTAGATATGGAGAGTAACTATGATATTCTCTTTTTACAATACTCTCATCATATATAGGTTTTTGAAGGACATTTAGTATTTCATTCATGGTTGAAGATTAAATCCTAATGATTTTAAGTATTCTGTATTAGATGAGGACAACAGTTTTTTATTTTTTATACTTTCTCGAATGTGAGTTGATGAGGGATTGAATGGAAATCCTCTTTGCACTATGTTTTTATTGTAAATGATCATTATTCTGGTTTGAAGTGGAGTCTAAGAGTGATTTTTTCTCCTCTAAAATTTATAAGTTCACCGTCTTGATTTAAGATTCTAATCGTTATGTTGTTTATTTGCTGACAGTTGACGGGTAAATAAATAACATTTCGAGGTTTTTCGTTTATTTTATATCCTAGAGGAACATCAAGAGGAAATTCATGAATAGTATGATTCGAAGTATTATTAATAAATGAACCGGTTGTTAAGTTGCTTTCAATGCGTATTGTATTAACATTCGTAATATGTGTAGGTAAATCAGATTCAAATAACCTTGTAGTATTCAATTGATTAATATCTACAATCACCACTTCCAAAGATTTATCATTTTGAAGATTTTGATCAGTGTTATAATATTCAGTTGAATTTACTTCTAATTTTCTTTTGCTAAATCCGAGCAACTTTCCTATACTGTTTGGTTGTGAAAAATCTATATCCATTGATGAGGTTATTTCAGTTTTAAGTGTGTTATTGTTAGCTTCAATTTTTAGATAAATTGGTTCATCAATATCGTTTAAGCTTGAGTTTAGGAAAAAATCAATATCTTCAAGTTCGTATGAACCAACTGGAATAGTAATAACATGATTTCCTATATGAAACAAATTGTTGTAAACATCTACATTGGGTATGGAATTGAATGTTACAAAATCAATAAGTCCACAAACATATTTTGTAGAGAGTTCAATTGGAGGAAAATATTCTCCAACCAGAGTTGAAGTGTTTCCGATTAAAGATATTGTTATTGACATTTCAAGTATTCAGAATGAACTGATGTTTGATGATTATTTTATCTGATTTAAGTGTTAAATAATAAATAAAAAAATGTCTTTTATAATTTTATGTTTTCTTTATTAATATTTGATTTAATAAACTTTCTTAAGAGTATTACATTTTTTTGAGCACATATACACTATTTTCTATGATAACAACAAACATTTACAGATTTATCATTTTGATATAATGTTTTTAAATTTGGACAATTTAGATCATCTAGGTTATAAAAATTAATTTTATCCTTAAAAATATTTTGAATCCACTTAATTTTTTCTAATCCTTTAGCATAATAAATAAAATTTTTATCTTTAACATGCGCAATATAATATTCCATAATATTTGTTAAGGTTGAATCGCCATCTTTCCATTTTAATCCATGATGATGATTATAAAGCCAATTAATTGAATCTTTTTCTTTTGTCGTCAACAATGAATATGGAAAAGGTGGTTTAATAATAAATGTTTGTACTTGTATATCGTTAATCGAAATACTCAGTTCTTTTTCAATGAATTTATTGTTGAGATAAAAACCTTGTACATCTACAACTAATATTCTCTCCTCAGACATTGTGTAATACTAATTAAGTCACAACGACGACTGTAGAAGTGTTTATAAAGTCTATGTTTTTAAATTATTATAAAAATTCATTATACATAATGCTTGTTCCCAACTTTTATCGATAAGGGAACATTTACAGGTATCAGGTCCACAAGTTGTTTCATTGTTGAACCACACACAATTGGTGTAATGATATCCAAATTTTGATTTACTTTTCTTATAAAATGCATATTCATCGAATTGAGTTTTTAATTTCTTCAAAATAATCTCATGTTCATACCACAAAAACCTTTCTTCATTCAAGAAGTCATGTAAAATTTTCGAATAAAACTGATTATTCATTATTTTTCTTATTTTAATTTTTTTATGTTAAATAAAACTTCTTAACACATCAACAACAAAGTTTATATTAAGTAGTAGTGAATGTATTTCATCATATCAGCTAATTTATATTATTTCCATATCCAAATCATGTGTGTAATCTTGAATGTTGATTAATGTAACATCGGATCGGTACGTTGTATCATCCTCAGAAGCCACCTCAATTTCACCATTACTTAAAATTCTCTCGTATTTAACTTGACGGTATTCGAAGCATGAAATATTTAATCGACGTTTCAAGTAATTGCTGTCATATGTACAACGGATTCTCAATTTTATATTATCTTTGTATTGAAGTTGAAAATGTCTATAAAATGGAGCCGAACTTTCAATTATTCCTGCAATATTTTTTTCTTTTTTTACTAAATCTTGCCTAAATGTTTCAATAGCTTGTTCAACAGTAAAAGATTGATGTATAGGTGGTGGTGAGGAGTCTTCTTGTTCTTCGTTTGATTTATTTTCTGCTTTTGTTGTTAACTCGATGTTTTTATTTAAATCATTACTATACTTTAAAAGTTTGAAATTTAGTTGTATGCTCACAGTATCATTATTCGGTAATTTTATAGCAAATTCTGTATTTTTAAGTTCATTTTCACTCAAATCAATAGGTAATGAAGCTGAAAACACTTGTATGATATAGATATATGAAAAAAATATGATAAAAATATTTTTCATTTTAGTTTTTCTTTTTAATAGACGTGTTCTTAAGTTAGCGATATATTTTTAAATGAGATGATAAGAATTGTTTCTCATATTTATATACTAATTTAATAATCGTCGTATTCAAATGATTTATAAACTGAGTCGCCAACAACGTTACTACCACCTTTCTTAACTTTACTATCATTAACTATTTTTTGAAGGAGAAGAGGTATTTGTTGATTTTTATTCAATGAGTGGATATCAGTCTTACTATTATATAGTTTATTTGTATCTCTGAAAACAATAGCCTCTATTTCACTATAAACGCACGATGGTTTATATGAGTGTACATTTATATCTTTAAAACCACCCTCATAGACTGTTCCAACTAGTGATATCATACCACCGATAACCTCAATTTTTATATGTTGATTGTGACTAAAATGAAATATTGGAATATTTGTTGACATTTCTTGTCCTCTATTAAGAGAAAAAATTCGAGTTCTTGTCCCTCCTTCTGCGGTTAGGAACACCTGCATTATAATATCCAAAACTACTGCATTTATTATTTGAAAAGTTTTCCACTGTGCATGACAAGTACAATATTTATCACCAGTTTTTAAAAATTGACCCCAATACATATTTAACAAAGTTTTTAATTCAACTAAATCTCTCATTATAAATAACGTATATATATATATATATAACACAAACTTGGATACAATAAGATTAAAACACCAGCTGTTTATATATTATTACATACATACGTATACTTTTTTAATATTTATGCTTAACCGCAATTGATAAGAAGTTATTAAAATATCTAAAAACACCTTATAGTATCAATTATTGAATATAAAGAATCAGTTTGAAAATTCGTTTTACGGTGAAAAGTTAAAAGCAAAATAATGAGAGCAAGTTTAAGAAAATTGTTTCAAAATCCTAATATTATATACTTACCTTTAAAGGATATGGAGGAAAATACTGCATATGAAATCAACAAGATAGAACGAGTAGATACAAAATATGGTGAAAGTATAAGATGTCTTGTAAATAAAGAATATCATATTTATTTACCTAAACGATTTCTGATTATTACTAAAAATCAGATGGATTATCTAAACGCAAATCCACACATTTTAAAGAAAGTTAAAGAAGTGAATGGATTATATACTCTAATCATTAAAAAGAAGAAGCAATATGTATTCTACAACAACTTGTATGACAGTACTGAAGACGAAGAAGATGACGATGATGATGATGAAATAGAAGAAACATTTTAAACAGAAACCTTTTAAAATCAAATCATATATATTTATATATATATATCAACAAAACTCTGCATACATTAAAATTTCTTTCACATTTGATTAAATAGAAACTTTATAAAAAAACGGAAAAACCGCAACAGAAACTTTTTAAAATTTTCTCACGCCTTTTAATTAAATAGAAACTTTATAAACAACGGACAAACCGCGGAAAAACCGCAACAGAAACTTTTTAAAATTTTCTCACACCTTTTAATTAAATAGAAACTTTATAAACAACGGACAAACCGCATCAGAAACATTGTTTTAAAATTTTATTGAAAAGAATGATAAGCTATAAAATTACTTCTCATAATTTTATATAAAAACCCACCCCCCATCTAGTTTTTCTTTAATTACTATTCAAGTTAAGTACAGAAATGGAAGCACACCTAAAATCAATTTTCAAAAAAAACCAAACAAAAAGCATTCTCCCCATAAAGGAGATGCTTTTTGAATATAAATATAAAATTTCAAAAATGGAGCGTGTCCAGACGCCTTATGGGGAAAAAGTACGTTGTTTGGTGGAAAACACCAAATACATATACCTACCTGGTATATTCAACGAAACTCTAGACGACGATAGTATAGAAGAATTCCAGCGCAATACCTACTATCTTACTAAAGATAGAAAAGGTAGCAAAGGTAGCAGCAGCAATAAATATTACGAGCTGAATATACATGCAGCTGCAACAGGTAATTTTTGGTAAATAGTTTTTTTATTTATTTTATTATTATTAAATCTAAATATTATTTTTTTTTGTTATCGTTCTAGCTCAAGATACACTAAAGAAACAACATGAATCTTAAATGTCGTCGACGACACTCATAAAACGGAAGCCGAAATTATTTGTTGAATTTTTTAATCGAATATTATTAAAATTAAAAAAATTAACTATTATTAATATTTCCTTCTAATACATCAAATTTAAAAACAAATTAATAAAAAATTTAAGTAAAAAAAAAATTAATAAAAAATATTTGTTATTATTTTATTTTTTTTTGTTAGATAGTAAAAACATTATAATTACTCCTACACTTGATTGTAATGTATTAGTTTATTATAAATACTTGAGTTGAATAGCAATATTATGTACAATGAATCGAATAGGAACTGAAAATGAAACTTTGGTTGATTCTTTGTATAATCATCAGACCATGAGAGTTGAAGTGGAAAATTTTCTAAACTATTATAGAGGATATATTCCGGGAGATCTCATCAGATATATGGAAAATTTCCTAGAAATCATACCTTTATATGAAGATTTGGAGTTAGTAGATTCATCAGTTCATGGTGTTCATTTTGAAAATTGTTTTAAATTGAAACAAATTACGGCTGATTCGAGTGTTATGTGTAATAGTAAATTATTTAGTCTACAAAAATATAGAATTGTTGCTAATATACATGTTTTATAAGTATGTAGGTATATGATTAACACTAAAAATAAATAAATGTTTTGTTTTTAAATAATGTGGTTAACATTTTATACTGATAACAAATACGAGTAGTATTAGGGATATTAATATATACCGCAGTAAATGAATTTTATTTATTAAATACTAGCAAAAAAATCACAGACTTTCGTAAACCGCCCTAATGTAGTTTAATTCATATTGTATTAACCCTCTAAAACACATTAAATGTTACGACTTCACTTCAACAAAAATAACATCCACCACGACTTCACTTTAAGCAAAACCGAACCCCCCACCACGACTTCACTTTAAGCAAAACCGAACCCCCCCCCCCACCACGACTTCACTTTAAGCAAAACCGAACCACCCAACCACGACTTCACTTTAAGCAAAACCGAACCCCCCACCACGACTTCACTTTAAGCAAAACCGAACACGCTGCCGCCTCATAACACAAAATATCATGGAGTCGAATTTAACCCCATCGACCCTTAAAGGGTTAAGGTATGCACATTTTTCCTTTGCACATTTCTATCTAGAAACCCCTTATTCATACTACTCCGAGACTCAGCGAAAGTAAAATTAAAGAAGGTAAGTTATAATATCACATTCATTTCCCATGATTTTCCATCTTAACAAATTAATTTTTTCCAATCAGGCGTAGTAAATAAAAATATGAGAGAGTTCGGCTTGTGAGTGTCAATGTTTTCTCCAAATAATGTTGTGAATATCTGGAGCAAATTTTTGAAATTCATACATTTACCTAATTGTGAATAAATGAGAAACGCATGCATCGATTTTCATGATCTATGCCTTTTTTTGCTCATGAGTTATGTGACTTTACGCGAAAGTACTTAGTTTTGGCACTTTTTTCCATTTTGGATTTTTTATGAATTTTTAAAAAAAAATATTTAAATTTTTAGGCAAAAAATACTTTTTTCCCTTCATACATTCATTTTTAACTTCGAAAGTGTTGCACATATAGGAAAACGGTATAGAAACAGATTAGAGAAATTGTAATTCTTAATTTTTCTAAATTTGTTTCATAAAAATCGGACAAGTGGTTCTCGAGTTATGTTAAACTACGTTTTTGCCAAAATGTTACAACTAAGCGAAAAAACATGAAGATAAGGAAAAAATTTAAAAGGTCATAAAAAAAACTGACACATACGAACGCCAAACCCTTTGAGGGTTTTACTATACTGACCTAGTACCATCACCCTGACTTGGAATTTCTCACCCCCCAGACAATAATCCGAAAAATGTTCCATAGTGTAATGATACCACATTTATTATAATTTTATTTCACTTCCTTTCAATTGTTGAGAAAACGTGATTAAATAAAGTAGTATTTCCTTAAAATCAGTTTCACTGTAGAAAAATAAACCTAACCCTAACACATTTCGATTTATTTATTGTTTTATCAACCTATTTAGAACAAAAACTATTCCAGTTATAAAAGATCTGGGATTATTAAATTAAGTACGAGATATATCATGTTTAATATTTCAAGCTCTTCTAGAAAAGAACAAAAACTCCCTCATTACAGCATTCTGTCGTGGAGGGAGATAAGAGATTAAATCTGGCTAAAGCCAGGTCATCTAAAGTATAAAATTTATTAAAAGATTCTCCCCTAGAAAAATAAACTGTCTAAAACTGGTTGGCCTTAGTATTTTACTTGAAAAGAGGAAACCTGCAGAGAAAGAAGACTTACGTATTGATCACATGCTAGAAAAGGAATTTTTTACTTGACCACCGGCATATAAAAAGAAAATCATATTTTAATTCATAATACTAGATAAGTTAAACAAAAATAAAAAGTAAAAAAAATGTATCCGATTATCATCGCACTAAAACCATTGCAGTAGCTTAAATTATCTTTTAACTTTAACATAATTTACTTTAAATTTCTACTATTTCTTTATATATAACAACACAAATTACTACGTATATTTCATTCATAATTTTTTTTTAGTATTTTGCCACATCTTCCAATTATTGCCTATTTTTTATATTCTTTCTTGTAATCTTAGGCTCGTCGTTTCTTCGTATCGATAATTTTCTTCGTCTTGCTTATGAAAACATAATGTCAATACACACCTAACATTCTTTTTATTTCAACGCGTCGTTCCGCGATCGTTCGGAATTTAATTAATTTTCAATTAATTTAATTAAATTAAAGGCAAAATAAAGTATTTTTTCCTAATATACTATACTCGTATAAGCAAGTGTGTGAGCAAAAAGTAAGAAAAGAACAACAACCATATAAACATTTATATTCCTTTTAGTAGTGTAGCACGACTCAATCCCGAAATATCATCAAACCTCTTTAATGACATCATCAGATTGAACATAAATAAATAAAACTGTAAGTAAAAATTGAAACCTTTAATTTTCTAATTAAATTGTTGAAAAAACATTAGATATATAATGATTAAATAATATACATAATGTATTGTATACATTTCTCTATATTTCATTACATACATTTCTGTGGTTCTCTTTATAATTTTTTTGTTGAGTTCAATGACTACATAATAATCTTTTTAATCACACTTCCTGTTATACGAGTTTCAATGAAATTTATTACCGAATAAACCTTTTGATGAATAAAAAAGTCTTGATATAATTGTAAATGAGGCGGAATAACATGCATATACACCAATTTTATTTTCGTAAAATAAATCAGTGAATTAAATACATTAATTGTAATTAAATTTTTTTGTAATGTCTTAGTATTTTAGTTCATAATACACTGTGTAATACACGGTCTCATTAAAAAAAAGATGTATATAAATAAAAGCATTATGAATTTCTAAGTCCTAAAATAAAGAAAGTGTTAAGCTTGAGAAGTGAAGTGTAACCTAAGTTAGTATTTTTGTCACAAATTTCGATAGAGGAACGATTATAAAAAAGTTGAGTGTTTTAGTCGTCAAAGGCGTACTCGCTAGAGTATAAATGGGGAGGGAAAGCACTCTTGGTCAAAACATCTGACCTCTGGTCAATTATGCGACCACTGTAAGGTTAACAAGTTCTAGATATTTAAAGTATTAAGTTTCCCTTAGCTCATAGGCAGTTTATAAATATGGCATGATTTTTTTGTGCTACGCGTTCTATGCTAGAAGTATAAAAATCCATGCCTTAGCCGACAAAACTAGCAGAAGTAAAATCAAACATGCCGCCTTGTACTTCTAGCACATTGATGGAATCTCTTCTCTAACCCGCGCGTAACAACTTTCTCTTACGTGATGCAAAGAAATTTTTTTGACTGCCTCTATTTCTGTTTCTATATCTTGTGCTCCTAGTGTGCAATTAATAAATTCTATTTGTTTGTCATTAGAGTACATATCAATCAGTTTTTCCTGAACTTTATTGTAAATTTGCTCCGATACTTCAGAAAATATGCCAACTTTTCCTTTTGTAATGTATTTTCTAAATATTTCTCCCATTTCGTTGAAATCTGCTTCTGCTATGAAAACAATCTTCTTACCGTGTTGAATTTTCATTTCCTCAACCTTGTTATTTGCTAATATAACCTGGGTTTTGTATTTATTGACTATCTCTTCTTTAATACAAAAATGATCCTGTAAATCTTCTTCTGCTAAATGGACTGTTGCTATAGATATATTGTCGTCTTCTATGTTGTTAATTTTTTTTAAATTTTTTTGCATTGTCCAGGTCTGCAACTCTATTTTCTTTCCCTTTTATATAGTCTATTTTAAAATCGTATTCGCCTAGTTTCAAAAGCCAACGTTGATGTCTTGGAGACATGTCCTTACCTTTGTATTTTGAGTGCAGGAATTTAATTGGTTGATGGTCAGTAAAAATTTTTAATTTTCTGCCATACAGATATGGTCTCAAATAGTTTACGCTCCATAATATTGCTAAGAATTCTTTGTCCGTTGCTGAATAATTTATTTCATGATTATTCAGGGTTCGGGATGCGAAGGAAACTGGATGTCCTTCTTGTGAAAGGACGGCACCAATTGCATAATTTGATGCACCAGTGGTTACAGGTAGGGTCTTTGGTATTTATTTTTACGCCTTTCTTTAAATATTTAGTTATTGGTAGTGCAACTTTGGCATAATCCTTTACAAAATTCCTATAGTAGTAGCCTGCTAATCCCAAGAAACTTTTTATCTGTTTTACTATTCTTGGTATTTCTAAATCTGAAATAACCTTTATTTTATTTGGATTAGGTTTAAGTCCTTCTTTAGTTAAAATATCGGGCATGTTCTGAAAATCAAATGCGATTTTAAAAGTAATAATGGTCATGCAGATATTTTTTTACTCTTTTTTTTTAATTTTCCTATTGCACAGAGCATCAAATATCATTTATGAAAGAAATTTATCGTATATGATTTTAAAAACGTCTGCAGGACCATTATTGCCAGTTGTCTGGTTTAGGTACTCGTATATTGATTATGACATCCTTAGCTTGTCCTTGTATCACTTTGTAAAATATTGTTCGGAGTGCTTACTTTTTTGATTTTCTTCCGTGATGGTTGATAATAGATATTCCGTGTTGCTGAAAAAACTGTTGACGTTTACCTCTCCCATTCCGGTAAATGTGGGAAGATGATTGATTGCATCTAGATTGTTTTCTGCTGTAGCCTGGATATGGTGCAACATGTTGTGCTGGTATTTTTTGTTGTTGATATTGGTGTTGTAGGTCCATGTATGCCAGCCGTAATATTTCCAGCTGCTGATCTTTTCGGGCCAGTTCTTCCGCCAAGTTTACGGATGCTTGAGCTTGTTCCTCCATTCTTCAATTTTGATCAAATGCTTTGTGCCTTTTAGTATGCACTGTGATTTTTTTTTATGGTGTCCAAGTTTTATAATTGTTCACTGCACTAAGGATTATTTTCCTTTTATTTAGTGGTGTTCAAGTTTTATAATTGTTCCCTGCAATAAGGATTATTTTTCTTTTATTTAGTGGTGTTCAAGTTTTATAATTGTTCACTGCACTAAGGATTATTTTCCTTATATTTAGTGGTGTTCAAGTTTTATAATTGTTCACTACACCGAATTTTGGTACCGAATTTTATTACACTGGAGGGCCCGTAAGATTCACAGGATCTAAATTATGTGGTAATATTCACTTGTATCGTATCACTGGATCCTTTATATTTCAAAGGATCCTATCGACTGCGCCAATTAAATTATTCGTAGGCGAATGGTTAATAAAAAAACTAAGTTTTTTTATTTATTTTTGTTTTTAGTTTTTGGTTTAATCAAATAAAAAGGAGAAACCAGACTGACTTTACATTTTTCTTAAGTTTATAATGTTGGTTTCAATTATTATGAATTGTTTTTGGCTAAAATTGTTAATATTAGTGGGAGTCTGTCTTATATTTTAACCCCCTAAGAGTGACCCAGGGATAGTTATTGAGTTTTTTGTAAATTTTTTCTCGTTTTCCCCTACTTTGACCCCGATGAGGAGCCATTTACCCGCATTCCACACCCTAATTTTTTGGCTCATGCACTTTTTTGCCAAACTCCACAAAACTAAAGGTTCGCGCGTATCGAAATCAAAAACTTGTGCACTATCCCACCCCTAATGTATATACAAATCAAATTATATTTAAAAAAGAAATATGCTATTTTAATACTATCAAAAACTAAGTTAAATAGGCATATTATCACTGCATCTAAGATACTTAAAATTCACTTAAAAGAGACAAATATAAAATTAACTTCACAAAGAATGTTTCATTTGGCTAATGAAGACAAAAATATGCTAACAACAGCTGACTACATTGCTTTTGTAAATAAACAAAAAACACGAACAAAAGATATCAGGAGGATAGCAAACGAAACACACACGAGAAAACTTCATACAATAAGAGAAAAAGCTTTCAAGCAATTCGGGCTAGTGTATAACGAACACTGGCTTGAAAACAAAACCACATATAAAATACCAAGAGTGCAAACGGTTACTCTCTTTAGGAAAAAAAATCGCATTACCTATAGACAAAAACACTTTTTCACCGATAGATGTTATTGCTGACGTTGAACAATGCATGCAAGCAATTGTTGAAAATGACAATAAAGAAAAGGACATAGCAATAACTATACTAGCAACCAACAGCACATCTTACTAAAGAAAAATTAAAAATAATTCTAAGGAAAAGCTTATTTTAAAATTTTTCAACGCAACAAAAGAATTAAAAAAAAACACGACATAATAACACTGTGTGTAATTTTTTCAGTCATGTAAAAATAACCATATACGGACACCACTACGTGATAAAACACAAAAAAAGAAGACCCGTGTCTCCCAGTTTTGGCCAATGCCATGCACTTTTTTATGGGCCCCCAAAGATTTAGGGCCTCAGTGACATTTTTGCAAATTACTGATCATTTTCTCAGGCTCATATCTTGCAAATCGTTCAGAATTTTGATTTACTTTCTGAGGCGAAATTGTAGATCTTGTCATAAGGAACAAAAATTGTGAACATATAAAATCACAAAATCAAGATGAAAATCGCAAAAAGTTAAGAACAAATCGATTTTTTTACCTTTTTTCCACTGTTTAGGTCCACAGGTAGCTAACCGTTAAAAATTCAAGAAAACAATCAACTACAAAAATGTACCTAAAATCTCAATAAACAACTTTTTAGAACATATGAACTTCCTAGGAATGATCCTTAATACCGTTTACGTAGCGCTCAAGTAGTCGTAAAAGAGAAAAATTTCCCGAAAATTTTGTAATTTTATTTGTTTTTTTTTTACTTCAACATTGAGATACATACTATGCTATCCATTACAAAAATGTACCTACGATCTCAATAAACAACTTTCTAGAGCTTATGAATTTCCTAGGAATGATTCTAAATACGGTTTAGGTAGCGATTAAGTAGCCGCAAAAGTGGAAAATTTTCCGAAAATTTTTTAACAATTCCTAATTTTATGTGGAGCGATTTTTCAGTCTATGTTGCTTCATTTGTTCCTCCACACTTCCTCTTGGTCTCCACGAATTACATTGGAATTGATTCAGAGGTGAGCGCGAGTCCCAACTACAAATAAATCAAAAGAATTTTGAAAAGCCCTTGCAAAATGTTGATGACCTTCAAATCACAGCAAATCTTCCATTTGTTTTCGTAGTATTTGAATTTTTTTCATTATGCCTCTCTATGCGGACACCGAAGGGACCGTTTTTATGTGTCCGTACAAGGGGGCTGTCTTGTTAGTTTTTATTTAAAAATACTTTTATCAAAAAAATAAAATAAACAATTCAATTGGGTTTAATAACAAAAAAATCATTAAATTTAGCTCTATTCTCTAAGTTTAAAATGTTTTATGAGTACGCACATTTCTGTTATTTGGGGAATCGCCTAAACCGCGTAAGTAATAGCATAGATTGCAACCTGTTGATCAAATAAGTTTGTTTGTTTGCAAGAATTAGTATTGTGAACTCTCCGAAGCAGAAGCGTAAATTGAAGAAAAAATGTTAAATTGAAAACATTATGTGAAAGAGAAAATGTTTACAATACCCACATTTACCTATGTTATGTAGTAAATATGATAAACCGTGCCCAGTTGTTAAAGGGAACAAATTAAGAGAGTCTTGGCAAAATTATTTTTTAAATTATGACATGAAAAAATCGGAAAAATAAGCTAAATGTCCGTCCAAGAGAAGAGCGACTGCAATGCTTTTCTTATGGAGCGCTGCCGGGAGCTGGCAATAAGGTCCGTCTAATAGGGGTGTGCGCTTATGGGAAGTGTCCGTTAAGGGAGATCCCACTGTATCTCAATGTTGAAGTAAATAAAAAACAAATGAAATTAAAAAAATTTGGGAAATTTTTCACTTTTGTGGCTATCTGAGCGCTACCTAAACGGTATTACGAATCATTCCTAGGAAGTTCATATGTTCTAGAAAGTTGTTTATTGAGATCTTGGGTACATTTTTGTAATAGATAGCATATTATGTATCTCAATGTTGAAAAAAAGAAAAAAGAAATGAAATTAAAAAATTTTCGGGAAATTATTCACTTTTACGACTACTTGAGCGCTAGCTAAACGGTATTAAGAATCTTTCCTAGGAAATTCATATGTTCTAAAAAGTTGTTGACTGAGGTCTTAGGTACATTTTTGTAGTTGATTGTTTTTTTGAACAGTGGAAAAAGGTTAAAAAAATCTATTTTTTTAATTTTTTGCGATTTTCATCTTGAAAATTAAGATTTTTTGATTTTATATGTTCACAATTTTTGTTCTTTATGACAAGATCAACAACTTTGCCGCAGAGAGTAAATCAAAATTCCGAACGATTTGCAAGATCAGTATTTTGCAAAAATGACCCCGAGGCCCCAAATCTTTGGGGCCCATAAAAAAGTGCAACACTGGGAGACACGGGTCTTGTTTTTGGTATTTTATTACTTAGTGGTGTCCGTATATAGTTATTTTTTTTCGTGCTGCACTGTGTAATTGTACAAGCTGACAAAGGCAATAAAACTTTGGCGATGTATAAGTGTGAGTACGAACAAAAAATGGAGACAATTTTATAGGATAAAACAACACAGATTTATTAGAACTGACCCACCTTTGAAATTACAAAAAATCAACAACAGCATCGTAGCGGAACTTTCAAAAAACGGTAATATAGACAATTGGCAAAAAAAAGACATTATTATGCTACGCAGTAACTGCTCCGGGCATTTACGGCTTACCAAAAATACATAAAACTGGAATACCTCTTAGACCTATTATATCTTCGGCACAAGTCCCATGTTACAATTTGTCAAAATACATTGGGAGAATTTTGAAACATATAATTTCCAAAGATTACGATGTTAAAAATTCAACTGATCTTCAAACTAAGCTAGAAAATATAAAAATAGGGGAGAAAAAATGGAACACAACAAAAACGCTCACAACCATCAACAAACCTAAGTTCTTAGAAATTTTAATAATAATTATTTCGTGTACAAGGAAAAAGTATATAACCAAATTTTTGGCAAGCCAATGGGTAATAAATCCTCTTTCACCAACCATAGCTGATAAAGTTCTTGACAGCCTACTTGACGATGCCATAATGGAACTTAAAAGGAAATGTATATAGGAAATAGGATGAAATTCTCAAAACATTGACAGCCACCACCCAAAATTAAAATTCACTATGGAGGTCGAAAAGAACGAAACAATTACGTATTTAGATGCTAGACTATAACGTTTTTCAGGTAAAATCGTTTTTGACTGGTACTCCAAAGAAACAGCATCTGGCAGGGTAATGAACTACAACACGACTCAACCTAAAAACCAAATTTTAAACACGGCAGTAGTATGTTTATGGCATTTCTCGGCAATTTTTCCATACAAACCGGTCGTTCATGCATGTATGTAAAGAATGCATTCTTCATTTAAAATTTTTTTTTAACTAAGAATTTTTTCATACAAACCGGCTGCTCATGCATAGTTGTAAAAGACTGTATGTAATCTTCACTTTTCTTATGAATATATAAATTTCTGTCTTTCCGGGCGTCTCCTATCCGGACGACCCCACCCGAGCACTAACCTTCCTAATACCACCACCCTAACACCCCTTAACAGAGCACCTCTACCCCGAACACCCCTATCCCGATAACGCTATCCGAACATACCTGCCCGGACCCACCACTTCTGTATGTGTTTTACATCTCTGGTTGGTTGTATGAAAGAGTTTGTGTATGTGTGTGTTTGAATTTCTGTTAGTACAGTCAAACTTTACCCTGAAATTTCATTAAAGGAATTTTATTTATAGAATATAACATATGAAAATGTGTTTTACATCTCTGGTTGATTGTATGAAAGAGATTTTGTGTCTGGGTGAGAGTTTGTGTGTGTACGCGTGGCTGTGTGCGTTGCTGTCTATAAAACAGCAGCGCACACATATGTGTGGTGAGAATCTGTTGTGTGTGTGTATGTGTGTGTTGTGATCGCTTTGGTATTAATTTGTTTTTGAGATTTTTGTTCTTTGTTTACACATTAGCTTGGAACTAGCAATAATTCAGTTAGCTGTCATATTTGTTTTCGAAAATAAAATAAATAATTTACTCTAAATTTTTAATATTTTAAAGAAAACGAAAATTTATTAAAAAAAATGTTTTTTCGGGTACACTGCGAATGAATATAGCGAGCGCTTTTTATTATTTTTAGCGCGTCTCGTAAGTTCTTTTCTACATCTTGAAAGCCAAGTGACCACCAGGAATCTGTTTAGAATACATGTATGCACATTCGTACTTATTTTTGGTTTAATGGTTACATATGTACATATATTTTCAAGTTAGGACTTACCTGTTAAGGCGTCATAAAAACTAGTCTTTTAAACGCTTTTTACCATGGACTCCATCCAAATTTGTCGACATATCTGTTAAAGTTTTTGACAAGCGGACCTTCAATATCGACTTCATAGTATTTATTTGTATTTATTTTGTTGTTAACCAAAAGCAAACGAAAAACACTGTACATATAATATACGCTTTGGTTAATGTAAATTTTGCATTGCTTAGTAGTTAGTTTTAAGTTATTTTATAAAAGTTAACTTAAAGTTGGCTTTTTTTGTAGTCTACTACCTAATTGCCGGCAGGGGTTATATTGATTTTATGTGTGGGTTGTTGTTATTTAATGTAAGCATGTGAGATTGCTTTTATGTATTTCTTTTTTGATTTTTCTTTATTATGTTTTCCTAATTCTATCACTTGGGCATTTTTCTATTCACAATGTGAACTGCAACTGTTAAATACAGCATAGTATAGATTTTATTAGATAGTGGTTGTCAGGGAACATATATTATGTCTCAGACCGCCATCTACCCTGATGAAAACAATATTACTACAGTTTTTTTTGTGTGTATGTAAGCATGTGCGTATGTGTGAATATTACGTCATCAGTAGATTGTATGTATGAGTGTTATTTTGATTAAGTATCGTTGTTGTTGTTCTACATATTTGAGACTCTTTAATATATATATATATATATATATTATTTCTTTTTGTTTTCTTAATTCCACTTATTTCGTTATTTTTAATTATATATTGAACGCTACTACACAATACTGTGGAGGCAGAGAAATATAATGCCGATAGAGAATGTGTGTCATCACTGACGTCATTGCGTGTGTATTAAAGACGTGCATTGTTCCATCCAAATGATACAAATTTTTAAAATCATGGCTTCTTGTGCGTACTTGTACGTATATTAGCGCTTGTTGTATAGTTGTTATTTGTGCCTTCTTATATGAATTGAGTGCGTTGAAGTAAAGAGAAAAAGAGAGTAACACATTTGTGTTATACATTTTCAGCAAAGAAAACAAAATAGATATGGACGCCATACAATAAGAACTCATTGTATGCTGTTTGTTAAAGACGCAGTTCATACATTCTTTCATTTGGGAAGTGTGTGTGTACATTTGTGCGCATTCTTTTAATTAAGGAAAAGTAGCAATAAGCACACGTACACATACACATGTAAATGCAAGGGGTTTACAATAAAAGACGTCATACAGTAGTTTTGATTTAGCTGCTTTTTGTTTAAGAGCACTTTTGACTTAACTGCACAAAATTAATAATTTCAGTCACTATTTAAAATTCCAAAAAATTCCTTATTTACGTGCCTGCACATTTAAGATAACTGCCCAAAATTTTTGGCATTTTAAAATTATATTCATACAAACTGCCCAAAAATATATACATACGAGTATGTATGTATGTATGTATATTTTCTGTAATTGTTCTTCCTAAACCTTGTTTAGGTGCGTTTTGTGTACCTGCATATATACCATATTTTTTGGCAGTTTTAAAATATTTTCATATAAAAAATCTAAGTTAGCTGCACACATTAAAAAAATATGGCAGCCACTTTTTTATATAAACCTCCAACTTATGCCATTTATAATTAAAAAATATCGCATACAAGTTACACAAAATTGTTTGTATTTATTAGATAAAGGGCCAATATTACAACTTGCCTTTAGTTAAAGGTTATTATTATTAATAATAAAAACATTTAATGGATAAAAAATAATACATAGAGGTTTTATAATAGAAAGCCATTTATCGGTTCGACAAATGGTTTTAAAATTTATGCACTTTCCCACATCAACTTTATAACATTACTTATTGTAACATAAGTTTCCCGCTTATACTTGTTGTACAAATAGTGTTTTCTCAAATACAAACAGTGGAATGTTGTCTTGAACGCAATAGAACAAGTAAAATTTTTTGGTTTGTTGAATATAGTGAGTTAGTGCGAGCGAAGTATTACAATAACAGTAGCACTCATTTTTTCATTTATACTTATAGTATGTTGTAACATGTTAGTACTGTTTTCACAATACTTGTTGTTACACAAATGCACGTCTTTAGTGTGTATGTGTATGTTATGCTCGATTTAGGATCATGGTATTAATTTTGTTTATAAGATTTTGTTGTTCTGTATATTAGAGAATTTTCTATATGTTTTTGATACTCCTTTATGTTTTTTAATTCTGCTTACTTAGCCATTTATGAACTTTACGGCAGAGTCTTGACTTTATTTGTTTATTCATTTATAAATATTATTTCCCATATTTATTGGCGGTCTATAGAATAGAATTGCGAAAAAAATTTTTGTTTGTTTATATAGGAGAAATTTTAATTTCAAAAGTATACATTTGAATTAAAAATATTCCTGATGATTTTAAATCATGCATCAGTCTTGATTTCGAAAATCTAAAAAAAATCGAAATAGGTTAAAAGATTAACAATCAAAAAGTTGACAATTAATAATTACAAAAGTTATCTATTTAAATCTAAAACACATCACAACTATGCTCAAAAATTATATAAAGTAGTACTCGTATTTAGTTATTCTGATAGGAAGAATACTATGAACAATAATATAAAACCGAGTGCTTGGGAAACATTATGTAGAGCAAAATAATGAATCAATGGATATTGATTATATTGACTTATTTCAAAAATGACTTACGGGATGACAATTGAGATTTAATTTTATACTGTTTGTATTAGTTTGTAAATATATATTTATTTATTACTTATTTTTTTTTAATCGAATAAAAGTAGGTATAGTTAGAACGGAAGTATTAAATCTTCATTCAATTCATTTCTACATTGTATGTCTAGTAAGTATATTGTGTAAAAAATTTGTATTGCGTGATGTTATATTGATATGTTATTCTATTAGTTTAGAAATTTTTATACATATACATACATATATTTACTCAAAAGATGTACAGAAGAGCATTGTCGTTACGCGAAGTCGAGGATATTGTAAATGATCCTTCATTTTTGACATCTGAAGATCTCGCTATAGTCATTCTTCCACCAGAACCAGATGAACTAACTGATGAAGATGACGTTGATGATAACTTGTACTGCAATATAAATTAACTCTTAGTTCTGAGGCTCCAGAAACATATGAGCAAGAAGAAGTAAGTTTATCTGGTTGTTCATGTGCTGAAAATACTCATGTTAACGCAAAGCAAACACGTGGCCTTACTCAACAAACATTTTCCTGGCAAAAGATGAAACCCGTTTACACAAAATTGCCAGATACACTCCAAACAGTCACTACAAAGAGAGATGATAGCGGGAAAATCGCTAATATTTTACTGACACCGTTTTTGATTACATTGTTAACGAAACACTCAAAATATGCTAGAAGCAAAAATGATCAAGATTTCACAGTCACAATAGACAAACTAAAATCGTTTGTAGGTATTTTATTTGTCAGCGGATATCAATAGCCCTGTGAGAGAAATTATTGGAGCGCGGAAGAGTATCTTGATATAAACATTGTCAAGGCCTGTATCTCCAGAAATGAATATTTAAAAATAAAAAAATATATACATTTTGCCGATAACTTGGTAATAGACAAGGTTGATAGACGATTCAAAGTTAGACCTTTGCTGAAAATGATAAACGAAAACTTTAAAAAATTTCACGTATTTGAGAAAGAATTAGCAATCGGCGAAATGATTGTCAAATATTATGGACATCATGGCGTAAAGCAATTTATACGTGGAAAGCCTATTAGATTTGGCTATAAATTGTGAGCTCTTTGTGGCGTTAGTGTATATTGCTATAACTTTGACCTGTATACTGAAAAATCAATTGCAAAAAATGATCGTGAAGATTTGGCTTTAGGGTCCAGGGAAGTACTTGATATGTTAGATTGTGTATCAGAACCCGCAAGTCATCAGATATATATTGACAACTTGTTTACAAGTAGAGACCTACTCATTCATCTACAACAGCTAGGATTCCGTGTGACTGGAACTTTAAGGGAGAATAGATTATCTTCATGCCCTTTAAAATATTCCAAATCTCTTGGAAAAGAAGAACGAGGATCGTATAATTGCAGATTCGATGCAAATGCAGAAATACTTATTGTGAAATGGAATGATAACAAGTGCGTTACAATTGCCACCAATTTCGGTTCAGTAGCACCTCTCCATAAAGGAGGCAGGTGGGATCGAAAGGCTAAAGAAAAGCGAAGCATACCACAACCGCTTTTGTTGAATTAAAACTCTTACATGGGTGGAGTGGATCAACATGACTAGGTGGGCAAGTACGCAACAAATATTAAGAGCCAAAAAATTGTACTGGCCTATATTTATTAGGTGTATTGATATGGCCAAGGTAAACTCATGGCTCGTTTACAAACTAGTTAACGATATTGATTTGAGTTTGGTAGAGTACAGACGATCTGTTGCCGTACCATACATGAAAATTATTCAAAAACCGTTTGCACCAAAAGTTTTCGAACATGTAAGATATGACAACCAAGGCTATTTTATGGAAAAAAGAGAGAAACAGCGAAGATATCAAGGAAAAAACTGTTCATCCAAACCTCTTTCATTTTGCGCCAAATGTGATGTAACACTCTGCAAGGAATGCTTCATTCCTTACCACAAAAAATAATCTGCGTCTTGATCTCACCTATATATAGTACGGTTGATATGTCTAAGTGCCAGTGTCCTATATTTAGGACAGGCTATATTTACGTTATTTTCATAACAAATTAATAAATTTTTGTATTTTCGTATTATTTTACTTCAATTAAAAACGTTTCACTAAAAAAACTTTTTATTTTTAATTTTTAAAAGTTGGGTGTTAATAGGATAAGCGTGATATAGTATCTTGTTATATGAATATAACGAAATGTATATTTTTATTGAGAAGAACCTGAAACAAAAATACAGTTAAAAAAATTTACATTTTCCTGATAATGATTTTCTATAGATGTGTGTTGATTTCTCCATTGCTATGGGGACGATTGATTTGTACGTCTCAGTCTTTTTCCTGAAGTGTGCCAAACAATTTTTAATTTTTTTGTGCAGAGCGAATCTTACTGAAGTTGTTTGACTACATGATAGTTCTACTCAGTTAAACCAAAACATTTTTTTATTCATATTCGCTTACTAATATATTTTTCATCTCAATCTCAAGTATATTGCTTGATTTTGCATCCTATCACATTGATTTGTTTCTTAAGTTTAATTTGTTTGAAGTATTCCTTCATGTTTATGTTGCATTGATAAATCTGTCTAGTGTTTATAATATAAATTACTTTTAATTAAATAGAAAATTTTTTCGGCCAGCTCTTCGATGTTGTGTTATATGATGGTTAAAATTGGCCAATAGTATAGTTAATTAATGTAGACTTCCTCTATCAAGCTAGTAAGGGCTATAGTTTAAGGTAATTAAAAGAAATTTAATTACAATTTTACCCGACGTTTCGTTGATTTTTTTGTCGAATTTTCAAGGGTTTTGTTTATTTATTAATATGTAAAATATAAAGTATAAAAACACATGATTAAAATAATATTTTCAAAACATAAAATATTTAGAACTTACAAATTAAACAATGTTACTTTAAATTACATTTAACACGAAGAGATCGTTCGCTTTAGTACAACGTTAAATAGTAAAACACATCTTAGCTTAATATCACAGGTTATTGAAAAGCAACTCTATTGCTAGAATTGATATTGTCAGTGTCCACTTTCAAATTCATTGTTTTTTCTATATTCTTTTGAATGTGTAGACTTTCTTTAGTATATCTCTTTCTTACCACCTTCTCTTTGTCAAGTATTTTGATTTTGTCAAAGTCAGCTTTGTGACCTGTATTTATTATGTGTTGAGCTAATACTGTTGTCTCCTTCCTTTATGCTTATGTTCATTTTGTATTCAGCTTTTCTTGTTGATAAAGTTCTCTTTGTTGTTCCTATATATACAAGATTGCATTTTTTCTGTCCTTACCATTACATGGTATTTTATAAACAACATTGTTTTGTTGTTGCTTTAGAATTGGCGCCTTAATGTTTGTAAATATTGAATTTAGAGTGTAATTTGGTTTGTAGGCAAATCTTGTGTTGGTGTTATATTTTTTTATATTTTAATTTGTGCTTGACAGCTTCTATTAAAGTTTTAATAATGTAATTAGGAAAGCTATTGTTGGTTAATGTTTCATAAATTTTATGCTCGTTAGTTTTGTGGAATCGATTGTCACTAACTTTTAAAACTCTCCCTATAAAGTTTTTTGCCGTGTTTAAAATTTGGTTTTTAGGTTGAGTCGTATTGTAGTTCATTAACCTGCCAGATGCCGTTTCTTTGGAGTACCAATCAAAAACGATTTTACTTGAAGATCTTCTTAGTCTAGCATTTAAATACGTAATTGTTTCGTTCTTTTCAACCTTCATAGTGAATTTTAATTTTGGGTGATGGCTGTTGAATGTTTTGAGAATTTCATCCTGATCGTCCAAGTTTATGATGACTTAAATGTCATCTACATATTTTGCCATGTATTTTATTTCTATTTTATTCCATTATGGCATCGTCAAGTAGGCTGTCACGAACTGTATCAGCTATGGTTGGCGAAAGAGGATTTCCCATTGGCATCCCAAAGATTTGGTTGTATACTTCTACACGAAATAAATATTATCATTAAGAGATAATCGTGAACCCAAATTCTTAGAAATTTTACGATTTTGTCTTAACGATAATTATTCCGTGTACAAGAAAAAAGTATGCAAACAAATCTTTGTTTGTATAATATTTCCCCTTTTTTAAGGTGGGCATAAGAGGGTTAAAATATTGGTCAAGTATCACAGATTTTATCACATTTTAGTTCTTATTAAGTACTAGATTTTTTATTTGCCGCCACCCAGGGGGTTTACTCTCTATTGCGATGCGAAAGCGATTTCAGCGTAAAATTAGTTTTATTTTGTTCCAATTTTCTTTCGCATCGCAATAGAGAGTAACCCCCCAGATTTGGTTTTGGTTTGTAGCACTCTTGATTTTATTATTTGCACCCGGTCGCAAAATTTTGTTTGACAAATGTATAGCAGTTGTTGTTTTTACATTTTCTACAAACCTCTTACAACTACGTTGAAAAAAGTCAACAAAAGAAAACAAAAACAATTGGTTGATTATTGAGTTCTTGTTACAACTTTGATATTGTTTAAACTTTTCATTTGTTTTAATGAAGGTTTAATATAATATCTCCAGTTGTTCTAAGAAATATTTGGGTAAAGTTCCCTGATGATCTGCATTAGCAACAGTGAAATGCGCATAGGAACAAGCTATACCCCTCAATAATCAATTGCAATTTGTTTTTAACAAAATGGTTAATGTTTTACTGAATAAGTAAAATATTAATTTTGGGAAAAAGTGCGAATAAAAAAATTTAACACTAAAATTTATTTTTTTCATTTTTAACTTTTACTTTATATTAACTTTTTATGACCCTTATTATTTTAAGAGAGGTATCACTCAATCAATTAATATGCCTACCAACCAGTAGGTGCGTTGCCTTCTTTGGGAAATGTATAGTGAGAAAGGAGGAAAGATGGCGAAAATCGAAAGCTCAATTGTTTTACAACTTTTTATATTGCACGTTATGTTAGTTTTTAGATTAGTGTTGCAGCGCCTATGCTGTCAAGTTAGGCGCAATAAATTTGTTTCAGCTGCGCAGCCATTTTTTGTTAATTATATTACTTCGCCGCACTGTGGACCAATTTACGACAATGCGGCTAAAACTCATTTTTTATGGTCACGGATTGTAAAATGTTAACATTCGAAAGTAGACACTAGTGTGCCTCGGGAGCCAAAAAATTAAATTTTTATTTCAACTATATCACAGTGAACAGGGTGATTCAAATGGACATTTTCAGTATTTCGCTAAAATGAAAAATGTCTTAGTAAGCTTCTTTCTGATTTTTAACATCTATAACTTTTTTGTTTTAAAAGATTTTCAAACGAAATAAATTTTGTTTGTTTGCCTAATTTCTTTATGACTTTTAGAAAGTAATTTTTTTAGTTTTTTGAAGTCTAAAATTTTTCTAACTCTCCCACTTATTAGAGCATAACTTCTAAAGTTCGCAAAAGTTCAAAAATAGATTAGCACTCTTTTGCAACCAATCTCTCTTCTACACCCCTATACACCATTGTACACCCATCCCGATCCGGCCCTGAACACCAGAAAAATTATTCTTGCACAAGGTCAAATATTTTTTGCAAAATTTGAGTAAGAGTAAAAAATGTTTTTTCTGTAATGCTCTTTTTTGAAGTTTTTTTTATCAAATTGCTTTTATGAGAGACGGTTTTTAGATGGATACGCGTATTTTTTTAAAGAAAATTAATATTTGTTAATCAATTTCTAAATCCTACAAATCTACTTAAAATAAAGTAAATTTATATAATTCAGGTCACAAAAGTACTTCGCTTTTTAAATTGATTTACCCTGGTTATAAAAATATAAAATAGTATTAAGTATTTTTTTAAAATTGATTAATCAAGAATCGAGATATCGAGGCATCTTCTTTCAAAGATTTCCAAAAACTTTTGTTTGTTGAGGGTTTTTTAGCTAGTCTATATACATACATGCATTTCATTGGTGCTAATTCCAAACCATCAGTAGACCTTAATTGTAATAGACTTTTATTGTCACCCAAAGGGCTTCTAATTGTATAAAGGTTGTAAAGAAAATAAAATAGATTCATATCGAATAATATAATTTGTTTGTTGGGATTTTTGAATAAGTTTCAAAGCCAACTATGCTTATATATACTTTTGTAATTTTTGTAATTCTCATTGGTTTTTCAAAAGTTTTTGTATAAGATAAGAGGTTTGAAACATTTCAAAAATATGGTTTAAGGTCTACTGATGATTTGGCATTAGCACCAATGAAATGCATGTATATAGACTAGCTAAAATTCCCTCAACAAACAAAAGTTTTTGAAGATATAAAATAGTTTTTTTTCGGAATTTTTAAACTGTTTTGCTTTGGGCATAATATATATATATATGTTCACAGCTGCGCACAATAAGAAACAGATCTCATTTAATTACAGTAGAAACCATTGATATGTAACAAGCGCTCTTACAGGTAGAAGTGTAAGATCAAAAAACTATATTGACTTCTAAGTAAGCATATAATTAATTTATGAGTTATTAAAAAAACACAAAATTATAAACCTGCAATTATTTGTTTTTTATGATAATGATAAGAGACAAAAGACGTAGAAGACAAACAAATAAAAGATCAAATTAAAGCCCTTCAACCTGTAATATTTACAGTTGATGACCAGGAAATCGAAGTAAATTTTTAAATGTGTCTCACAATTATTGATTGAAAAGTTGCACAAACTTTAACTGCTGCAAAAGCATTGTCAAGATGCATAATATGCCAAAAGACAGCAAGTCAATTAAGCCACCCCATTCCAGATGATAGTTTTAAGGCAGCAGACGAAATTAGATTGTCCCTTTTTCATGCTACGTTTTATGGAGCATATTCTTAAATTAGGTTATGATTTAGACTTTCGTCCCTTAGGCGAAACAGTGAGAAAAAATAAGGAAAATTAAGAAAAAAAAAAGCAAAAACAAATTCAAGAAAAATGTTTAGAACTAGGCCTAATGATCGATCAGCCAAAGCAAGGAGAAGGAAACACAAATGATGGAAATACTACAAGATTTTTTTAGATTCAGAAACTGCATCATCTATCACAGGTGTAGATTTGGAAATAATAAGGCGATTCAAGTTCTAACATGCAGCAGAAAGATAAATGCAAAAAATTGGGCGAGTACACCAAAAAAAAACAGATATAATTAAAAACGAAAAATACTCTTGGAGATATATGCCATTCACAGTTCATAAAATTTTGTACCATGGAGAACAAATAATTCAACACAATATGCTAGCAATTGGAGATCTATCTGAAGAAGTGCAAAAAAACAGACTACAGATTCTTTCGCGAGCACAACACAAGAACAATTTCCAGATGTTGTATTAATGAAGACCTGATAACTATTTTATTATGCACATCAGATCCCTATATGTCCAATATCCGACAAAAATGGAAAACTAACTCTATTGAATTAGACATAGAAGCTAAACTACTTCTAGAAGATGAAAAACAAGGCTATTTAGAAGAAATATTTACTAAAATTGTTTAATTAGTAGTAATTTTTCAAAGCACTAGAGGTATCGTTATTGTATCGTTTTAACATTTTATGTACATTAATGAAATTTAAATTTACAAATTAGTAAAAAAAATTTTACATATAACATTTATAATGCCTATTTTGGACTTAAATACCACAGTGCAACACGAAACCACTACTACGCGATAAAAGACCAAAAAAAGAAGACCTGTCTCCCAGTTTTGCCCAAAGTCATGCACTTTTTATGGGCCCCTAAAGATTTGGGGCCTCGGTGTCATTTTTGCAAAATACTGATCATTTTCTTAGCCTCATATCTTGCGAATCGTTCAGAATTTTGATTTACTTTCTGAGGCAAAATTGTAGATCATCGAACATCGAGTATCGATTGTCAAATTCGTATTTTGAGCTGGCAGCACTGCCGCAAATTTCGTTGTGCAACGAATGCCGAATAGCAGTTTCTAAAACTTATTGAAAATGTAAGTATTTGTCAATTTACCAGTTGTAAATATTTTATTTTAATTTTATGCAGGTCTAAAGAACAAAACTCTGAACTGGCAAAAGGAATTTGTGTAAAAGTTCAGACATCAATTCTGTCGTGGTCATGTTAATTAATAAATTTGTAAATAAACAATATTTATTAATAGTGTCAGCTGATAAATACGTACTATTGTAAACAATCCAATTGAGTGAAATTCACAATAGCGCTATTTTCAACGAATGTGCGCCATAATACCAAAGGTTTATCAGTTTATTTTCATTTATTATTTTTATTTAAATTTTAATTTAATGACTTTTATTTAATATAAATATTTCCTCAATTTAATTTTTAATTTTTCGCTTTTTAAATTTTAATTTGATTAATTTTATTTTTTGTAATTTCCTTTTATAACTTTAGATTTTGTTTCAATTTTAATTTGATTACTTTTATTTTCTTATTTAAATTAAATTCGAAATGTTTTTGAAGTCTACTGAAACAACTTGAAAACATACAACAAACCAAATTTAAATTTGAATTTCTAAAGCCTGCAAAGCCTGCTATTTTCCCTTTCTTCAACATTTGCAATTCAGTATTAAGCTAATTGTTAATTTCGTCTTCCTTTTTTTAATCTTAAATTATTATTTATATGTTAATTTTCAAATAAATACCGGAATATGAATATTTTATTTCTTTCACGTTCTTCAAAATTAATTCCATTTGTAATTATTATATTAATTGTCCCATAGTCTGATATATTAATTGTTGTACTATTATTCATCGATATACTCGTAGTATAGTTGTTTCTTATAACGTAATCAATTATTGTACTATTTTTTTTTCATTCGGTTATCATTAATTATACGTTTAATTATATTTTTATACAACGAGTTGTTGAGCCAGTCTATGTTAAAATATCCGGTTATTAAAATATCACATTTATTATATTTATTATTACAGTTACTATCACATATTCTACTATTTCCTCATAAATTATCACAGAATTAAGATTCTCTACAACTAGATCTATATATTGCACCAATATGTAGCTGTCCCATGTTGTACACAATAATTAATATATTACATCTTCCACTTGCTCAATTATTTTAGTATCTTCTAGGAATTTTTTAAGTATATTGATATAGCTCATTTTCTTGTTGATTTACTAGTTGACATTATATAATCGTATCCTTATAGATGAAGTTACATAGTTTTCTTCAATTTTTGCTGTTACATGAGTTTATGTTATTATAAGCAAATACGCACTTTTTTTGATGCCATTACCTCAACTTAACTGAATTTGTTAGCAAACATTTGTACATTTGTTTGCAACGCACTTATGTACCTTAATTGTTAGGGTGGTAGAACCATTCTTTTCTTTTTCGAGTTTGATTTAATTTGGAATACCGGGCATTCTCTATCATTTGTATAATGAATTACGTCCAAACCAATATTTAGCTTATCATTCATCTTGGCACATTTGATGCACTTCATTAATTCTTCGTTGCTGCTACATTCGTTCGTCCTATGTTGTGCGTGACGGCAAGTCCTCTACACTTCATACATTGCATTATCTGTACCATCATATACTTTATTTACATCTTTCTTATCCGATATTTAACCTTTAAGGCCGAGACACATAGAATCCGTCGTACGTTATACGTTGCTTTTTTCAACTGACAACTAAGTTAAAACACAGGTTGTCTCATGAGCTTTTTCACATTCCGTACGACTCCGTCAACGCAAAGTACTTAAGTTGGGAAACTTTTAACGTACGTTGAGTACTTTGACAACTATCAGATTTTGTTTGCTTTGCTTTTATTTAGATGTTTGTGTTGCGTGGTAACAAAACCAAATTAAATAGAATTAAATAAAAATTACAATTAAAAGAAACTCCAGAATATCCTCGAATTCCATTGAAAATGTGTACTTTAATCAAATCATGCTGATTTAATGTCCGTCAACAAAGTAATCATTGTGTCGACTTCCTCCGCCGATACTTTAGTCAGTTGAAAAAAGCAACGTATAACGTACGACGAATTCTATGTGCCTCGGCCTTTACTCTTCTACCATGGTTTCTTTTGACTTCATAATTATCTGTATAGTTTATGGTTGAATTTGAAATACTGGAATTTTGGTTTTTTTAATTTTTCAGTAACATCCTTTTCACTATGTTTAAATGTAACGCCTATAATTTTTATTTTGGGTTCTACTTGATTAATTATTTTAGCATTATTTAATTTCTCTTCAATAGCGTTTTTATTTTTCCCTTTCATTACTGTTTTCACTTTTTATTATTACACAAGGGAACAAGGTTTTCATAGATTAAGAACTGAACGCTGTTTTTAAGGTTATTTGGGACGCTGAATCCAAATCCGCACTTCGTCTTTTCTATCAGCTCGACTTTTCGCGATATACCGTTATGTCCAAAATTAGGTCAGTTCCACTGTATATATTGGAATACCTTGAAAACGGTTCACCGTATTCAGTTTAAAAAATGCAAAACTAGTCAACAATATCATCTTTAAGCACGGTTTAAATTGGCTTTAAATTTTGCCAATAGTTTCAGAGGTATCGTTGAAGTTTTGAAGAAAAATAAAATTTTTTATATATTGAAACGATTAATTTTGGCTCAAGTTCAAACCCGAGTTTACCCATTTATTTATTCTAATTTTTTTATTTTTAATTTTTATTAGAAAATTTTTTGGATAAATTCATTATTTTTATTAAGAGCGTACTTATATATAGAAAAATTTTTATTATTCATCATATTAGCAGAACGGATCAGTACTGATTTCGAGGTCGCTACACCATCTCATCAGCGTTCTTTGTTCAATTTTACCACTTTTGACGGTGGATACTAGTGATCAGGAATATCAACTATTTAACCGTATTATTTAACAAATTAGAATACGAAAAGTACAAACTTATTCATTTTCACATGTCAAATCAATTTCGGTTAGTACGAAATCCCATATATGATGAATAACTACTCTATATATTCCAGTCTCTCTTGCTTATTCAGCTGCTGAGAATAAACGGTACTTATTCATGTTGTCTGGTTTCTGTTATTTGTAGTTGAATTTCTTTTTTAGTATTCAACCAACTATGACCACGTAAACATGTAGATTTTTTTTTGACGCGTGCCATCGTTATTTATAATTAATGTTTATAAGTAATTAGTCGAACTTTTATTAATATTTTTTATATATTATATTATATATTATATTATTAGAAAAAGTTCTTATAAAAAAAATTAATTTTGGCTCGATTAATTTTAAACTCGGGTTTGAACTTGAGCCAAAATAAATCGTTTCAATATATAAAAAATATTAATAAAAATTCGACTAATTACTTATAAACATTAATTATGAAAAATAAAATTTTAAAAGAGAAAAATTTTTTTTTTAATTTTAATCGCACTATTTCGCATGATTAATAATTTACTTACATATGTAGTAAAATGTTAACAATTTTATTAAAAACAAATTGAAATTGATTATTGAGGGGTATAGCCTGTTCCTATGCGCATTTCACTGTTGCTAATGCAGATCATCAGGGAACTTTAGCCAAATATTTCTTAGAACTGGAAATATTATATTAAACTTTCATTAAAGCAAATAAAAAGTTTAAACAATATAAAAGTTGTAACAAGAACTCAATAATCAACCAATTGTTTTTGTTTTCTTACTTTACCATTACTACCCAGGCTGACTTTTATTCAACTCTAATTGTAGTTGTAAGAGGTTTGTAGAAAAACAACAACAGGTAATCATTTAGTATAGTGCTGCGAAACAAGAGTTTTTTGACCGGGTGCTGTCAAGTTAATAATTGGTGCTTTTTATGGAAACTGCTAAAATTCCAAATTTTAAATTTTTAATCGCACTATTTCCTATAATTAATATTTTACCTACAATATCTGTCACGGAACTACTAAAGTTTTCATCATTGATTAACCTTTTGATTTGAGGGCCATCAAAAATGCGACCTTTCAGTTTCTCCCAACTTTAATTTTGGAACTTTCTGCTGATATATCTAAAGCAATCACCATCCTTGTTGAGAGCTTTGACAAATTGTTTCATAAGCCCTAGCTTGATATGGAGAGGTGGCAGTATTATGCGATCCCTGGAACCATAGCTTCCCTAGTAGGCCAGTCTTCTATACTCCAATGTTCAGATCTGGCTCTGCTATCCCATAAGCAAATAAAACACGAATGTTTTGTGTAGCCTGCTTGTTGGCCTAGAAGACGTCACCATTTTCAGATCCACACAAATTAGCCAACGGTCTTCGTTGTATTTTATTTTATCTATAACCGAGGCAATAGTAGAATATTCTTATTCAAATTTTGTTGAATGTGCAATCGGCAACAAACCCAATTTATTACCGTTATGCTGAAGTATACATTTTAGGCTGGGCGTAGAAAAATCTATAAATAGTCGCCACATAGTGGCTGAAAATCGTTTTTCATTGGCCAAAAGTCTAATTTTTTTGTCACCGATTTTTAAAATTTTTACGCCTTTTTGTAGCTAATATATCCAGATTAAGGTAGCCAAAAAATTAGGTTAAACTATTAATAATTGTGGGCGTAACATGCTGTCAAACTCAACTGTTTTTTTAATTTCAGAAAAAGGTGTTTTTCTTTTGTTTTTTATCAAAAATAAATGGTTACTACTCGCAAGCTATCATCGATAATGGCCTGCGGTCTTTTTTATAATGTTGGTAGGATTATAGTCTTTAGTTGTTGTAAGTGGTCACAGCTCTAGCGTTTAATATTAGGTGTTACGGAATATTTATGAAACTACTATATTTTTCTCAAATTTAAACTTTAGTGGAATAGAACTTCTAGGGAACAAAGGGGAACAAGAAACGTATATGATCCGGAGAAAGGTGAAAGTGTCCTCTTTAACGCTATATATACTTTTCCACCCGTGACGAGCCGTGGGTAGCACTTTTTTCATTTTAATGAAATTACTCCAAAGTACTCGTATACAATGGTGTATATAATTTTCACTTTTTTGCCTAAAAGTTTATGTTTTTTTACTTTAGACTATGTAAAACTAAAAAAATTAAATATAATACCTGCGAAAGGGTTTAATGGCTTTGTTTTGATCAGCAAAAAATAAGTCATAAAATTATAACAATACATTCTACAGTAAACATATGATCTCTTTCTAAATTTACCTGTTATCAAATGTTAGGGTCAACCAAAGTCATAAACAATTTTATGACAATAATCGCGACATTAAACCACTAAAGATAAAAAACAACCCAACAACAACAACAAATATTTGCGAGATACCTGATATTAAGGTCTGGACAAAATGTGTAGTTTTGTTCAATTCAAGCACTACCTGCTATGAAATTAAAGATCAATGTGTGAATAACATGTATCTAAAAATGTATAAAACTACGGATTCGATAAGGGATTACTCAGTAATAAGTTAATCCTCTAAGTGTACGGATAAAACATAACAGACACAAATAAAAATATTCAGAAAAATATGGAGAGCTTCAGTTATAAAGAACTGGCCGAAGAGTATTTTAGAAACAAAAACCAGGAAGATGTTCTTAGTTACGTTAAAATAAAATTAAACTTAAATTCGTGTAGCACCGAAATGCAAGAGCATTTATCTAATTTCGTCAAAGCACTAAAAAAACGCTACAAAGAAGTTAGCTACAGTAAACAAAACTTTTATATAAAAAGTGCAAACTGGTTAGAAGGCCAACTTACTGTCGCTGCAGAAACAGCAAAGCAAGATAAGGCTGGAAGACCACGCAAATCATTGGACAACTGCATCAATAGATCTAAGATGCGGAAACTTAAAGATATCAATGATGCAATTGGTTGTACAAATGTAAAAGAATGTTTCCTACATCAATTACGATCACAGAATTAATTAACAAAAGTGGATATCATTGAAAAAGTTTTTAAAGCTAGTCCAGTGAGAACAAAACGGATTCTTAAAAATATACCAACTCCGAGTGATGCAATACAGTACACAAATGAGGAGGCATTAGCATTATTTCTGGATTTCAAATTAACAAAGCAGTAATATATTAAGCTCAGACTGCGTACGATTGAAAAAGGTTCAAATATGTATCCAGCACATCATTACATAAGCGCTGCTAAAATGGATTATTTGCCATCAAAGGACACTATTACAATCACACCAATTTCGGCAGAGGTACAACTAAAATCTCTACTTGATCACACAGCCGAATGCTTGCTACAATCAATAACAGGAAATGCGTTAAAGAAATATGGGAACACAAAGTCAATTCTTTTTTGTAAATGGGGATGTGATGGTTCTTCGGGACAAAAACAATACAAACAAGTTGTATGTGAAAATATTTCGTACCATTGCGATTGAAAAAGATTTTGGAAGATTCAGAGCCTTCGACTAATACAACGCAAACAATGGATATTTGGAAAAATGAGACGCTATCTTCTACGAAGTACTGCAGGCCAATCAAATTTGAACTCAAAAAAGAAACTCATGACGCCATTAACAAAGAAGTTAGTTATATAAAGGCCCAAATTGCAACACTACAGCCATTATAATTATAGTTAGATGGGCAGCAAATTGAAGTAAGCTATGTACCAATTAGTGCTGACAATGATAGATGGAAAAGTAGGTCAGGCTTTGACTAACACGAAGGCTGCATCCAGCTGCATTATATGCCAAGCAACATCAACCTAATTAAACCAAATCCCGACAAAATCATTAGATAATACCGATGCATATGAATTTGGATTATCAACACTACATGCAAGAATACGACTTATAGAACACATACTAAAAATCAGTTATGATTTGGATTTCGGGTCTTCAGGATCAATAAGAAACAACGAAACCAACAAAGAGTTCAAAAAAGAAACATGTTCAAGATGAATATCGCGAATTTGGATTGATTACAGATCAGCCAAAACAAGGGTCAGGCAATACAAATGATGGCAATAGCGCAAGAAGATTCTTTTTAGATCTAGAAACAGCATCTGAAATAACAGGAGTGGACTTAAACCTTATTTTCAGATTTAAAATAATCCTAGAAATACTTGCGTGCAATGAAGAAATTGACTCTAGAAAATTTGGAGTTATGCAAAGGAAACTGCAAAAACTACCAATGGAGAAATATGTCTGCAACAGTTCACAAAATCCTTTATCATGGAGAAGATGTCATTAAATATCACTATTTAGCATTTGTAAAAATGGTAGGTTCGGTTTATTATTATTTTTTACTAATACTATGTTTTTCGTACTTAAATCACAATGAAAGGCAATTATAATTATTATTCATTTGACTCAAATATTGATTGCAAATATTCCATATTTTGTTCTGTGTTATCTCTGTTCTTTAGTCTAAAAGCTTCTTCATCTAAATCCCGATGTTCCACTTTCCATTGATTTCGAATACTGGAGATGAACGGATCTGACGTTGCCAATAACATATTAAATAGATCTTCAATTGTTGAATTTCGTAAAATTTTTCTAGTATTGTGCTCTCTAAAAATCTGTAATCCTTGTTCCTTTTCTCCTGAGCCTCCTCTGATAGATCTCCAAGTGGCACCAAATGATGTTTAATGACATCTTCTCCATGATAAAGGATTTTGTGAACTGTTGCAGTCATATTTCTCCATGGGTAGTTGGTTGTATATATTTTTGCAGTGTCCTTTGCATAATCTCCAAATTTTCTAGAGTCAATTTCTTCATTGCACGCAAGTACTTCTAGGATTATTTTAAATCTGAAAATGAGGTTTAAATCCACTCCTGTTATTTCAGATGCTGTTTCTGGATCTGAAAAGAATCTTCTTGCGGTATTGCCATCATTTGTATTGCCTGACCCTTGTTTTGGCTGATCTATAATCAATCCAAATTTGCGATATTCATCTTGAACATGTTTCTTTTTTGAACTTCTTAACTCTTTGTTGGTTTCGTTGTTTCTTATTGATCCTGAAGACCCGAAATCCAAATCATAACTGATTTTTAGTATGTGTTCCATAAGTCGTATTCTTGCATGTAGTGGGGATAATCCAAATTCATATGCATCGGTATTATCTAATGATTTTGTCGGGACTTGGTTTAGTTGGGTTGGTTGTACTGTATTGCATCACTTGTTGAGTTGGTATACTTTTAATAATCCGTTTTGTTCTCACTGGACTAGCTTTAACAACTTTTTCAATGATATCACCTTAAAAGATTCTTTTATATTTGTACAACCAATTGCATCGTTGATATCTTTAAGTTTCCGCTTCTTAGATCTATCGCTGCAGTTGTCCAATGATTTGCGTGGTCTTCCAGCCTTATCTTGCTTTGCTGTTTCTGCAGCGACAGTAAGTTGGCCTTCTAACCAGTTTGCACTTTTTATATAAAAGTTTTGTTTACTGTAGCGAACTTCTTTGTAGCGCTTTGACGAAATTAGGTAATTGCCCTTGCATTTCGGTGCTACACGAAATTAAGTTTAATTTTATTTTAACGTAACTAAGAACATCTTCCTGGTTTTTGTTTCTAAAATACTCTTCGGCCAGTTCTTTATAACTGAAGCTCTCCATATTTTTCTGAATATTTTTATTTGCGTCTGTTATGTTTTATCCGTACACTTAGAGGATTAACTTATTACTGAGTAATCCCTTATCGAATCCGTAGTTTTATACATTTTTAGATACATGTTATTCACACATTGATCTTTAATTTCATAGCCGGTAGTGCTTAAACTGCACAAAACTGCACATGTTCTCCAGACCTTAATATCAGGTAAAACTGATTAGTATCTGGCCAATATTTGTTGTTGTTGTTGGGTTGTTTTTTATCTTTAGTGGTTTAATGTCCCGATTATTGTCATAAAATTGTTTATGACTTTGGTCGACCCTAACATTTGATAACAGGTAAATTTAGAAAGATATCATATGTTTGCTGTAGAACCTATTGTGATAATTTTATTACCAATTTTTGGCTGATCAAAACAAAGCCATTAAACCCTTTCGCAGGTATTATATTTAATTTTTCTAGTTTTACGTAGTCTAAAGTAAAAAAACATAAACTTTTAAGCAAAAAAGTGAAAATTATATACACCATTGTATACGAGTACTTTGGAGTAATTTCATTAAAATGAAAAAAGTGTTCTACACACGGCTCGTCACGGGTGCAAAAGTATATATAGGAGTAAAGAGGACACTTTCACCTTTCTCCTGGTGGTATACATTTCTTGTTCCCCTTTGTTCCCTAGAAGTTCTATTCCACTAAAGTTTAAATTTGAGAAAAATATAGCAGTTTCATAAATATTCCGTAACGCCCCTAATATTAAACGCTAGAGCTAAGACCACTTACAACAACTAAAGACTATAATCCTACCAACATTATAAAAAAGACCGCAGGCCATTATCGATGATAGCTTGCGAGTAGTAACCATTTATTTTTTATAAAAAACAAAAGAAAAACACCTTTTTCTGAAATTAAAAAAACCGTTGAGTTTGACAGCATGCCACTTCCACAATTATCAATAGTTTAACCTAATTTTTTGGCTACCTTAATGTGGATATATTAGCTGCAAAAGGGCGTAAAAATTTAAAAAATCGGTGACAAAAAAAAAATTTGACTTTTGGCCAATGAAAAACAATTTTCAGCCACTGTGCGACGTTGACGATTTATTGTTTATGCCAACTATCAAACACACATCTATAAATATTTGATTTTTTTTGTTAATTTTGAACAAAAATTTTATTAAAAGTTGAAATGTTTTTTACTTGTGATATAAATTCAGACTCGAGTGATGATGAAAATACGAGAAAACAAAATCTCATATTAGAACGAAAGCTTCTGAGGCAGTATTTCGACATATCTAACCTACCGGACAGCAAGTGAACACCAATTTCAGTGTATGCTTTGATGATTGTATATATATATATTTTTTATTTTTTTTTGAAAAGGTTTGAAAGTTACTTTAGAGTACTTTAAACTTCAATTCTTGCCAAACCTATTAAGAAATTTTATTTTAATGTTACCTTTTGTAATCCATCTCCTAAACGTATCGGGTAGCCAAGAGAGCTTAAAACTCTTGCGATTTCTTCCCATTACTCTCTAAAATTACTTGGAGGAGTGCCTCTACAAAATCCCACTGCAAGAGAGGGATTCTTCTGCAACTCTTCCACTAATTTTTCAAACTGAGTTGCAGTTGTTATTTTAAATTTTTTTCAATTTTTTAATTTAGGTATATTTTAAAGAAAGTCAAGTCGTTATGAAAAATGGCGACGACAGATTCAAAGTCGTTTCAAAACAATATCGCCGTCGAATGTTATTGTTATGTTATGCAGTTGTTATTTTAAATTTTTAAATTTTTTTCAATTTTTTAATTTTGGTATATTTCAAATAAAGTCAAGTCGTTATGAAAACTGGCGACGACAGATTCAAAGTCGTTTCAAAACAATATTGCTGTCAAATTTTCTTGTAGAATACAAATTCTATGTTGATAGTCATCGATAATATCCGATAACGACAAGTGGAATAACAATTTGAAGTAAACAAGAGGAAACAATATCGTTTTGTATTCATGTTGACAACTGGAATAAGGGTGATTATAAATATTTACCACAATTAAAGAAATAATTATATTTTAAATTTACTAATCGAGATTGCCTCGATATAAGGCTGGAAGACCACGCAAATTATTGGACAACTGCAGCGATAGATCTAAGAGGCGGAAACTTGAAAGATATTAACGATGCAATTGGTTGTACAAATATAAAAGAATCTTTTCTACATCAATTACGATCACAGAACCAATTAACAAGAGTGGATATCATTGAAAAAGTTGTTAAAGCTAGGCCAGTGAGAACAAAACGGATTCTTAAAAGTATACCAACCCCGAGTGATGCAATACAGTACAGCCAACCCCAATGAAACCAAATACCGCCAAAATCATTAGATAATACCGATGCATATGAATTTGGATTATCACCACTACATGCAAGAATACGACTTATGGAACACATACTAAAAATCAGTTATGATTTGGATTTCGGGTCTTCAGGATCAATAAGAAACAACGAAACCAACAAAGAGTTGAGAAGTTCAAAAAAGAAACATGTTCAAGATGAATATCGCAAATTTGGATTGATTATAGATCAGCCAAAACAAGGGTCCGGCAATACAAATGATGGCAATACCGCAAGAAGATTCTTTTCAGATCCAGAAACAGCATCTAAAATAACAGGAGTGTATTTAAACCTTATTTTCAGATTTAAAATATTCTAGAAGTACTTGCGTGCAATAAAGAAATTGACTTTAGAAAATTTGGAGATTGTGCTAAGGAAACTGCAAAAATATATACAACCAGCTACCCATGGAGAAATATCTTTGCAACAGTTCACAAAATCCTTTATCATGGAAAAGATGTCATTAAATATCATTTGGTGCCACTTGGAGATCTACCAGAGGAGGCTCAGGAAAAAAGGAACAAGGATTACAGATTTTATAGAGACCACAATACTAGAAAAACAAATGAAGATCTATTTAATATATTATTGGCAACGTCAGTTCCGTTTATCTCCAGTATTCGAAATCAATGGAAAGTGGAACATCGGGATTTAGATGAAGAAGCCAAAAAACTACTAAAGAACAGAGATAGCACAGAACAAAATATGGAATATTTGCAATCAATATTTGACTCAAATGAATAATAATTATAATTGCCTTTCATTGTTATTTAAGTACGAAAAACATAGTATTAGTAAAAAATAATAATAAACCGAACCTACCATTGTTACAAATGCTATTAAAATTTATTGCAGTTTTTATTTTTAAAATGTTTTTTAAAATTATCAAATTTGACAGCAAAAAATAATAAATTTTTCTGTAGTAATAACAATATTTTTAAATAATATTATTAACGTTTTTTTTTAAGTGTAACTATTCTTTGACTAAACAAATTTGCAAATTTGACAGCAAAAAATTTTTAATTTTTCTGTAATAATAAATAGCAAAATCTCCAGTTGATTTTACTATTTTTTTTAGTGTAAAAATTTTTTTCAGTGTAACATTAAAAAAATTCCATTATTAGAAAAATTATTTATAATTATTATTAATTTCCAAATATTCAATTTTTTAATAAATAAAAAAATAATAAACCCATATTTCACTCTAAAAGTTAAAAAAATTCAAAAGTTCAACTTTGACCTAGAATTCCTTAAAAAGTCCTCAATCAATTTTAATGTAATTTAAACTGAGTCAAGCTGAACTAAATATCTATCCAATAAAATAAAAATTACTTCAATATTATGATCGGTTCAAAAAATACAGAATTTTGGCCAATGAAAAACGATTTTCAGCCACTGTGCGCCAGTCATATGGATCATACTTCTCTAATTCCATCGCTTTTACTAAACCAGGAACATCTGAACAATAAACAAATTCATCGTCTTCGGAAAAAATGGAAGTAAGTTTTTCTCTCTGTTACGGTAGTATGAAATTCTTGTTTCTTGGGTTAACAAATTTTTTTGCTTTAATCGAGAAGCTAAAATTTCAGATGCTTGTTTGGAGTGTCCAAGGTCTCTCACTAAATCACTAAGCTTCTCCTGATAAAACTGCTCGCGTTCAGAAGAAATATCTAAATGGAAGTCATCTGATTCACTTTCAGTACTTAGTGAAAGAGAATTTTGTCGTAAGTTGTGATAATTTTGTTTAGATGCAGATTTTTGTGGTTCTGATTCTTCACTAGAGTACAAGACTGGTAGTGTAATAGACAACACGTTAGGATAAATACATTTAGACCGGTTTGTTTTGTTAATGCCTGTTATGTTGGAAGCGCAAAAAATCATCATGATGATTCGAAAGTTCGCGCCACATCACTGGTGTTTGATACTTCAAATGGGTCCGTTTCTTGTTTGCCCAGAACCTTAAATATTCTACACAGTTGTTACATACAGTTTTAGGAATCCATAACTTGTCACGGGTTTTCATGGCAAATCCGAAGTAGTCAAAATACACTTGTTTAATGAACTAGTATGACACACTTTTTCTATTTTTTATAAAAGTGTATTCGCCACATATGTGACAAAAACAATTGGGATTGATATTACATGTGTTTCTTGACGTAGATATTGCACAATTTTAACGTACTTATATATCAAATTAATATATTTTTCAATAAAAGGGAACAAAATTTAACTTTTTTAATTAAATGTTCAAGGTTAATTGATTTATATTTTTTTGGAATTGCGCTCTTTTTTTTGTCTTTATTTAATTTTAAACACTTGTTGAATAAGAAAAACTGAGTGAATGAGCCCTTATAAATACTTCGTGCCTTTTTACTGAAGTACCTAGAAAAAATTATATCTACAATTTTACTGACAGGTACTTATGAACGCACGCATCTGTTAAGGGGGCATATGTACCTGATTCAGACTTCTAAAACCAGGGATCATAGAATTTCGTTTCATATTTTTCACAACTTTCCATATAATGAGCACTAATAAATGTGGTTGGAATTTCTGTAAAAAATCATCCGTTACAGAGAGCCAAAGAAAAACCACATATCAATAAAAAAACTGCACTTTAATTTTTTTCTTTTAATTGACTGCGGACTGACTAGCTATCATAAAGGAACAATAACAGAAGGTCAGCATCCACGTACATTTATAGGCGTTTATTACTTTGCTACTGCAATTATTAATACGAAATAATAACATTTTGTTTATTACTTAATTTTTTTAAGTCATGAACGTTTTTTCCTTCACTACAAAATGAAGTACCTCCACTTAATTGTGAATAAAAGCGAAACGCGTTCATCGATTTTTATGTCTCATTTTGTTAATAGGTTATGTGACTTTACGTGAAAGTAATACGACTTTACACTTTTTCCCGTTACAAAATTTTAATTTTTTTTAGATAGAATCAAAAATCCGAAAAATATGTTATTAAAGAACTTTCCATAATTCAATAAATTTTCACTTGATTTCAATGCACATACATGTTAGAATGCTACTTTAATATGATTTTTCACAAAGCTAAAAAAATGACAATTGGCTCTCACCCGATCAACTTTGAGCGTGAAGAAAAGAAAAAAATTTTAATTTCTTTTTAATTTTTTTACTTAAACAACCATTGGTCAGTAATTTTTCTGGTGATTTTCACAAAATTTTATTGTTTTTCAAATTACATCTTTAAGAAAAAAGTAAAAAATACGATTAGTAAATGTAACTTAAAAACGCGAGCTGATAGAAAAATATGGAGATTAGATTTGAGATCAGCGACCTCAAATTAGTAAAAAAAACTGCAATAAAGTTCCAGTCAACACAAAAAAAGTTTAATTTTATTCCCTTGTGTTATTACTTCTAGCAAAGTTTTGGTAAGAACAAACAGTATGAAACAACAGTGTTTTAAAACAAAATCAATGAACTGTAAATAGAATCACGTCATATTTTTCCGGCATAATCACATTAAGAATACAATTTTTATTGTTCAATTTCCTTTTAATACATCGCTGAAATTTTTTATGCATAAAAGGATTACTATGTTTTTCAATAAATAATAAAGAAATAAAAATTTAAAGTTAGTACAATTCTCATGCAGGTAAATAAAATGCTTCAGAATTGTTCTCTCATTTCAAAAACTTGAATTTGATTTTTTTCACGACTACATGAATTAAGATCAATTACTTAAATTTTTCGAATTAGAGCCACTGTGTGGTGGTATAAATAAAACTTTTGGAAATATTTTTTTTGGTTTTGTCATATCCAAAGAGTATAAATTTGAGAAAAGTGTGGGTGTGTAAGAGAATCCCAGACGAGGTTTTTTAATTAATTTCAATAGTTTATTTAGTTCATTTTTGTTGTTATTTTTATAAGAAATATTAAATTCTTTGTTAACAATAATCAGAAATAATCAGAAAAAAAACAATGTATCATTTTATTGCCGACTAGTGTATAACGAAATGTTCTTTTACTGTTGATGGATTAAAAGCAATTAAATTGTGCAAACCTATTTTGATTTAAAAATAAGTACAATTTTTAATTTTCTCTTATTTCAAAATTATATTTTTTTGTATATAGCAGGTAGAATTCATTTATGTAGATATGTTAAACAATTGATCTTGTATTTTATTATTGAGTGACTTTATTTTTATTTTGAGTTAGGGTTTCTAAAACCAATTGCGTTTGCAGAAAAATTCCCAAACAATGGGAGAATTTACATAGTGCTTGTTCTTCCTCGTCGAATGTTTTGTCAAATATTTGGTCAAATGTTTTGTATCGGAAAAATTAATTGTGACCACAGGGAAAAATATTTTCTAGACATTTATATAAATACAAATTTTGAAATCACATTCAACCGAGCCACCTAAACAGTGGCGGATGCATGGAAACACACATGAACACTGATGATGGAAGTGTAGCGACTTAGTTAGAAATTATTGAAAATGGGTTCTGGCAAACATACCACAGTTGAGGAAAGGCGGATTATATGGAAAATGCATGAAGATGGGAAATTGCTGAAGTGAAGCAAATTTCTCGAAAAAAAGTGTACAATGCAATTAAACCATGTGTTGGTAATCCCGATATATTGGTTAAAGGTAAAAGTCGGAAACCAAGGCCTCGAAAAACAGATAAGCGTACGGATGCAGCTATAGTAAGAATGGTGAAAGTTGACCCATTCAAGTCATCACGGTAGATATAAATGAATACTTTAACTTGGAAATATCTAGCAGGCTTGTCAGAAGAAGATTAAACGAGTCAAATTTGTTTGGACGCATTTCCAGAAAGAAAACACTGCTTTCAAAAAAAATTTTCAAAACGAATAAACTTCGCCGGAACCCATGAAGAAAAACCTATAAATTTTTGGAAGAACGTTTTTATGGAGCGACGAAACAAAAATTAATAGGATGAGACCAGATGACAAGACCTTTGTTCATCGCCCTAAAGGCCAAGAATACAATCCTAGGTTCACCCAGAAGACGGTAAAACACGGTGGCGGCCACATAACGGTTTGGGGTGCATTTTCTTGGCATGGAGTAGGTCCGCTTATTAAAATAAATAAAAAAATGGACAGGTTTCAATATCTGAATATTTTGAAAAACCATATGAAGCCATATGCATTTAACTCTATGCCAATTAAATAGAAATTTATGCAGGATAATGATACCAAACACTCCTCTAAAGTAGTAAAAAAGTGGTTTTGTGAGAAGATTGACGTTTTGGATTGGCCAGCCCAAAGCCCTGACTTAAATCCCATAGAGAACCTATGGAACGAAGTCAAGGTTGCAATCGCTAAAAAAATATAAAAATATGGAGGAACTGTGGTCGGCAGCGCAGGAAGCTTGGTGTGCCATACCCAAAACAAAATGCGAAAAACCCGTGGAAAGTATGAGTAGAAGGTGCGAAGCTGTCATCAGAAACAAAGGCTTCAGCACTAAATATTAACGACGAAATGTTAGTACATACCAAAAAATCGAGAAATATAATATTAAAACGATTTTTTTTTATTTTTTTAAGATTGTGCTATTTATTTGTCTACCTCATTTCAGTGGTGTTTAAACTTAATGAATATTTTTTGTTTTTATCTTATTGAATTTCCACTTAAGTTTATTTAATATTAATAGAACTTCTCAAAAGACCAAAAAATTTTTGTTTATTATAGTAAATATTAACGATATAGTAGCATAAGAAAGAACTAAGGGTAAAATGTGCCAGTTATATGTCAATAGCTGTATATATAAATAGGCAAAGACAAATTTTTAGATCCAATTTTCTCCTTTTTCTGCCAACCGATTTTCCTCATTCTTGTACCAAATAGTAAAAATTGTTTAAGTTTACTGACCCGACTATATTTTATTTAAATCGGTTAAGTATTAAAGGACTAAAACGCTCATAAAGTTGGCATGACTACAAATGCTAAAAAATGCAAACGTACATGTATTTATTTATTTAAGTATCTGATCAAGTAAAAACATAGGCAAAGCAGTGAGAGTGTTTAAGAATACCTACATGCACATGTACGTATACAATGATTTTTTTTTTACAAATGATGTTTGTGTGCAATTTTTTTCTTCCTTGGGGAAAAGAATAAAATAGGTGGTTTTTTTCTCTTTAAATGAATATAACTAAAATAGGTACACGTTCGGCGGTCGAATTTAGACCACTAGGCGTACTCTAGCACTAAATAAAACTATCAAATTTCATTTATGTACATAGTACACAAATAGGGAAGAGATCTGGTCCAAAGACCGGCACTACAAAAACTTTGCAAGAACTAATAATTATTTGACAAAAAAAAAAGGGGAAAATATTTGGCAATAGGTGGTCACACTTTGTTCATATTAGAAACATTTTTCTTTGCCAGCAAATAATTTTGTTTGTAAAAATATGCTATTTTGCTGTTTGTCCATTAAAAAAATTTTATGGTCACACTAAAGCAAAGAAATATTTCTCGTTTTTCGTTAAATGTTTCCCCAATGTGACCGTACCTTTAGTTTTTTTCTTACTTTTAAAAATGGGATTCAATAAAATATGCTAAGTATTATATATTGTTTTAAAGGTGTTTTAGTAATCTCCAACTCTCCATCAAAGTTTGTTATAATTAGCGGAAATCACCCTTCGTTGCAAACTACCCTTGCAAAACTTGCAGATATTGCAAATCTAGCATATGTGCTACATTATGGAAGACCACAACAGCAAAATACATGAAACTCAGATTTGCAACACTTGAATAAATATGCATAACCAAAAACCGTTGCTGATTGGTAATTGCAAAAGTTAGCAGTACAATAACAACTGTGTTTTTCGTTTTATTTTTACAATCAAAACAAGTTGACTCCTGGATTAAAAAATTAAATTGACGTGAAGACTGCTGAAAGAAATATTGCTAAAATAATAAAAAATCAATATCAAACAAAACTTTTATGAAATTTTTAGAATATTTATGCAAAAACCGGACCAATTCTTCGCGTTGAGATGTTGTCTGCGTTATTCAGCCAACTCTGTAAACTCTAAAATCAGCTGTTATAATTAACTTGCTATACGCTTGAAAAGGGCACTCACGCTTTCTAGCAGAAAATCATGCTATTTGTGCTAAGATTGCAGATGTGCAACGAAGGGTGATTTCACTGAAGTGCAGTAGTTAGCGCGTTGACCACAAAGCAAATAATCAGGGTTGTCACAGAACCCAATATAGTCGGACTTGGATTTGAAAAGACGACAAAATATATTTTTGTGTAATGAATTCTAATAGGTTTTAGATTTAAAACACATACTAATTCTATATTGGAAATAAAAATAATAACATTGAAATTATTCACACAAGAGAATATTTTGTTTACTTTTTAAAACCAATTCCGACTATATTGGATTCAGTGACAACCCTGAATGTCTAAGAATGTGGGTTCGAGATCACAACGCCCTCCTTCGTCAGGATATTGCAGCAAATCGCCGGTGAAGTAAAATAATTAATAAAATGGCAACAACAGCATAAAACACATTTAATGCGCCTAGTTGACATCAGCCTTGACCTAGCTGCAACACTAATCTAAAAACTAATGCAACGCGCAATATCAGAGTTGTAAAAATTAAGCTTTCTCACTTTCACCATCTGTTCTCTCTCACTATCCCTTTCCCAAAGAAGGCCACACTAAGAAGTGGCGAAATATCGGTTAACTAATAAAATTTTGTAAACGTTTTTTATAAAAAAAAATTTACCTATAGCTCGATATAAATTATATTCATTTAAAAAACAAAAGGTCGAAAAATTATATAAGAATAATTTTTAAATAATACTTTTTTTACCCCCACAGTACTAAATTAAAATCCTTGTAATTTTTTTCTTTATTAACTAAAAACATATAATGAATTGTATTTGTTCTTGCGTTTATGTTATGTTATCGTAAAAAATACAATGGTTTTACCTGATAACAAACATTATTCCTAACCCCTTTTTACACCAAGATAAAGGTTTAAAATTAAAGGTTGAAATCAAATTGACGTTCAGTGGAGAGTAAATGTTTGGTGCCGAGTCGGACATTGTAGTGTTTCTCAAATTAAAAATACATTTCACTGTAACACTTTGTTGTTTGTGCGCCAATAAGTTTACAATATTTCAAAACGTTCATGCGTAAAGCTACTAATATTGGTTCTCGTTTTTGTGATACTGACCAATAGTAAATATACCTATAAGTAACATATGTATCAATCAAAAAAAGGTGGTCCTTAGAGTATCGTAAGTAATTAATCCAAAGATTTATTATTTAAAAGTATGAAAAATTTAACTATTATGGAATAATTTAATTTCAGTTATATATTAGGAACTAATACATTTCTCAAGTTGATAAAACCCCAAACTTTTATGCAAAATCATATTTTTCAGAAGTTACGTTGGGTGTTATCACATTTTCATATCTGTTATAGGGAGGTATTTACTTTTTGTGAGGCTTTTTAAATTGGGGAAATATTGTAGTTGGCAGTTTATTAATTTTTGCTTGGGACTTATTTAATTTCATTGAGACTTATTTAATTTCTTTGGGAGTTATTTTATTTGCCCTTAAATTGCGGTTCATAAAATTCTCTTGTTTTTATTTCATTTCTGTTGAGACTTTCTGTATAATGAATTCTTTCACTCTTGTTAGGTATTCCTTCATTGGAAGATATTTAATTTCTTTTAGAATTATTGTATTAGAAATCATTCAATTTATAAATTAATTAATTTTGCACTTCATTTAATTTTTTCCCGTTGGCCCTTTTTTTATTTTGCATGGAAATTATTTGATTTGCGAGCTGTTATTGCAAATCGTTCTTAATTTAAGATCTAAATTGTTTATTACTTGAATATGTAGCAAAACCTGTAAAAGCTTTTTTAAAGACAAGGTTAAGAAGTTGTACTCTACTCTAAAAGTAGCCGTAGCGACGAAAAAATTCTACTTTTCAAGATACAAATTTGTTAAAAAATAGTAGCCAATATCTACTTCTACTGCTACATTCACATTTAAACAGCAAGCCATTGCATATGGCTATAGCTCCAACTTTTTCAAGTGGAAGTACGGTAGACGCTGTATTATTACGAATCATTTAAATATTTTTAGCTACAACTACATTTAAAAAAAATAAAGCGGCAAGTAGAAGTACCCTCTTTGCTACTTCAACCAAAGTACTGATAGGAGCAGAAAACAGCAAAAATATTCTACTTAATTTTTTGCTTCAATTTGAAGAGTAGCCAAAAACGAACACACTTCACATTTCTGGCTACTTTGTATTGAGAATAAACATACTTTCTGGCTACTTTATATGAATACTTTATGCTTAGAGCCACGCAATACAAATATATACTTCTACTATTAATTTGTTTCACACACTCGACAATGAGGCAGTAGAATGGAAACAAATACGTAAACAATTAAAATAACATGTAATACTATTAAAGTTTTTATTAAATTTTTATGATGATGTTTTACCCAGTGAAAGTTATATATATGTATGTGGAAGGATCTCTTGTAGATGAGAAAACCTCCAAGTATACAAGGGCCAACTTCCATGCAATTATCCCAGTTGTATTCAATTATTAATTTATTAATAAATCTTGTATTTTTTATTTTATATAAAATCTAATATATATTATAAATGTGAAAGTTTGGATGGATGGATGGATCAATGTTTGTTACTCAATAACGCCAGTACGGCTGAACGGATCTGGATGAAATTTGGCACAGAGATAGGTGACAGTCTCTAATAGCACTTAAAATACTTTTTATCCCGGTAAAATCTATGGTTCCCGCGGAATAATTTGTTTTAATTTTCCATAGACCAAAGGATCAACATAATTTTTTGCATAGATAGTGGTATTTTAAGGGTCAAAAAATCACATAGAGGATAAGGACATATGTACTTTTTATTCCCGGTTAAGGCCCGGGGGCCCCAGATAGTTTTTATATATTTATGATATTTTGCTATCCTTTGATTACTGCAATCAGATAGTAAGAAATTGAATTATCTATATGTAAATAAGCAAAGACAAATTTTTAGATCCCTTTTTCTCCTTTGCTTGCCAACCGTTTTTGTTCCTTCTACCAAATATTAAACATTGTTGAGCTTTAGTGACCCGATTATATATTATTTAAATCGGTTCAGTATTAAAGTATTAAAGGAATAAAAGGCTCATAAAGTTGACACCACTACAAATAGTAAAAATACACACATACACGCATTCACTTCTATAAGTATTGGTTCTTAAACTTTAAGACATAGTTAACCAAAACTCTCAATAAATGAAATGCGTCTGTATTGGATCAGATAATATTGCCCAGCAAACACAAAACTAAGCATTACAAATGAAATCAATTTAACTTTTAAAAGCAAAATGGAAATGAAGTTTAAAAAAAATAAAAAAAATTAAATACAAAATATGCCTCAGTTTTTACAGAATTAGGCAATTTTTTCACACATATTTGATTGTTCGAGTTGAATTTACAATTAAAACTTAAAAACTAAGAATTCTATACCCGTTTTTCCCGGAGGTTGGACTTCGGTTCGAAGAAATATAATTTCTGATTGTATATCCTCTTTTTAATTTATTTATTTCTTTGCGAAAAAGGTCAAAATGACTTTTAATTGAAAATGTTTTCTGTTTTAAATGTTTGGTAACATAAAATGCACTGTATGTTACCAAAAGCATCTTTAATGACAAAACAAAAATTTTTGTCTACCATTATACTGTTTTGTTTGCTGGTTTATTTTGAAATTAAATCAAAGCTGAAAAAACAATAAAGCTGCAAAAAAAGCAGTAAGCATCCGCACATGTGCACTCGTTAACACTCAATTAACGACTGAAATAGAAGAGAACAAGCGTCAGTGTGTTTTTTTATTGTTTTTGTAGCACAATTGCGCACAGAAATTAAATATTTCATCCGGCAACACTGCCTTGATTTGTAAACGTTTACTTTTGCTCGCGGATTAATAATAAATTTTTAAATTTTCATTTTAAATAATTTATCTTTTTGACTGACTATGAATGGTCAAAAAAAGGAGGAAGTTTTGGGGCAATTGCCCCAAATACAAGATGCCCAAGATAAACGACGGGCCGAGTACCAGCAACAGGTTTCATCTGCTGTCCGAAGATGAAGACAATTTATTAAAAAAGAAGAAAATTCCACCAATAATTGTGGATTCCAACGTGAATTTTTACAAAGTACTAGGATTAATCGGTGAGAAATTTATGTTCAAAAGGATGTCGATTGGAAGTAAAATAATTTCAACCACCATGACGCTGTATGAAGAGGCTCTGAAAACGCTAAAAAACTACAACATGCATTTCTACACACACGAGGTAAGAGATAGTAAAATTTTCAAGATGGTGCTGTTTGGTCTTCCCCGACAGACGACAACAGTTATAATGGAGGAATTTAAAAGTACGCACAACATTACTCCTGTAAGCGTTAAAGAAATTATTACCAAAAGATCAAACGAAGATGACACACTGTATCTGATCGAATTCGACAGGCAACAAGTTTCAAAACGTGAAATTTTAAAAATCAGATTTTTCTGTAACATTGCTGTTTACTGGAGAAAACCTTTTAAGAGTAATAAAGGTCACACACAATGTACTAAGTGTTCGATGTACGGTCATGGAGCCAAAAACTGCAACATAGTCAAGGTATGTACAGCTTGTGCGGGTAACCACGATTACGCTAATTGTTCACTAAACAAAAGCTCACCGGATTGCAGTATAGTGTGTACAAATGTCATAACTGTACAAATAAAAATTACAGAAATGCAAACCACAGGGCAGATGACCCTAAATACCCGTGTCGTAAATATTAGAGATACGACAAAGACTCACCGCAAAAACTAGAATGACTAGTATAAGACATAACAGTAGTTATGTAATAGACGAGTGATTTCCGACAACTATCGAACCAAGAACATCATGGTATTGCACAAGACTCCCGGTTCCAAGGGAAAAATATGTTTTCTGAAGTGACTAAAAGCAAAACACGGGACAACAACAAAGAGTTATTCAATGATAAACTATTGGAAATATTTTTTAATGCAGTAGATGCATTGGAAAAATGTCAAACAAAGTTTGACAAATTGAGAGTCTTAGGTATGATGCTGAAACGTGCCATATAAAACATTTGTTGTACACAATGTTCATGTTATTTACTGGAACGCTCAAGGCATAACAACCGAGTCAGCAGCTGCACAGCTCGAGAAAGTCCTTCACGACAAACAAGTTGATATACTGTTGCTCAACGAGACGTTTTTAAAACCGCATCACAAGCTCCAACTAGGAAGCTACAAAATTTATCGTGAAGACCGGCTATCACATGACGGAGGAGTAGTCATTGCGGGAAAAACTAACATAGTTCATAAGTTATTACCCAAAATCAACACAAAAAACATTGAAAATATTTCTATACAGGTTACTATTAATAGTCGTCTTGTAGTTTTTACTGCTGCTTATAATCCAAATTATACTGTGGACTTTAAGGCGGACTTAGACTTACACAGCCGGTAATGAGCTTTACAGACATTGTTTGCTTGCAAGCTATTAGATTTATTTTCCATTTTCTTTTACCCGATTCGGTCAAAACTTAACCCAGGTCCAGTCCTCTACAGTAGACATTTTACTATCTAATTCCAATATCCCTTTTTTAAACTTAGCGACACACCCAAATATTTTACAGTCAGATCATGTTCCGATTTCCTGTTCCATTTATGGACAGTTTCAAAATAAATTAAATACACTAGCCTTGTATAATCGTGCAACCTGGACAGCAATTAGAGTTTGGGTAGAAAGTGAAATTAGACGACAAAATATTGACCAAACAGAGTGTATTCCTAGCAACGTAGATTTATTGCTAAATAAATTAATTTCAATTGTTAACGCTGCATTTAGCAATATTCCCGTAGGCAGAAAAAATTCGTGGCAGAGAGAAATCTCAAGTACATCTAAGATGCTTATTGCTCAAAGAAATAAATTCAAACGTAAATTTCAGAGATGTAGGGATCCGATTTACAGAGCCCACTTAATCGGTATCTTAAGGCAGTTAAGTAATCTAATTGAACTCCACCTTGACAAGGATAGAAACGAGTCGTGGTGGAGATTTATTTCGAAACTACCCCCGGGATCCAAAAAATTCTGGAAATTAACAAAAACCTTAAAGGAAAAGAACTCGTTTTGTTCAGATCTAAACTGCAATGATGAAGTTTTAAAAACTGGTGCAGAAAAAGCTAATGCAATTGCGGATGCTTTTGGTAGCTCACACACTATTACTATCAATAACCAATCGCCTTTGGATACATATGTATCTGATTTTGCTAAATGTCTCGATAATGATTCTCCTATTGGTAGTAATAATATCGAACGTACAAATGCCACTGAGGTTAAGACATTTACTATGCTATTAAAAAATAATAAAGCCCCGGGGTTAGATGGCATAAATAGTATTATCCTAAAAACTATGCCAGACTACTTTTATGAAATTCTAAGTAAATTATTCAATTGTTGTTTAATTAATGGCCTATTTCCCCGTACTTTCAAAAAATCAAAAGTAATACCGATTCATAAAAAGGGAAAAGATCCTAAACTACCCACCAGCTATAGGCCGATAAGCATTTTAAGTTTACTGGACAAGGTCTTTGAAAAAATTATTCATAAAAGATTAGTTGATTTTGCAGATCAAAATAATATTATTAACCACCAACAGTTTAGATTCCGTAAGGAACACGCTACCGTACACCAAATAAAGCGAGTTGTAAATTATATCGAAGATAACATAAGAAATCGCAAGAGTACTGGCATTGTTTTTCTCGATGTAGAAAAAGCTTTTGATACCATCTGGCACAATGGGATGTTATACAAACTCAATGCATTAGGTTTCCCTTTTACAAAAAATTATACAAAGTTTCCTAAAGAACCGTACATTTTTTGTGTGTGTTGACGGGGACTTCTCAACAGAAAGAACAATCCCAGTGGGATTGCCACAAGGGTCAGTACTATCACCTACACTCTACTCATTGTATACATCTGATGTTGAGGTGCACAGAAATCAGGAAGCAGCATTTTATGCTGATGACAGTGCTTTTATATGCAGTGGAAAACTTTCAAATGCAATAATCAAGAGAATGTAAGAGAGCCTTACCACAAGCCAAAAATATTTTAATAAGTGGAAAATAAAAGTAAATGATAATAAAACGCAGGCTATTATATTCCCATATAATAAATCACCAAAACGTACTCCTACTAAAATTTTGTACTGTCGGGGAAACGTGATTCCCATCAAAGATGACATTAAATATCTAGGTATCACTTTAGATAAAAAACTTAAATTTAAACATGTGAATTACATTTGTGATAAAGCTATAGTGTGGACGTGCTCTATACCCCATACTTAATAGGAGGTCTAAGCTCAACCTCAAAAATAAGATATTGTTGTACAATATGTGTATTAGGCCGATACTGACTTACGGCAGTCCAGTATGGTTTCACAAAACTTCTAAGACCCATAGCTTCAAGATTATCCAGAACAAAAACTTAAAAATAATTCATAATCTTCCCCCTAGATTCCCCACTGACTTACTGCACAATAGATTTAAACATAAAAAGTTAAACGTTTGCCAATGATCTGACGCTGTCATTTAATGAAAAATGCAGATTGTCTAATTTTGAAACAATAAGAAACTTACTAAACAGTCGCTGAGGTTCTTTTGTTAAAAAGAATCTTACTAGCTTTTGTTTTACCAAATTTCATTATAATATTTTCAAAGCTTATAAGAGGTTTTTGGGACAAATATTCCTCAACACAGTATTATTAATAGTTTCCTTATTCAATTATAAGATTTAATTGTTGTAGTACGTAAGTAAAATCTCATAACATTGTACCTTATTTAGTTTATAAGATTTTAATAATAATAATAATAATAATAATAAAATTGAATATTTGGATTACTCTGGTTTAAGAGTACCTACATACATACATATGAGTAATAAGATTTTATTTAAATATACTGATGTACGCGGACGATGTTAAAATTTTTTATTCGTTTAATCATTTTATTGATCACGTTTATCTTCAAAATGACCTTAATAACTTTTTTGAATGGTGCAAACACAACATGATGGAGCTGAATTTAAAAAAATGTAAATGCATGCGTTTTTCAAGAAGTAATCTTATTGCTGTTAACTATTCCTTGGGAGGTCATCAGTTGGATTTGGTTGATACATTTCCTGACCTTGGAATTTTGCTGGATCCGAAATTAAATTTTGTTTCTCATATTACTTTGGCTGTAAATAAAGCTAGAGGTGTTCTTACCTTTATAAAGCGTTGGTCTAAAGAGTTTTCTGACCCTTACATTACGAAGCAGCTGTACGTGTCTCTAGTTAGAGCTATCTTAGAATACGGATCAATCATATGGGATCCATACTACAACATTCATAATATTCGTATTGAATCTGTGCAAAAACAATTCTTGTTGTTCTGCTTACGTGGCCTTGGATGGAGTTCCTCAACAAATTTGCCTTCATATACTAGCAGATTAGCATTAATAAATCTTCCTACTCTCAAAAGTCGTCGTACAATGTTAAATGTTTCTTTTATGATAAACCTTATCAATGGTAAAATTTGCTCTGAATTTCTTTTAAATTCTGTTAAATTTAATATTCCTTGTCGTAGTACTCGCCATTATAATCCTCTTGTTATTAAGTATGTAGGTCTAATTATGCTTTGGCTGATCCTTTCACGAGATTATGTCGTCAATATAATTATTTATCTGAACTTGTTGACTTTTCTTTGAATTCTAATATTATAAAGCATAAAATTATTGTTTTTCTTAATTCATAACTTATAAATTTTTATAATTCATGTAGTTTAATATTATTTTTGTACCTTGTTATTAGTCTGTAAGGATTATATCCATTGACTAATTTTTTAAATAAATAAATAAATAAATGTATAAATGTGCGTGTTTGTATGCAAATTTATTTGGTTTATTGTTCTTTCCGTGGGGAAGGGAATAAATAATTTGGTATTTTTTTCTGTTTAAATGAATGCAACTAAAATAGGTATGTCTAAACTGGCGGTCGAATTTTGACTACTAGGCAAACATTTATTTAAATCGCACTTAATCACTTATGCCCAATCCATTACTTTGTATTCATCAAGTGCCAAGGCTTACAGATTATTAAGGTGATAAGATTACAAATATGGACGCAAAAATTGAATATGGGCATTTCCTGGATCGCGAACGGGACATTCGTACGCACTCAACTTGAAAAAAAAATATGAAAACTCAAATTTTTTTTAACTTTTTATAAATATTTAGTAGCTTTTTAGTAGAACAATTTTTGAGAACAAAAAGAAAATTATAAAATATGAACGTTCTCCAAATATTTTCGATAAACTTGCGACCGCGAACGGGACAAAAAATGTAAGTCATTTTTTTCGGTGTGTGGTTTTGTTTAAAACTCTGCGAATTTTGTCAGTTTATTAAATGGAGATTATTTTTTAACTAAAGCAGAGATATAAAGCTTTTATTTAGCATTTGTTTTTTTAATTATCCTTATTATTTTTTTAAAAATTTTTTTTAGAATCGCGAACGGGACATCGCGAACGGGACAATGATTCCAAAGGCATTTTTTAGGTTTAAAATTTTTTATATATATATTTTATTTATATATTCTTTATACGCTCCTTTTCACGTAAGCTGTTAAGCACTTTCTTATTATTACTCGCCAATTGTTTGAGCTTCGAGCGATGTTTTTTCATTCTCTCTGCCGCCTTCTCTAGGTACTTCTTCTTCTTAATGGGATTGTTTTTTATTCCTTCCATGTATTTCTTTTGGGCAATTTCTTTACCTCCACAACGACTCTCCATCTGCACAAACAAATTTTATTTTTATCACAATATGTATTATTTTTTGAAAATTTTACACTTACGATCGCGAACGGGACACACTTTAAAAATCAATAAAAAAAATATTTATGGATCAAAATGTTTTCGATTTGGTTTTTTTAAATGATCTCGGTTATTTTGTTTTGAATGGTCACGGAGAACTAAACACAAATGCTTATTTTCGGTCGCGAACGGGACACAAGAATGTAGTACAAAGAATCTTTGAATTTTACCGTTATTCAGAGTTTGCTTGATCTCTACTATTGTGTTTTTAAATATTTATTGTTGGTATATTTAGTCTATAAAAAGAGTGCAATCGACATGATATGTAAGACTCAGAAATAACTCAAGGAAAAATATCAATTAAAAACGCTAAAACCAAAAAAAGCAAAGATGCTCTTTGCAGACCACTTTTCTTAAATTACAAATGGTAATATGTATTTAATTAGGTATATTCTTAAAATCCAATGCATTAACTAACTAAATTTTCTCAGAAGTCTTTTTTCTTCAACTTTAATATTTTGGTAGCGGTTGACCTTTTCCAGGAAATGCCCATATGTCAACAGGTATTTTGGATCTTGTTGTGAAATTACTCTCTGTAGTTAGTCAAATGTCTAAAACAGATAAGCTATGTGTATTGAGTTTTGATAAAATGTAGGCGATAAAGAAATATTTCTACAAGTCGACAGACTCTACGCTAGCACCACCCAATTATATCCAGGTGGGTTTGTTGAGAGGTGGGTTTGTTGAGAGGTGAGTTGTTTACATCAACTTGAGGTGTTATCCTTTGTCTTTTAAAAGCTTAAATTTAAATTGGAAGCAGCCAATATATTATGACTATAGATGCCAAATGACAAAAAAAAACATTTTATTTAATATATTGAAGACAATAAAGCCGTGTGGCATTACAATTGTGCAGTTGTATGCGATTTAAGTGGTGGCAACAGAAAACTGTTCAATGAATTCGAAGTGGATTATAAAGACCGCCTTAATCACTTTTATGCATTATATGCTTATTTCGATTTCTTAATATCTCATTTATAAATATAGAGGTTCTCGTACGACGCACAGTGGCTGAAATTCGTTTTTCATTGGCCAAAATTCTGTAACTTTTGAACTGATCAAAATATTGAAGTAATTTTTATTTTATTGGATAGATATTTAGTTCAGCTTGACTCAGTTTAAATTACATTAAAATTGATTGAGGACTTTTTAATTTTTTTAACTTTTAGAGTGAAATATGGGTTTATTATTTTTTATTTCTAAAAAAATTTAATATTTGGAAATTAATAATAATTATAAATATTTATTGTAATAATGGATTTTTTTAAATGTTACACTGAAAAAAATTTTTACACTAACAAAACTAGTATAATCAACTGGAGATTTTGCTACTATTACAGAAAAAATAAAAATTTTTTGCTGTCAAATTTGCAAATTTGTTTACACTCAAAGAATAGTTACACTTAAAAAAAAACGTTAATATTATCTAAAAATATTGCTATTACTACAGAAAAATTTATTATTTTTTGCTGTCAAATTTGATAATTTTAAAAAACATTTAAAAAATAAAAACTGCAATAAATTTTAATAGTACTTAAATAACAATGAAAGGCAATTATAATTATTATTCATTTGAGTCAAATATTGATTGCAAATATTCCATATTGTGTTCTGTGCTATTTCTGTTCTTTAGTCTAAAAGCTTCTATATCTAAATCCCGATGTTCCACTTTCCATTGATTTCGAATAATGGAGATGAACGGATCCGACGTTGCCAATAATATATTAAATAGATCTTCATTTGTTGAATTTCGTGAAATTCTTCTAGTATTGTAATCCTTGTTCCATTTTTCCTGAGCCTCCTCTAATAGATCTCCAAGTGGCACCAAATGATATTTAATGACATCTTCTCCATGATAAAGGATTTTGTGAACTGTTGCAGACATATTTCTCCAGTTTCCTTAGCATAATCTCCAAATTTTCTGGAGTCAATTTCTTCATTGCACGCAAGTACTTCTAGGATTATTTTAAATCTGAAAATAAGGTTTAAATCCAATCCTGTTATTTCAGATGCTGTTGCTGGATCTGAAAAGAATCTTCTTGCGGTATTGCCATCATATGTATTGCCTGACCCTTGTTTTGGCTGATCTATAATCAATCCAAATTTGCGATATTCATCTTGAACATGTTTCTTTTTTGAACTTCTTAACTCTTTGTTGGTTTCGTTGTTTCTTATTGATCCTGAAGACCCGAAATCCAAATCATAACTGATTTTTAGTATGTGTTCCATAAGTCGTATTCTAGCATGTAGTGTTGATAATCCAAATTCATATGCATCGGTATTATCTAATGATTTTGTCGGTATTTGGTTTAATTGGGGTTGGTTGTACTGTATTGCATCACTCGGGGTTGGTATACTTTTAAGAATCCGTTTTGTTCTCACTGGCCTAGCTTTAACAACTTTTTCAATGATATCCACTTTTGTTAATTGGTTCTGTGATCGTAATTGATGTAGAAAAGATTCTTTTATATTTGTACAACCAATTGCATCGTTAATATCTTTAAGTTTCCGCCTCTTAGATCTATCGCTGCAGTTGTCCAATAATTTGCGTGGTCTTACAGCCTTATCTTGATATGCTGTTTCTGCAGCGACAATAAGTTGACCTTCTAACCAGTTTGCACTTTTTATATAAAAGTTTTGTTTACAGTAGCTAACTTCTTTGTAGCGTTTTTTACTGCTTTGACAAAATTAGATAATTGCTCTTGCATTTCGGTGCTACACGAATTTAAGTTTAATTTTATTTTAACGTAACTAAGAACATCTTCCTAGTTTTTAATTCTAATATACTCTTCGGCCAGTTCTTTATAACTGAAGCTCTCCATATTTGTCTAAATATTTTTATTTGCGTCTGTTATGTTTTATCCGTACACTTAAAGGATTAACTTATTACTGAGTAATCTATTATCGAATCCCCAGTTTTATACATTTTTAGATACATGTTATTCACACATTGATCTTTAATTTCATAACAGGTAGTGTTTAAATTGAACAAAACTGCACATGTTATCCAGACCTTAATATCAGGTAAAACTGATTAGTCTCTCGCCAATATGGGGTTGTTTTTTATCTTTAGTGGTTTAATGTCGCGATTATTGTTATAAAATTGTTTATGACTTTGGCTGACCCTAACATTTGATAACAGGTAAATTTAGAAAGAGATCATACGTTTACTGTACAACGTATTGTGATAATTTTATGACTTATTTTTTGCTGATCAAAACAAAGCCATTAAACACTTTCGCAGGTATATTTAATTTTTTTAATTTTACGTAGTCTGAAGTAAAAAAACATAAACTTTTAGGCAAAAAAGTGAAAATTTAATACACACTTATATACGAGTACTTATAGAGCACTTTTTTGAGTAATTTCATTAAAATGAAAAAAGTGTTTTACCCACGGCTCGTCACGGGTGCAAGAATATATATAGCGTTAAAGAGGACACTTTCAATTATCAATAGTTTAACCTAATTTTTTGGCTACCTTAATCTGGATATATTAGCTACAAAAAGGCGTAAAAATTTTAAAAATCGGTGACAAAAAAATTAGACTTTTGGCCAATGAAAAACGATTTTCAGCCACTGTGCGACGATGCCAAAATATTTGTGTTCAATGTTGTTCAACATTAAATCAAACTGTTAAGAAATAATTTTATTGATGGTGGATTCATCATTAATAAAAATGAACTTAAAAAAGAAATAATTTTGAATCTTCTGTATCTCCAATCCAATGCCTTGAAGATCACACAAAATATGTTAATAAAATGATCTTTATTGTAATAAGAAATATAAGTGAGTGAGACAAAAATGTAATACAAAAGGAAATTGGCGGGTTATTTAACTTAGTTGCATTTTAAAGTAATAAAAGATATTGACTGTGTTGACACTTTAATATCTAACATAAATACAACTTCAACACCCCTTCTCAATATTATAAATATTCTCCTTAAATATACATATAAATATTGATACATGTTCAAACAAACTAATGAAATATAATACAAGTCATTCACATAAACCAATAAGCTTTCTAATTCTGCATAATTTTGTTTTCTGCAAGGGCTTCGTTAGAATATCAGCCAGCATGGAATCTGTAGGGCAATACTTATAGGACAGTCCTCAATAAATCACGTACGAAATAGTATTTGACGTCTATATGTTTACTTCTTGGTGATATTTTTTCGTCTTGGAGCATTTTCAAACAGCTTTGGTTGTCTTCAAATATGATCGGTTCACGAATATCAATTTCAAATTCTTTCATAAGCTGAAAAATCCATAAGAACTCTTGAGAAGCTTCCGCAAGAGAAACAAACTCAGCTTCAGTTGATGACAGAGTAACATTTGTTTGTTTTCGGCTGGCATAGCTTATGACCGCATCACCTAGTTTAAAAATATAGCCGCTCGTGGATTTACGATCATTTTGGCTACCTGCCCAGTCGGCATCAGCGAACCCTCTCAATTCTAAGTTTGATTTAGAACCTATGCATAACTTCATATCCTTAGTGCCTTTAAGATATTTTATCACCCTTTTTAATTCGGTCCAGTCATTTTCGTTTGGACTGCTAACTTTCCTGGATAAGATTGATATAGCCACAGCAATATCCGGGCGTGTATTGTTTGAAATGTACAAGAGCGAACCAATCGCTTTCCGATATAAGTTGTTTACAATACAATTCTCAGATTTTAATTTCAGGTAACCAGGATCCATAGGAACGGATGAAACCTTTGCATCTTGTAGATTGAAGTCATTTAGTACCTTGTTGATGTATCCTTCTTGTGCCAAATAAAATATACCATCTTTAAACGTTACTTCAATACCCAAATATCGCTTCAAATCGCCCAAATCAGTGATTTCAAATGATATTCTAAGACACGTATCACATTGTCAATTTCGACATCTTTACTTGATGCAATTATAACATCGTCGACATAAATTAGGACGTAAGTAATTGAATCGCCGCTACCTTTGACATACAAGCATGGCTCAGCATTTCCCCTCTTGAATCCCGAATCGATCAAAACTTTATTGATTCGGATATTCCAGCATCGAGCCGATTGTTTGAGACCATATAAACTATGGTTTAGTTTACATACAAAATTTTCTTTTCCGGGTACAGTGTAGCCCTCCGGTTGTTTCATGAAAATCTCTGTGTCTATTTCACCATAGAGGAATGCTGTTTTAATGTCAACGTGACGTACCTTCATGTTTCTATAGCTTGCTATTGCCAACAAAGATCGAAATGTTGCTTGTTTTACGACTGGCGCAAAAATTTCATCATAGTTTTCCCCATATTTCTGAGAAAAACCTCTTGCGACCAGTCTGGCTCTATATTTCTTCTCGCCGTTGAGCAAATGTTTGGTTTTGTATACCCATTTACAGTCAACCAGTTTACCATCTTTGGGTAATTGTACCAAATCCCACGTATTGTTGTTCTTCAGCGCCATCATTTCGGCTTTCATAGCTTCTAACCATAATTTGTGTTCTGTTCGAGATAAAGCATCTTCATAACTCACGGGATCATTTTCCACATATATTTTGAATCCATACTTTTTAGGAGGTATACCCTTATTGGTTCTAGAAGATTTTCTGGAGGTACTCTCAATCCCATTTGATGACGTTTCGGAATCAGTTGATGACAAATATTCCTCCGCAGATTCAAAACCATGAAATTCACTGGTACTTACTTTATCAATTTCTTCATCATTTGTTGGGCTTACGTTTATTTGAGAAAAATTTATGTCACAGTCATCATTAACCTCATCAATAACTGATCCGTTTGGAAACAAAACATTAACTGCATTACAATCTATATCATCTTCCACAGCGCCATTACCATTAGTTTCAGTTGAATTACCATCCGACTCTAAAAACCTCACTTCCCTACTTATGATGATTTTATTTGTTTTGGTGTTCAATAATCGAAAAGCTTTTGACTCATCTGCGTACCCCACTAAATTGCATTTAATAGACACTTCATCCAATTTTCTTCTTTTCTGCTTGTTCACTTGTGCATATGCTACAGCACCAAAAATACGTACATGATCTAACTTTGGGGGATTTCCATGCCATAGTTCAAAGGGAGTCAATTTTACTGCTGCAGATAAAAGACGATTTTGGATGTAGTTCGCGTTGTTTATAGCCTCAGCCCAAAATTTAATATCCATAGCATCAAACAGCATGCACCTTGCCATTTCCATTAAGCTTCTGTTTTTCCGCTCTGCAACACCATTTTGCTCAGGAGTATAGGGTGCAGTCAGCTGGTGAATTATACCTTTTTCTTTAAAATATCGTTGAGTTTGCTTATTAAGAAATTCACCACCGCGATCTGTTCTTAGAACCTTTAGTCGTTTGCCCAGCTGGTTTTCTGATTGCTCAATGAATTGTTTTATTTTTGCATACGCCATATCTTTTGATGGAAGGAAGAACACAGTACAATAACGACTGTAGTCGTCAATCAGCGCTAAAAAATATCTATTTCCCATTGGTGTTGTGTTTTACATTGGCCCGCATAAGTCACAATGGACCAAATCTAAAATCCCCTGCGATTTTGATTCTGAAGCTTTCGGAAATTTATTTTTAGCAAGCTTTCCTCTCAAACATACCTCGCAATTGGATGAACAGTTGCATTTCCTTATTTTTATTTCATGTATTAATTCCTTGGAAACGGACATATTTATTGCCTGCAAATTCTTATGGCCAAATCTACGATGCCAAACGTGTATGCAATCATTTTTACATTGCGATACAGTAAAAGCCTTATTTTGTTGTTTTAATATAAACAAATTATTCTTCAGGTAACCTTCAGCACAAATTTTACCTGCTTTAGAAATTTTGCAACCATCAACACCAAAACTAACCTCAAAACCAATGTTAGTCAGCCGCCGAACAGATAAAAGATTTCCATCTAACTCGGGAATGAACAGAACATCCCGAACACAAATTTCGTTGTTTCCGCAAAATAATTTGCAATCACCCTTTCTGCATATGTACCTAAACTTCAGTGTCATTCGCCATGTACACAGTATCCACCAGTTCATTCAAATGTGTAAAATATTTTTCTTCGCGGCACATGTGGTTAGTCGCTGCAGAGTCGATAAACCATTCAGAGTCAAGTTTTTGTTGCATTACACCGAAACAAATATCTTCATTATTCTTCACGATATTGACACGTTTGTTGCTGTTTTTGCCTTTATTAGTACAATTTCTTTTCAAATGTCCCGGCTTGCCGCACGAATAACATTTTGGTATAAACTTCTTTTGGATTTTAAAAGCTGATTCATTTTCTAATTCATTCTTAGTTTTTCTTTTGAACTCCTGAATAAGCTTTTCCTTTACAAAATCCATTGTCAGATCAATTTCTGGACGCATTTCAAGCGATGATATTAAATTATTATAATCGTCCGGCAATGTGCCCAGCAAAAAAGCTACAGTTTTGTGCTCCTCTAAATTTTCACCCAAATCACGCAAACGGTCGACAATCGACAAAAATTCATTTATATGGTTCTCCATGTTCTGAGAACCAACCAACCGTTTTGATGACATTTGACATTTTTTATTTGTGATATTTGATTTCTCGTGATGTTTCTTCAATGTATCCCAGAATGCTTTCGCTGTTGTAAGCTGCTTTATTAATACCTTTTGCGACTCCTCCACAGCTAAACCTATAGTGGCCCTTGCCTTTCCATCCCGACCCAACCATTTAGCATCAGGTACTTGAGGAACATTATCCACCACAAGATCCCACAACTCCCTCTCCAGCAGTAACAACTCCATATTGAATTTCCATACATGGTAGTTGTTATTAGACAATTTAGGGAACTATGTCGTTGCTGCATTCATAGTCATCATGAAAAACCTTCTCCAAACAAAAAAAATTATTTAAAAATTACCACGTAAGTCTGGGCTCATAACCTGTTAATAAAATGATCTTTATTGTAATAAGAAATATAAGTGAGTGAGACAAAAATGTAATACAAAAGGAAATTGGCGGGTTATTTAACTTAGTTGCATTTTAAAGTAATAAAAGATATTGACTGTGTTGACACTTTAATATCTAACATAAATACAACTTCAACACCCCTTCTCAATATTATAAATATTCTCCTTAAATATACATATAAATATTGATACATGTTCAAACAAACTAATGAAATATAATACAAGTCATTCACATAAACCAATAAGCTTTCTAATTCTGCATAATTTTGTTTTCTGCAAGGGCTTCGTTAGAATATCAGCCAGCATGGAATCTGTAGGGCAATACTTATAGGACAGTCCTCAATAAATCACGTACGAAATAGTATTTGACGTCTATATGTTTACTTCTTGGTGATATTTTTTCGTCTTGGAGCATTTTCAAACAGCTTTGGTTGTCTTCAAATATGATCGGTTCACGAATATCAATTTCAAATTCTTTCATAAGCTGAAAAATCCATAAGAACTCTTGAGAAGCTTCCGCAAGAGAAACAAACTCAGCTTCAGTTGATGACAGAGTAACATTTGTTTGTTTTCGGCTGGCATAGCTTATGACCGCATCACCTAGTTTAAAAATATAGCCGCTCGTGGATTTACGATCATTTTGGCTACCTGCCCAGTCGGCATCAGCGAACCCTCTCAATTCTAAGTTTGATTTAGAACCTACGCATAACTTCATATCCTTAGTGCCTTTAAGATATTTTATCACCCTTTTTAATTCGGTCCAGTCATTTTCGTTTGGACTGCTAACTTTCCTGGATAAGATTGATATAGCCACAGCAATATCCGGGCGTGTATTGTTTGAAATGTACAAGAGCGAACCAATCGCTTTCCGATATAAGTTGTTTACAATACAATTCTCAGATTTTAATTTCAGGTAACCAGGATCCATAGGAACGGATGAAACCTTTGCATCTTGTAGATTGAAGTCATTTAGTACCTTGTTGATGTATCCTTCTTGTGCCAAATAAAATATACCATCTTTAAACGTTACTTCAATACCCAAATATCGCTTCAAATCGCCCAAATCAGTGATTTCAAATGATATTCTAAGACACGTATCACATTGTCAATTTCGACATCTTTACTTGATGCAATTATAACATCGTCGACATAAATTAGGACGTAAGTAATTGAATCGCCGCTACCTTTGACATACAAGCATGGCTCAGCATTTCCCCTCTTGAATCCCGAATCGATCAAAACTTTATTGATTCGGATATTCCAGCATCGAGCCGATTGTTTGAGACCATATAAACTATGGTTTAGTTTACATACAAAATTTTCTTTTCCGGGTACAGTGTAGCCCTCCGGTTGTTTCATGAAAATCTCTGTGTCTATTTCACCATAGAGGAATGCTGTTTTAATGTCAACGTGACGTACCTTCATGTTTCTATAGCTTGCTATTGCCAACAAAGATCGAAATGTTGCTTGTTTTACGACTGGCGCAAAAATTTCATCATAGTTTTCCCCATATTTCTGAGAAAAACCTCTTGCGACCAGTCTGGCTCTATATTTCTTCTCGCCGTTGAGCAAATGTTTGGTTTTGTATACCCATTTACAGTCAACCAGTTTACCATCTTTGGGTAATTGTACCAAATCCCACGTATTGTTGTTCTTCAGCGCCATCATTTCGGCTTTCATAGCTTCTAACCATAATTTGTGTTCTGTTCGAGATAAAGCATCTTCATAACTCACGGGATCATTTTCCACATATATTTTGAATCCATACTTTTTAGGAGGTATACCCTTATTGGTTCTAGAAGATTTTCTGGAGGTACTCTCAATCCCATTTGATGACGTTTCGGAATCAGTTGATGACAAATATTCCTCCGCAGATTCAAAACCATGAAATTCACTGGTACTTACTTTATCAATTTCTTCATCATTTGTTGGGCTTACGTTTATTTGAGAAAAATTTATGTCACAGTCATCATTAACCTCATCAATAACTGATCCGTTTGGAAACAAAACATTAACTGCATTACAATCTATATCATCTTCCACAGCGCCATTACCATTAGTTTCAGTTGAATTACCATCCGACTCTAAAAACCTCACTTCCCTACTTATGATGATTTTATTTGTTTTGGTGTTCAATAATCGAAAAGCTTTTGACTCATCTGCGTACCCCACTAAATTGCATTTAATAGACACTTCATCCAATTTTCTTCTTTTCTGCTTGTTCACTTGTGCATATGCTACAGCACCAAAAATACGTACATGATCTAACTTTGGGGGATTTCCATGCCATAGTTCAAAGGGAGTCAATTTTACTGCTGCAGATAAAAGACGATTTTGGATGTAGTTCGCGTTGTTTATAGCCTCAGCCCAAAATTTAATATCCATAGCATCAAACAGCATGCACCTTGCCATTTCCATTAAGCTTCTGTTTTTCCGCTCTGCAACACCATTTTGCTCAGGAGTATAGGGTGCAGTCAGCTGGTGAATTATACCTTTTTCTTTAAAATATCGTTGAGTTTGCTTATTAAGAAATTCACCACCGCGATCTGTTCTTAGAACCTTTAGTCGTTTGCCCAGCTGGTTTTCTGATTGCTCAATGAATTGTTTTATTTTTGCATACGCCATATCTTTTGATGGAAGGAAGAACACAGTACAATAACGACTGTAGTCGTCAATCAGCGCTAAAAAATATCTATTTCCCATTGGTGTTGTGTTTTACATTGGCCCGCATAAGTCACAATGGACCAAATCTAAAATCCCCTGCGATTTTGATTCTGAAGCTTTCGGAAATTTATTTTTAGCAAGCTTTCCTCTCAAACATACCTCGCAATTGGATGAACAGTTGCATTTCCTTATTTTTATTTCATGTATTAATTCCTTGGAAACGGACATATTTATTGCCTGCAAATTCTTATGGCCAAATCTACGATGCCAAACGTGTATGCAATCATTTTTACATTGCGATACAGTAAAAGCCTTATTTTGTTGTTTTAATATAAACAAATTATTCTTCAGGTAACCTTCAGCACAAATTTTACCTGCTTTAGAAATTTTGCAACCATCAACACCAAAACTAACCTCAAAACCAATGTTAGTCAGCCGCCGAACAGATAAAAGATTTCCATCTAACTCGGGAATGAACAGAACATCCCGAACACAAATTTCGTTGTTTCCGCAAAATAATTTGCAATCACCCTTTCTGCATATGTACCTTAACTTCAGTGTCATTCGCCATGTACACAGTATCCACCAGTTCATTCAAATGTGTAAAATATTTTTCTTCGCGGCACATGTGGTTAGTCGCTGCAGAGTCGATAAACCATTCAGAGTCAAGTTTTTGTTGCATTACACCGAAACAAATATCTTCATTATTCTTCACGATATTGACACGTTTGTTGCTGTTTTTGCCTTTATTAGTACAATTTCTTTTCAAATGTCCCGGCTTGCCGCACGAATAACATTTTGGTATAAACTTCTTTTGGATTTTAAAAGCTGATTCATTTTCTAATTCATTCTTAGTTTTTCTTTTGAACTCCTGAATAAGCTTTTCCTTTACAAAATCCATTGTCAGATCAATTTCTGGACGCATTTCAAGCGATGATATTAAATTATTATAATCGTCCGGCAATGTGCCCAGCAAAAAAGCTACAGTTTTGTGCTCCTCTAAATTTTCACCCAAATCACGCAAACGGTCGACAATCGACAAAAATTCATTTATATGGTTCTCCATGTTCTGAGAACCAACCAACCGTTTTGATGACATTTGACATTTTTTATTTGTGATATTTGATTTCTCGTGATGTTTCTTCAATGTATCCCAGAATGCTTTCGCTGTTGTAAGCTGCTTTATTAATACCTTTTGCGACTCCTCCACAGCTAAACCTATAGTGGCCCTTGCCTTTCCATCCCGACCCAACCATTTAGCATCAGGTACTTGAGGAACATTATCCACCACAAGATCCCACAACTCCCTCTCCAGCAGTAACAACTCCATATTGAATTTCCATACATGGTAGTTGTTATTAGACAATTTAGGGAACTATGTCGTTGCTGCATTCATAGTCATCATGAAAAACCTTCTCCAAACAAAAAAAAATTATTTAAAAATTACCACGTAAGTCTGGGCTCATAACCTGTTAATAAAATGATCTTTATTGTAATAAGAAATATAAGTGAGTGAGACAAAAATGTAATACAAAAGGAAATTGGCGGGTTATTTAACTTAGTTGCATTTTAAAGTAATAAAAGATATTGACTTTGTTGACACTTTAATATCTAACATAAATACAACTTCAACAAAATATATCAGCACATATGTAACTTTAGTGAGGTTAGAGCTAAGAGGCAGAAGGTTAAACTGGCCACCAAGCTTTTCTCACATACACTGGCAAATATCCTAAAGTGGCGAGCTGCCACTTAAGGATATTTGAGCAACGTAAATTGGAGCGATTGTAGCGAATTGCTCAAACTGGTTTCGACAACCATACATACTTAATTTTAATATTAAATAATGCAATTATAAATTATTTTTGTGATTTTTCTTTCCTAGACAAATGACTAGTTTGATGTTATGAACTCAAGGGTGCCAACACTAGATACCAGATGGCGATTCCACGCCTACGGTTTGGCACTGAAAGTACATGATATTTTGAATGTCGCAAATGATGTCAGAGATCCGTGTGATTGGCAGACACACTGATACCTTTTCAAAAAGGTAACAATAAGCCAAATAATATACAAATGTACATATATATAATAAATATATAAAATTATGAAAACAAATTAAAATCTAATAAAAAAAATTTTTGCTTTTAAATAATTTTTATAAAAAAAATTGTTATTTGTTATTATACCCTTCACCAAAAAATTTGGAAAGGGGATATATATGTTTGTCATTCCGTATGTAATTTCTTCATTATTCATTTAAGACCCCACAAAGTATATACATTCTGGATCCTTATAGATAGAGAAGTCGAATGAGCGATGTCCGTCTATCCGTCTGCTACATCTTGGTGTAGTTAGAATTAAGGCCAAAACACAACATAGAGAAATAAATTTTATACCATTCTCTGGGAATTTTTCATAAATTTGTTCGGTTTGAAAATAACAAAACTCGGTCCAATAATTAATGAGATATAGCCACAAGACTTTTTTTGTTATATTTCCTATTCTGTTTTTTTATGGCCCCAACTGTCCTACGGTCAATTTTATGAAGCAGATCTCTTGTATGGAGTTCTACGAAGGTTTAGACTGAAAATAATTGAAGTCGGTCCATTAACGACTAAAATATGAGCAAAAAATGGCATTCGAAATAATTTTACTTTTAAAATTTTTTTGAAAAAGTTGCGTGGGGATTCAATCACACAACCTACTGGTTACACATTGTGTGTATATTTAAACAATCGAAAAGCAATGATTTGTTGTTTCGTTTTGTTTGTTTCTTTAAACTTATTTTTGTACGTTTATTAATATAATATTATGCATGCATATTATAGTATTTTTTATCGCTTACATTTTCTTTTCGTATATAAATAACCATAATTATTTTTTATATTATTTATATTAAAGAAATGTAATGGATCGTCAAGACACTATGTACGAGTAAATATACTAAATCAATGAAATTGAATTTTCGTTTTGTTTTGAAAATGTATTAATATTTCATTTTTTATGACTATTTGTGATTTCAGAAGAAAGGCAAAATTTATGCTAACATCCTGCGTTATACTTGTGTAAATTTAATTATTTTCTATATTCAGGTGCAGAGCGTACTTGCAGTATATCAGAACCCGGTATTATTATTGTATTTGTACAATGTGATAAAAAATCTTTTGACAATTAAAATGTTGTTTGGATACTTAGTAACACATAACAAAGCAGAAAAATCTCTTCCCAGCTAGAATTTGATAAGAAATGTTCTTTCATTCTGTAACATCAGTGAGTTAATCTTCAAAAGCACTTCAATTAATTGCCATTTTTCTATAAAATAAAAACAAAGTTTGATGTAAGAATTTAATTTGATATCAAGCTCCAAAATGTAATTAGCAAAGAAACTAAAAAATTTAAAACCCCGCGAAAATAGCGCATATTCTAAAAATTGCAACTGCAATATTGGAAATTATTCCCAAATTTTATTTAGAAAGTCATATAATTGGCAACCGGCAACCAAAAATCTTGAAAAAATCTCTAAAATGCCAAATATTCTTAAAAATATGCGACCATCAGAAAAATTGTATGATTTAATATTGATTAAAAAACACCAACATTACAGAGTAAAAAAACTTAAAAAATATCATTTCAATTGTGAAAATTAAACTTTTATTAATAACTATTTTGTATTTGGAATAAAAATTTAAAATGCATTTGTATTTTAAATAAAAGTATTGCAAATACCTACTTTCCACAAATTTATATTTAGCTTCTAGATTGCATTATTCAATTGAATAATTTAATGTGGGCTTAATTAAAATGTATTCTAAGAATAGTTCGCAATTCATCAAATATTTTTCCAACAATCAGTTCCTATCGTACATATCACACATATGAACTTTGGATTTTTAGATCGGAATGTTTGGGGAAAATTTCCAAAAATAGTATATGCATACATATTTGTATTTCATTTTTTTTTTGCATATTTTCGTTTTTTCCCCAATTCAACATATACGAAATGAAATTCCATTGTGTTTCTATATCAGAAATATACAGGTTATATTGAACCAAAACCTTTATCGTCTGGTCCAACCGCAATACAGATAAGTAAATGGAAAAGTTAACAAAATTTTAAAGACAACTATCAGAATACCACTAGTTTACATACATACGTACATCATACGAGTTTCAAAGAAAAAATTAAATTAATATAATGAATTAAAATATGTTGTCATATTTTATATTTTAATATTTTTTCTTACACCTTCAAGTTATTTTTATTTTTGTTATTAATATTATATTATATCAAATAAAAACGTCGACAACTTACTAAATTCATTATATAATTATTTTATCACTGTAAAAAATCTTATCTGATAACATTGGATATTTTTGAAAAATAAACCTTTTATCGTTTATAAAATTGTAAATGAGATTGTGCCTGGTTTTTTAAATAAGTTGTGGAACAAACTTTTTCAAATAAAAAGTAAAAGTAATAAAAACAACTAAAATGTATCGAAAATTCTATAAAAAAAGCATTATGTTGTTTTAAAGATTTAAAAACTTTTGTTTGTTGAGGGTTTTTAGCTAGTCTATATACATGCATTTCATTGGTGCTTAAGCCAAATCATCAGTAGACCTTAAACCTAATTTTTAAATGTTTCAAACCTCTTTACTTATACAAAAACCTTTAAAAACTCAATAAGAGTTATAAAAATTACAATAGTATAAGCACAGTAATGCTTTAAGGTCTACTGATGATTTGGCTTAAGCACCAATGAAATGCATGTATATAGACTAGCTAAAAACCCTCAACAAACAAAAGTTTTTAAATCTTTGAAAAAAGATATCGAGGCAATCTCGATTAATATAAATTTCATAATTATGTTGTTTTATTAATTTAATTAATTTTTTTAATTTTTGATACATCTTAGTTATTTTTATTACTTTCACTTTTTGTTTGAAAAAGTTCGATCTTTTTTTAAGAATTTTTGATAGCTTTAAATTATTTTCAATATGGAGATAATATTGGAACATTTTAATCATTAGACTAGCAGATTTATGTAATAGGTGTCGATATTTTTTATCTATTTTGGGAGAATTTCTTCATTATTAAACCTGTTCTTACGTTTCAAATCATTTCTTTGTTTAGTCGAAGACCACTGGCTTATTGATAAAGACGATGAAATACTTCTTGGATGTGTGAAAAATTATATAAGTGCTAATAAGGGGATGTTTATAATTGGATTTTTATAATGCACCCCAGGCAAGAAAGTGTTACAAATTTGTTACAAAATTCATAATTAATGGCTGACTTCATAAATGCAGTTTGCAAAGCAACACTAGAATGCCTTGTAAACTCATGCTTCCAGTGTTGCTTTGCAAGCTGTGTTTATGAAATCAGCCTATACTATGAAATATAGATTAGAACCAATAATGCGTGATCGTGAATATTTTTTTTGTTTCCATCTCGTGGTGGTGCGTCCGTGAGACGGTGAGTGGCAATTTTTTTCCTTTAATGTAATTTTTTCCATTTAAATAATTTTTCTAATTTTTTTTTCGTATTTCGTGGACGCGAATTTTCGTGATTGTGACTTCTTTCGTCACTCCATACTATGGTGAAGGGTATATAAGATTCGGCACAGCCGAATATATCTCTCTTACTTGTTGTTTATTTATATTATTTTATTGCAAAAATTATACGTATAAATACATAAGTTGAATAATAATTAAAATTGTTGTCAAACTCACTAATTTCACAGACTACATTGAAGGGACATTTAAATAATACAATATAACGACGATACAACAAATTTGTCTGTTCACAAGCACATAAACAAATATCGTGTTTTTTGAAACGATAAGCCATACGACTGAGCTTGTGAATTGAACTTATACAATGTATGTAGTTTGAGGGCCAAAAATTAGTAGCCAATGAGAACGCACGTTGTGTGACGTCAGCGTTCCACCATGCGCAGAACTGTTTTATAGGTTTCTGCCAGATGGTGTAATCTTTATTTCTATCATTGAAGGCAAGAGTTCTTAAAAATAATTAAATAACGATGCGTTTACTTACGTTCCCCCAGGATTGGCATCAACTCTTGCACTTCCTCTTGTGAATGCTGTAACCATTGACGTTGTTGTGAGCGCATTATACAAATCATTTGCACTACACTGAAAGTCTTCTTCAATGTATATTGAGCGTTCATCTAATTTGCACCCTAGCGAGGAACCTGTAGCTATATCAGAATTTTTTTGTTCTTTGGTTTTACATATATTAGTACTTAAAGATTCACCACTCTTTTTTAGATTATTTTTTATAGGCAAAATTAAGTTTTTGGAATATTCCTCTTTCAACTCAGTTATATAGACGTCTAATATTTTTCGAATCTTTTCTCTGCCAACATTATACATGAATTGTTTTAAATATTCTGAAGTATCATTAGATTCATCAATAGTTATAGTAATTTCAATATCATTTAATTGATTTTCCTCAGACAGGTTGGGTATTGAAATTTTTCCCGTGTGAAAGGAACCTGCGTTTAGCAAACCTTTCCATTTAAGAAGTAGGTCCCACTCATAGAAATATATAAGCTTTCCTTTACGATTATTCACAGTCGCTTCGCCCGAGCATTTTTCCAATTCTTCAACTGTACACTTAATATTTTTATCATCTGCATAAAGCACAAGAGCATAAGAAAGATTTTATAGCAAAATTAATATTTTTACCTATTGCCAAATTTTTAAATAGATGAAGAAGTTTATTTTTGGACCAAGAAGTAGCATCTTTTTCAGTCCAATGCCAGTTGTTAACGTTTGTAGCATCTGGACGTTCCTCAACAATCCAACGAGGATCACCTTCACCCCACTTCGCCATTTCAATTACCAATATTATATGAAAAAAAGTTCCACACAAATCAATGAAATTTCTAGAACGCAAATTCAAGGCTGTTCTACCAGGTAGTAGCCATTCTACAAATACACAAAGTTTGTTGTAAAAATACCTAACCGTCAAAACTTGTAAATAACATAGCGTCTAGACGAGACAATTTTTTGTCATACGAATGTCAAACTTCATATACAAAAATGAGCTGACAAAAGCAGTTTAATTTTTTATATCAACTTTGACTTTTGTCATAACAAAAAAATGGCTAGTATAGACGCTATGTAACGGCGTGGCACTTTTAGCACATCATGAACACGTATCAAAAATCAAGCATCGTATAAAGCTGTAGCGTTTGGCTGTATGGAAATAGACATGTTCTTATGAGTATATTATCAGCACAAAATTATTTCTACACAAAACACATATAATCTAATAAATCAGTTGCACTATCGCTACAACCTTTTTGAACTGCCTTGATAAGATTTTTAACATTCCATGTAACATAATACAGGTAGTGTCGCAAAGTTAACGAACTTTGTTTTGGGTTCGGCTCTGTCAAAAGGGCCCGCTCATGACTTCGTATTTAAATGTTATTTATATTTAAGTCCTATTTAAATACTAATGGCCAGTTTATGACTTCATATTTAAATACGCATTTAGTTAATTTTCATTTAAATTTAAGTTGCACTTAAATACAATTTAAGTTTTTCAGTGTTAAATAATTGTTTGTATTTAATTACGATAAAAATGTGGTAGCATCACGAAATTCTCTCAATATTTGTTGGAGAAACAGCTGTTGAACAAAATTAAAGAAAAATTTATAATGTGAATTCTTTTTCAGGCTGAAAAAAGCATTAACATTAATAGGTTGCTGTAGTGTTTTAAAAGTGTAAAACAATTAAGAAAAAAGATATAATAGAATAATATTAATAAAAGAAGTCCAAATTGCACCCCAAAAGATGTTGATTTTTCAATGGCCGCAATTTTTTTTGTTTACTTTGTTGCGCGAAACAACAACAAGGTAGCAAAACCGTATGTTTGAGTGCAGAACTTAAATAGAACTTAAATCAGCATGGTTGGTCATTTAAATATTATTTAAGTTTCATTTAAGGTTGTACTGCAAAATTTAATTTCGTATATAAATAGAACTTAAATATAAATAACATTTAAATACAAAGTCATAGACTGGCCCTTAGGGCATAATTAAGTTTTGCAGTATAAACTTAAATAATATTTAAATGACCAACCTGCTGATTTAATTTGTGCACACATCCATACACTAACATATGGTTTTGCTAGCTTGTTGTTGTTTCGAGCAACAAAATAGGAGTTGGAGTGAAATTTGGACTTCTTTTATTAATGTTATTCTTTTTTATGTTTTTTAAAATTGTTTTAAACTTTTAAAACATTGCAGCAACCTATCAGTATTGTTATTTTCAGCCTGAAAAAGAATCCCCATTAGAAATTTTTCTTTAATTTTGTTCAACAGCTGTTTCTCTAAGAAAATTGAGAGAATTTCGTGAGGCTGCCAAATTTTTATCGTAACTAAATACAAACAATAATTTCACACTGAAAAACTCAAACAGTATTTAAATGCAACTTAAATTTAACTGGCAATTAGCTAAATGACATTTAAATACGAAGTCAATTATTGGGCCTTAGAAACGCAGAGTTCAGTAGTTCCGCTCCACACTACAGTTGATTATTTGCTCCCATTTTTTCAATCATAAATTTTTATATCGTCGTGAAGCGATGGAAAAATGTAAACAAATGTTAAACAAAAATTTGCTAATTTAAATAGGTTATATAAAGGGTCAAAATTGAATGAATTTTAATATAAAAACTGATTTGTAATCTATTAAAAGCCTAGAACCAGATTATATGACTGTCACAAAAATCTTTTTTTTTTATTATTATTATTATTATTAAAATCTTTTATTCACGAATCTTATAAACTAAATAAGGTACAATGCTATGAGATTTTACTTACGTAATACAACAATTAAATCTTATAATTGAATAAGGAAGCTCTTAATAATACTGTCTCGAGGAAAATTTTTCAAAAAAACCTCTTATAAACTTTGAAAATGTTATATTGAAATTTGGTAAAACAATCGATAGTAAGATTCTTTTTAGCAAAAGAATATCAGCGACTGCTTAGTTAATTTCTTATTGTTTCAAAATTATGTAGACAGTCTGCATTTTTCATTAAATATCAGCGTCAGATCATTGGCAAACGCGTTTAACTTTTTATGTTTAAACCTATTGTGCAGCAAGCAATAATATCTTATTTTTGAGGTTGAGCTTAGACCTCCTATTAAGTATGGGGTATAGAGCACGTCCTCACTTTATAGCTTTATCTCAAATGTAATTCACATGTTGTTTAAATTTAAGTTTTTTATCTAAAGTGATACCTAGATATTTAATATCAACTTCCTCCTTTTTTGACCATTCATAGTCAATCAAAAAGATAAATTATTTAAAATGAAAATTTAAAAATTTATTATTAATCCGCGAGCAAAAGTACACGTTGCTTACAAATCAAGGCAGTGTTGCTGAATGAAATATTACATTTCTGTGCGGAATTGTGCTACAAAAATAATAAAAACAAGTAAGAGAGATATATTTGGCTGTGCCGAATCTTATATACTCTTCACCATAGTATGGAGTGACGAAAGAAGTCACAATCACGAAAATTCGCGCCAACGAAATACGAAAAAAAATAAAAAAAAATAATTTAAATGGAAAAAATTACATTAAAGCGAAAAAAATTGCCACTCACCGTCTCACGGATGCACCCCCACGTAATGCGTACACGCATTATTGGTTCTAATCTCTATTTCATAGTATTGGCTGATTTCATAAACACAGCTTCCAAAGCAACACTGGAAGCATGAGTTTACAAGACATTCTCGTGTTGCTTTGCAAACTGCGTTTATGAAGTCAGCCATAAATTATGAATTTCGTAACAAATTTGTTACACTTTCTTGCCTAGAGTGCATTGTAAAAATATTAACATCCCCTTATTAGCACTTACATATATATTTTTTCACACATCCAAGAAGTGTTTCAACGTCTTTATCAATAAGCCAGTGGTCTTCGATTAAACAAAAAAAAAATGATTTGAAACGTAAGAACAGGTTTAATAATGAAGAAATTCTCCCAAATTAGAAAAAAATATCGACACCTATTGCATAAATCTGCTAGTCTAATGATTAAAATGTTCCAATATTATCTTCATATTGAAAATAATTTAAAGCTATCAAAAATTCTTTAAAAAACGAACTTTTTCAAATAAAAAGTAATAAAAATAACTAAAATGTATCAAAAATTAAAAAAGAAATATATTAATAAATGGTTGGTCAGGATTTGAAATCGTACCTTCTTACCCGGTAGCACGGTTTCGAATCCTGAACACAACACAATGCTATTTTTTAGAATTTTCGATACATTTTAGTTGTTTTTATTACTTTTACTTTTTATTTGAAAAAGTTTGTTCCAAAATTTATTTAAAAAACCAGGCACAATCTTATTTATAATATTTTTTTTTAATTTTTGCGTTTTTTTCAATTTTATTTTTCAAAAATATCCAATATGTTATCAGATAGGATTTTGTACAGTGATAAAATAATTATATAATGAATTTAGTAAGTTGTCGACGTTTTTATTTGATATAATATAATATTAATAACAAAAATAAAAATAACTTGAAGGTGTAAGAAAAAATATTAAAATATAAAATATGACAACATATTTTAATTCATTATATTAATTTAATTTTTTCTTTGAAACTCGTATGATGTACGTATGTATGTAAACTAGTGGTATTCTGATAGTTGTCTTTAAAATTTTGTTAACTTTTCCATTTACTTATCTGTATTGCGGTTGGACCAGACGATAAAGGTTTTGGTTCAATATAACCTGTATATTTCTGATATAGAAACACAATGGAATTTCATTTCGTATATGTTGAATTGGGGAAAAAACGAAAATATGCAAAAAAAAAAAAATGAAATACAAATATGTATGCATATACTATTTTTGGAAATTTTCCCCAAACATTCCGATCTAAAAATCCAAAGTTCATATGTGTGATATGTACGATAGGAACTGATTGTTGGAAAAATATTTGATGAATTGCGAACTATTCTTAGAATACATTTTAATTAAGCCCACATTAAATTATTCAATTGACTAGAAGCTAAATATAAATTTGTGGAAAGTATATATAACAAATGCATTTTAAATTTTTATTCCAAACAAAAAATAGTTTTTAATAAAAGTTTAATTTTCACAATTGAAATAATATTTTTTAAGTTTTTTTACTCTATAATGTTGCTGTTTTTTAATCAATATTAAATCATAAAATTTTTCTGATGTTCCCATATTTTTAAGAATTTTTGTCATTTTAGAGATTTTTTCAAGATTTTTGGCTGCCGATTGCCAATTATATGACACTTTTTTTTAATTAATTTTGGGAATAATTTCCAATATTGCAGTTGCAATTTTTAGAATATGCGCTATTTTCGCGGGGTTTTAAATTTTTTAGTTTCTTTGCTAATTACATTTTGGAGCTTGATATCAAATTAAATTCTTACATCAAACTTTGTTTTTATTTTATAGAAAAATGGCAATTAATTGAAGTGCTTTTGAAGATTAACTCAATGATGTTACAGAATGAAAGAAATCAAATTCTAGCCGGGAAGAGATTTTTCTGCTTTGTTATGTGTTACTAAGTATCCAAACAACATTTTAATTGTCAAAAGATTTTTTTATCACATTGTACAAATACAATAATAATACCGGGTTCTGATATACTGCAGGTACGCTCTGTACCTGAATATAGAAAATAATTAAATTTACACAAGTATAACGCAGGATGTACGCTCTGCACCTGAATATAGAAAAGGATGTAAGCATCAATTTTGCCTTTCTTCTGAAATCACAAATAGTCATAAAAAATGAAATATTAATACATTTTCAAAACAAAACGAAAATTCGATATCATTGATTTAGTATATTTACTCGTACATAGTGTCTTGATGATCCATTACATTTCTTTAATATAAATAATATAAAAAATAATTATGTTTATTTATATACGAAAAGAAAATGTAAGCGATAAAAAATACTGTAATATGCATGCATAATATTATACTAATAAACGTACAAAAATAAGTTTAAAGAAACAAACAAAAACAAAAAAAAATCATTGCTTTTGATTGTTTAAATATACACATTTATACCACAATGTGTACATGTGCCCATGAACGCATTTCAGTATGTATGCATGTGATATCTGTGTGACAAAAAGGGAAGATTTACAACAACCACACCAATTTCCATCAAGAATTTGAAGTTTTAGTATTTTATAATAAATAAGATATATTATGTTCTTAAACGCGTAAGCTACTATGAAAAATGCAACTGCTCTGTGGTGTTCAAGAAGCGGTTGTGACTTCCAACCATTAGGTTGTGTGATTGAATCCCCACGCAACTTTTTCAAAAATTTTTAAAAGTAAAATTATTTCGAATGGCATTTTTTTTGCTCATATTTTAGTCGTTAATGGACCGACTTCAATTATTTTCAGTCTAACCCTTCGTAGAACTCCATACAATGATCGGCTTCATAAAATTGACCGTAGGACAGTTGGGGCCATAAAAAACAACAGAATAGGAAATATAACAAAAAAAGTCTTTTGGCTATATCTCATTAATTACTGTACCGAGTTTTGTCATTTTCAAACCGAACAAATTTATGAAAAATTGCAAGAGAATGGTATAAAATTTATTTCTCTATGTTGTGTTTTGGCCTTAATTCTAACTACACCAAAATGTAGCAGACGGACAGACGGACATCGCTCATTCGACTTCTCTATCTATAAGGATCCAGAATATATATACTTTATGGGGTCTTAAATGAATAATGAAGAAATTACATACGGAATGACAAACCTATAAATCCCCTTTCCAAATTTTTTGGTGAAGGGTATAAAAACACACCGACGCTTGTTCTCTTCTATTTGACTCAAATGAATAATAATTATAATTGCCTTTCATTGTTATTTAAGTATGTACTATTAAAATTTATTGCAGTTTTTATTTTTTAAATGTTTTTTAAAATTATCAAATTTGACAGCAAAAAAATAATAAATTTTTCTGTAGTAATAGCAATATTTTTAGATAATATTAACGTTTTTTTTAATTGTAACTATTCTTTGAGTGTAAACAAATTTGCAAATTTGACAGCAAAAAATTTTTATTTTTTCTGTAATAATAGCAAAATCTCCAGTTGATTATACTAGTTTTGTTAGTGTAAAAATTTTTTTCAGTGTAACATTTAAAAAAATCCATTATTACAATAAATATTAACAAAGCAGTAATATATTAAGCTCAGACTGCGTACGATTGAAAAAGGTTCAAATATGTATCCAGCACATCATTACATAAGCGCTGCTAAAATGGATTATTTGCCATCAAAGGACACTATTACAATCACACCAATTTCGGCAGAGGTACAACTAAAATCTCTACTTGATCACACAGCCGAATGCTTGCTACAATCAATAACAGGAAATGCGTTAAAGAAATATGGGAACACAAAGTTAATTCTTTTTTGTAAATGGGGATGTGATGGTTCTTCGGGACAAAAACAATACAAACAAGTTGTATGTGAAAATATTTCGTACCATTGCGATTGAAAAAGATTTTGGAAGATTCAGAGCCTTCGACTAATACAACGCAAACAATGGATATTTGGAAAAATGAGACGCTATCTTCTACGAAGTACTGCAGGCCAATCAAATTTGAATTCAAAAAAGAAACTCATGACGCCATTAACAAAGAAGTTAGTTATATAAAGGCCCAAATTGCAACACTACAGCCATTATAATTATAGTTAGATGGGCAGCAAATTGAAGTAAGCTATGTACCAATTAGTGCTGACAATGATAGATGGAAAAGTAGGTCAGGCTTTGACTAACACGAAGGCTGCATCCAGCTGCATTATATGCCAAGCAACATCAACCTAATTAAACCAAATCCCGACAAAATCATTAGATAATACCGATGCATATGAATTTGGATTATCAACACTACATGCAAGAATACGACTTATAGAACACATACTAAAAATCAGTTATGATTTGGATTTCGGGTCTTCAGGATCAATAAGAAACAACGAAACCAACAAAGAATTCAAAAAAGAAACATGTTCAAGATGAATATCGCGCATTTGGATTGATTACAGATCAGCCAAAACAAGGGTCAGGCAATACAAATGATGGCAATAGCGCAAGAAGATTCTTTTTAGATCTAGAAACAGCATCTGAAATAACAGGAGTGGACTTAAACCTTATTTTCAGATTTAAAATAATCCTAGAAATACTTGCGTGCAATGAAGAAATTGACTCTAGAAAATTTGGAGATTATGCAAAGGAAACTGCAAAAACTACCAATGGAGAAATATGTCTGCAACAGTTCACAAAATCCTTTATCATGGAGAAGATGTCATTAAATATCATTTGGTGCCACTTGGAGATCTATCAGAGGAGGCTCAGGAGAAAAGGAACAAGGATTACAGATTTTTAGAGAGCACAATACTAGAAAAATTTTACGAAATTCAACAATTGAAGATCTATTTAATATGTTATTGGCAACGTCAGATCCGTTCATCTCCAGTATTCGAAATCAATGGAAAGTGGAACATCGGGATTTAGATGAAGAAGCTTTTAGACTAAAGAACAGAGATAACACAGAACAAAATATGGAATATTTGCAATCAATATTTGATCAAATGAATAATAATTATAATTGCCTTTCATTGTGATTTAAGTACGAAAAACATAGTATTAGTAAAAAATAATAATAAACCGAACCTACCATTTTTACAAATGCTATTAAAATTTATTGAAGTTTTATTTTTAAAATGTTTTTAAAATTATCAAATCTGACAGCAAAAAATAATAAATTTTTCTGTAGTAATAGCAATATTTTTAGATAATATTATTAACGTTTTTTTTTAAGTGTAACTATTCTTTGAGTGTAAACAAATTTGCAAATTTGACAGCAAAAAATTTTTATTTTTTCTGTAATAATAGCAAAATCTCCAGTTGATTATACTAGTTTTGTTAGTGTAAAAATTTTTTTCAGTGTAACATTTAAAAAAATCCATTATTACAATAAATATTTATAATTATTATTAATTTCCAAATATTAAATTTTCTTATAAATAAAAAATAATAAACCCATATTTCACTCTAAAAGTTAAAAAAATTCAAAAGTCCTCAATCAATTTTAATGTAATTTAAACTGAGTCAAGCTGAACTAAATATCTATCCAATAAAATAAAAATTACTTCAATATTTTGATCGGTTCAAAAGTTACAGAATTTTGGCCAATGAAAAACGATTTTCAGCCACTGTGCGTCGTACGAGAACCTCTATATTTATAAATGAGATATTAAGAAATCGAAATAAGCATATAATGCATAAAAGTGATTAAGGCGGTCTTTATAATCGACCCTCGAATTCATTGAACAGTTTTCTGTTGCCACCACTTAAATCGCATACAACTGCACAATAGTAATGCCACACGGCTTTATTGTCTTCAATATATTAAATAAAATGTTTTGTTTTGTCATTTGGCATCTATAGTCATAATATATTGGCTGCTTCCAATTTAAATTTAAGCTTTTAAAAGACAAAGGATAACACCTCAAGTTGATGTAAATAACTCACCTCTCAACAAACCCACCTGGATATAATTGGGTGGTGCTAGCGTAGAGTCTGTCGACTTGTAGAAATATTTCTTTATCGCCTACATTTTATCAAAACTCAATACACATAGCTTATCTGTTTTAGACATTTGACTAACTACAGAGAGTAAATTCACAACAAGATCCAAAATACCTGTTGACATATTTAATTTTTGCGTCCATATTTGTAATCTTATCACCTTAATAATCTGTAAGCCTTGGCACTTGATGAATACAAAGTTATGGATTGGGCATAAGTTTTTTTACATATGTATATGGCCTTCAGTAAACAAACGTCGCAATGCTTTCTCAAGATTTACGTTTGTAAAACTTAACTTTTGAACTTGATGTGACAAATTTTTTATTGTGATGTCAGTTTGAATTTTTGACATTTTCAGCACTCCATTCTCCTGATTAAGTGCGATTTAAATAAATATTTGCCTAGTAGTCAATATTCGACCGCCAGTTTAGACATACCTATTTTAGTTGCATTCATTTAAACAGAAAAAAATACCAAATTATTTATTCCCTTCCCCACGGAAAGAACAATAAACCAAATAAATTTGCATACAAACACGCACATTTATACATTTATTTATTTAAAAAATTAGTCAATGGATATAATCCTTACAGACTAATAACAAGGTACAAAAATAATATTAAACTACATGAATTATAAAAATTTATAAGTTATGAATTAAGAAAAACAATAATTTTATGCTTTATAATATTAGAATTCAAAGAAAAGTCAACAAGTTCAGATAAATAATTATATTGACCTACATACTTAATAACAAGAGGATTATAATGGCGAGTACTACGACAAGGAATATTAAATTTAACAGAATTTAAAAGAAATTCAGAGCAAATTTTACCATTGATAAGGTTTATCATAAAAGAAACATTTAACATTGTACGACGACTTTTGAGAGTAGGAAGATTTATTAATGCTAATCTGCTAGTATATGAAGGCAAATTTGTTGAGGAACTCCATCCAAGGCCACGTAAGCAGAACAACAAGAATTGTTTTTGCACAGATTCAATACGAATATTATGAATGTTGTAGTATGGATCCCATATGATTGATCCGTATTCTAAGATAGCTCTAAGTAGAGACACGTACAGCTGCTTCGTAATGTAAGGGTCAGAAAACTCTTTAGACCAACGCTTTATAAAGGTAAGAACACCTCTAGCTTTATTTACAGCCAAAGTAATATGAGAAACAAAATTTAATTTCGGATCCAGCAAAATTCCAAGGTCAAGAAATGAATCAACCAAATCCAACTGATGACCTCCCAAGGAATAGTTAACAGCAATAAGATTACTTCTTGAAAAGCGCATGCATTTACATTTTTTTAAATTCAGCTCCATCATGTTGTGTTTGCACCATTCAAAAAAGTTATTAAGGTCATTTTGAAGATAAACGTGATCAATAAAATGATTAAACGAATAAAAAATTTTAACATCGTCCGCGTACATCAGTATATTTAAATAAAATCTTATTACTCATATGTATGTATGTAGGTACTATTAAACCAGAGTAATCCAAATATTCAATTTTATTATTATTATTATTATTATTAAAATCTTATAAACTAAATAAGGTACAATGTTATGAGATTTTACTTACGTACTAAAACAATTAAATCTTATAATTGAATAAGGAAACTATTAATAATACTGTGTTGAGGAATATTTGTCCCAAAAACCTCTTATAAGCTTTGAAAATATTATAATGAAATTTGGTAAAACAAACGCTAGTAAGATTCTTTTTAACAAAAGAACCTCAGCGACTGTTTAGTAAGTTTCTTATTGTTTCAAAATTAGACAATCATTAAATGACAGCGTCAGATCATTGGCAAACGCGTTTAACTTTTTATGTTTAAATCTATTGTGCAGTAAGTCAGTGGGGAATCTAGGGGGAAGATTATGAATTATTTTTAAGTTTTTGTTCTGGATAATCTTGAAGTTATGGGTCTTAGAAGTTTTGTGAAACCATACTGGACTGCCGTAAGTCAGTATCGGCCTAATACACATATTGTACAACAATATCTTATTTTTGAGGTTGAGCTTAGACCTCCTATTAAGTATGGGGTATAGAGCACGTCCACACTATAGCTTTATCACAAATGTAATTCACATGTTGTTTAAATTTAAGTTTTTTATCTAAAGTGATACCTAGATATTTAATGTCATCTTTGATGGGAATCACGTTTCCCCGACAGTACAAAATTTTAGTAGGAATACGTTTTGGTGATTTATTATATGGGAATATAATAGCCTGCGTTTTATTATCATTTACTTTTATTTTCCACTTATTAAAATATTTTTGGCTTGTGGTAAGGCTCTCTTACATTCTCTTGATTATTGCATTTGAAAGTTTTCCACTGCATATAAAAGCACTGTCATCAGCATAAAATGCTGCTTCCTGATTTCTGTGCACCTCAACATCAGATGTATACAATGAGTAGAGTGTAGGTGATAGTACTGACCCTTGTGGCAATCCCACTGGGATTGTTCTTTCTGTTGAGAAGTCCCCGTCAACACACACAACAAATGTACGGTTCTTTAGGAAACTTTGTATAATTTTTTGTAAAAGGGAAACCTAATGCATTGAGTTTGTATAACATCCCATTGTGCCAGATGGTATCAAAAGCTTTTTCTACATCGAGAAAAACAATGCCAGTACTCTTGCGATTTCTTATGTTATCTTCGATATAATTTACAACTCGCTTTATTTGGTGTACGGTAGCGTGTTCCTTACGGAATCTAAACTGTTGGTGGTTAATAATATTATTTTGATCTGCAAAATCAACTAATCTTTTATGAATAATTTTTTCAAAGACCTTGTCCAGTAAACTTAAAATGCTTATCGGCCTATAGCTGGTGGGTAGTTTAGGATCTTTTCCCTTTTTATGAATCGGTATTACTTTTGATTTTTTGAAAGTACGGGGAAATAGGCCATTAATTAAACAACAATTGAATAATTTACTTAGAATTTCATAAAAGTAGTCTGGCATAGTTTTTAGGATAATACTATTTATGCCATCTAACCCCGGGGCTTTATTATTTTTTAATAGCATAGTAAATGTCTTAACCTCAGTGGCATTTGTACGTTCGATATTATTACTACCAATAGGAGAATCATTATCGAGACATTTAGCAAAATCAGATACATATGTATCCAAAGGTGATTGGTTATTGATAGTAATAGTGTGTGAGCTACCAAAAGCATCCGCAATTGCATTAGCTTTTTCTGCACCAGTTTTTAAAACTTCATCATTGCAGTTTAGATCTGAACAAAACGAGTTCTTTTCCTTTAAGGCTTTTGTTAATTTCCAGAATTTTTTGGATCCCGGGGTAGTTTCGAAATAAATCTCCACCACGACTCGTTTCTATCCTTGTCAAGGTGGAGTTCAATTAGATTACTTAACTGCCTTAAGATACCGATTAAGTGGGCTCTGTAAATCGGATCCCTACATCTCTGAAATTTACGTTTGAATTTATTTCTTTGAGTAATAAGCATATTAGATGTACTTGAGATTTATCTCTGCCACGAATTTTTTCTCCCTACGGGAATATTACTAAATGCAGCGTTAACAATTGAAATTAATTTATTTAGCAATAAATCTACGTTGCTAGGAATACACTCTGTTTGGTCAATGTTTTGTCGTCTAATTTCACTTTCTACCCAAACTCTAATTGCTGTCCAGGTTGCACGATTATACAAGGCTAGTGTATTTAATTTATTTTGAAACTGCCCATAAATGGAACAGGAAATCGGAACATGATCTGACTGTAAAATATTTGGGTGTGTCGCTAAGTTTAAAAAAGGGATATTGGAATTAGATAGTAAAATGTCTACTGTAGAGGACTGGACCTGGGTTAAGTTTTGACCGAATCGGGTAAAAGAAAATGGAAAATAAATCTAATAGCTTGCAAGCAAACAATGTCTGTAAAGCTCATTACCGGCTGTGTAAGTCTAAGTCCGCCTTAAAGTCCACAGTATAATTTGGATTATAAGCAGCAGTAAAAACTACAAGACGACTATTAATAGTAACCTGTATAGAAATATTTTCAATGTTTTTTGTGTTGATTTTGGGTAATAACTTATGAACTATGTTAGTTTTTCCCGCAATGACTACTCCTCCGTCATGTGATAGCCGGTCTTCACGATAAATTTTGTAGCTTCCTAGTTGGAGCTTGTGATGCGGTTTTAAAAACGTCTCGTTGAGCAACAGTATATCAACTTGTTTGTCGTGAAGGACTTTCTCGAGCTGTGCAGCTGCTGACTCGGTTGTTATGCCTTGAGCGTTCCAGTAAATAACATGAACATTGTGTACAACAAATGTTTTATATGGCACGTTTCAGCATCATACCTAAGACTCTCAATTTGTCAAACTTTGTTTGACATTTTTCCAATGCATCTACTGCATTAAAAAATATTTCCAATAGTTTATCATTGAATAACTCTTTGTTGTTGTCCCGTGTTTTGCTTTTAGTCACTTCAGAAAACATATTTTTCCCTTGGAACCGGGAGTCTTGTGCAATACCATGATGTTCTTGGTTCGATAGTTGTCGGAAATCACTCGTCTATTACATAACTACTGTTATGTCTTATACTAGTCATTCTAGTTTTTGCGGTGAGTCTTTGTCGTATCTCTAAGTATTTACGACACGGGTATTTAGGGTCATCTGCCCTGTGGTTTGCATTTCTGTAATTTTTATTTGTACAGTTATGACATTTGTACACTATACTGCAATCCGGTGAGCTTTTGTTTAGTGAACAATCAGCGTAATCGTGGTTACCCGCACATACCTTGACTATGTTGCAGTTTTTGGCTCCATGACCGTACATCGAACACTTAGTACATTGTGTGTGACCTTTATTACTCTTAAAAGGTTTTCTCCAGTAAACAGCAATGTTACAGAAAAATCTGATTTTTAAAATTTCACGTTTTGAAACTTGTTGCCTGTCGAATTCGATCAGATACAGTGTGTCATCTTCGTTTGATCTTTTGGTAATAATTTCTTTAACGCTTACAGGAGTAATGTTGTGCGTACTTTTAAATTCCTCCATTATAACTGTTGTCGTCTGTCGGGGAAGACCAAACAGCACCATCTTGAAAATTTTACTATCTCTTACCTCGTGTGTGTAGAAATGCATGTTGTAGTTTTTTAGCGTTTTCAGAGCCATGGTGGTTGAAATTATTTTACTTCCAATCGACATCCTTTTGAACATAAATTTCTCACCGATTAATCTTAGCACTTTTTAATAAGTCACGTTGGAATCCACAATTATCGGTGGAATTTTCTTCTTTTTTAATAAATTGTCTTCTTCATCTTCGGACAGCAGATGAAACCTGTTGCTGGTACTCGGCCCGTCGTTTATCTTGGGCATCTTGTATTTGGGGCAATTGCCCCAAAACTTCCTCCTTTTTTTGACCATTTATAGTCAGTCAAAAAGATAAATTATTTAAAATGAAAATTTAAAAATTTATTATTAATCCGCAAAAGTAAACGTTTACAAATCAAGGCAGTGTTGCCGGATGAAATATTTAATTTCTGTGCGCAATTGTGCTACAAAAACAATAAAAAAACACACCGACGATTGTTCTCTTCTATTTCAGTCGTTAATTGAGTGTTAACGAGTGCACATGTGCGGATGCTTACTGCTTTTTTTGTAGCTTTATTGTTTTTTCAGCTTTGAAATTTTTGTTTGGCATTAAAAATGCTTTTGGTAACATGCAGTGCATTTTATGTTACCAAACATTTAAAACAAAGAAAACATTTTCAATTAAAAGGCATTTTGACCTTTTTCGCAAAGAAATAAATAAATTAAAAAGAGGATATACAATCAGAAATTATATTTCTTCGAACCGAAGTCCAACCTCCGGGAGAAACGGGAATAGAATTCTGGAAAAATCTAAATGATTTCGATTTTCCAGAGTTAAAAAGATATGCTTTGAAATTGTTATCCCTTTTTCCTTCTACATATTGCTGCGAACAAATTTTTTCCGACTTAAAATTTATTTGTTCGAAGCAGATATTTAAAACATATTTTGTTAATAAGAAATTGTTGCAAAATCTTAAATTTGGAAAACTTAATTAATAATGCCTAAATACACTTAGTTTTTAAGTTTTAATTGTAAATTCAACTCGAACAATCAAATATGTGTGAAAAAATTGCCTAATTCTGTAAAAACTGAGGCATATTTTGTATTTAATTTTTTTATTTTTTTTAAACTTCATTTCCATTTTGCTTTTAAAAGTTAAATTGATTTCATTTGTAATGCTTAGTTTTGTGTTTGGTGGGCAGTATTATCTGATCCAATACAGACGCATTTCATTTATTGAGAGTTTTGGTTAACTATTACCACGTTTATACGCACGTCTTATTTGCAAATAAAAATGTTCCGCATTGAAATTTTTGGCGTATAAACGGTGAGTTAATTTTTTATTCACAAATAACTAACTCACGAAAACAATTCCTGATTAAAAAACTATTTGCAAATAAAACGCAAGTCGTTGCCACTTCTTTTGATGCTCTTAGTGTTTTAGACGATCAGGTAGTCTGATTAACATATGACAAAATAAATTAATTGATTAAAAAGAAATCAAAGACGAGATAATAAAAAGTTAATAATCTTTAATTTTTTAAAACTTTGAAAAATTAGCCTTGAAATTTTCGCACCAGTTTTTTTTTATCAACATATGTATGTTTTCACAGCAGTATTGCCAATTAATTGATTATTTACTATCCGGCACCCCTTAAATATGATTTTATTATTAAATTGTCTTTGCGTATAAACAGTGAGTTAAATATTTGCAAATTTGTTTTATTTACAAATAGCCAGCGTATAAACGTGGTATATATCTTAATGTTAAAGGGCCAGTTTATAACTTCGTATTTAAATGGTATTTATATTTAAGTTCTATTTAAATACGAAATTAAGTTTTGCAGTACAAACTTAAATAATATTTAAATGACCAACCTTGCTGATTTAAGTTATATTTAAGTTGTGCTTACAGCTGATGAACAGCTGTGAGCTGTCAAAGTCAGCATATGTTTCTGCAAGTGTAGTGCAAAATATTTCCGCCTTTTTGATCATCGTTTTGCTATTCGTGTTAAACTTGCAAATTTTATTATTTTCATTAAAAGTTTTGTTATATACTAACGCCAAGGTATGTATTATATAAAAAAACTGTGGTTGTGATCTGTGTATACTTATATTATTTATAAAACGTAATCGTCTTTAAGTGTATTAGCAACTCGCCCATTGTAACGTACACCTGTCTTTCGTGGAGTAGAACTTACAAAATTCACCTGCATTCAGTGTAATTGTAAATTTTCCTATATGTATAAACTATTGTGTGTCCAAAATGTCCAAAATTTACTGCGAGTACCTGCGAGCCTTCAATTTATTGTACTGAAGAATCTGATTAATATTTCTTTTATAATATGGTTTCTCTTTGAGTTGACAATTCTTTTTTTTTTTTTTTATATATGAATATATGGTGGAAAATGTTTATTGAATTAAAAACAAAATGAAAAATTAAAAAAAAATTAAAAATAAAAAATTTAAAATTAAAAAAAAAAATTAAAAATAAAAAATTTAATTTTTTTTCCAAAATTGTTTCATTTTTTTCTGAATTGAGAAAAAATTTTTAAGATATCTTCTTTACTTTGGAAGCTATGAATAAAATGCCGCTAGCGAAGCCAAATTGGCCACTGTGCGATAGTTTGATTGTACAGGTACTGTAAATAAATTAGTTGTTAGGAATTTAAACTAAGGAATGGGTTGCCCCATATCACAATGTCTGATGAAGAAAGAATATATAATGTATTAATAGACACTGGAGCAACCCATAACTATATAAAAAAATCATTAAAATTAAATTTAAGAAAAAAGGTAAATCCTATTGAAGTTATGTCGATTCACGGAACTTCTATAATAAATTCAAAACAAACCATTAAATTTCTTGAGAAAGACATAGACTTTTTCGAGTTAGATGATATACAAGAAAGCGACTTAATATTAGGATGGCAGGAAATAGTTGCCCTAAATGCCATAGTAAATATACAAAACATGACGTTCACAATAAATAAAAACGAAATTAGCAAAGTTAATTATATTATAGGAAATGAATTATATAAAGAAAGAATAGATTTTCTAATGAGGGATAACAATGGCATAGGACCTTTACCCTTTACAACAACGATTGAAGCCACTATTAGGACGAAGACAGATGAACCCATTTGGACGAAGCAATACCCATATCCCAAAGCGGATAACGACTTCGTAAATAAAGAAATTGAAAGATTACTACATGAAGGAATAATTCAACGTAGTAATAGCCCATATAATTCACCCATCTGGACTGTTCCTAAAAAAGGAGTAGATGAGACAGGACGACCAAAAAGACGAATGGTCGTAGATTTTTCAAAATTAAATGCAAGTACTATAACGGACAGATATATTATCCCTGATGTAAATATGACTATACAAAATTTGGGTAAAGCCAAATATTTCACAACCCTAGACTTGGAATCAGGCTTCCACCAAATAAAAATTAAGAAGGAAGATAGAGAAAAGACAGCCTTTTGCTAAATGGTGGCAAGTACGAATTTGTGCGTATGTCATTCGGACTAAAAAACGCCCCTTCAATATTCCAAAGATGTGTCGATGATATCCTAAGAGAATATATCGGGAAGTTTGCTTATGTCTACATTGATGATGTACTCATATACTCTTCAACGCCAGAAGAACATATGGAACACATTCAAATCATATTTAATGCTTTAAATCAGGCAACACTCAGGGTATCCAATAAAAAGTCCAAGTTTTTCCAAACAGAGGTCGAATACTTGGGTCACATCATTAAGCATAATAAAATAGCTACGAATCCAGAAAAGTTTGAAACAATAGATAAATATCCTTTACCCCAAACACTCAAAGACTTGAGAGGTTTTTTGGGTATGACAGGTTATTATAGAAAATTTATACAAGGATATGCTTGCATAGCTAAGCCCCTTACACTTCATTTACGTGGAGATAATGGACAAATTGGAAAGAACAAAAGTGCTACAACCAAAATACATTTAGATGAAGCTGCCATAGAAGCATTTAACAAACTAAAAAAATGTTTAAAAGAACAAGTTGAACTTTTTCAACCTAACTACGATAAGCCATTTGAACTGACTACTGATGCATCTAACATAGCTATTGGAGCCGTACTTAGGCAAATGAAGAAACCAATTTTTTCCCTCAGCAGAACATTGAGCAAAACTGAAGAAAATTACAGCACCAACGAAAAAGAGCTACTAGGGATAATTTGGGCACTACAAAAACTGAGAAATTATATTTATGGCACAACAGACCTCACCATTTATACAGATCACCAATCCTTAACACACGCTATATCTGAAAAAAACCCAAATCCGAAATTGAAACGTTGGAAATCCATAATTGAAGATTTTGGAGCAAAATTAGTATACAAACCAGGACACACAAATGTAGTAGCTGATGCATTATCAAGACAACAGATTAATGCCTCATCTATAGACACTGTACATTCTGCTGAAAGCTCACATAGCGAAGTTATAAAAAGTGTAACACGTCCATTCAACGCTTATGCACTACAAATAGAACTGGTACCAAATACTAAACTAAAAGAAACACGAACACGTACAATTTTTTCAAATAGGATTAGACATACAATAAATTTTACAAACGAACAAGAATTGATACAAGAATTAAAAAAGGTTTTACAACCACAAAAAACTACTGCCATTCATACTACAATGGAAAATATGTTTAAATTTGGAACGATTATAAGGAACACATTTAATGACGTAAGATTCGTATATACACAAAAAAAAACTAATTGATATTCAAGATACTGATAAACAGATCACGAAAGAGCCCACCGAGGTTATAAAAATAATATAAGAGAAATACTCGATACAAAGCATAATACAAGCATACAATAAAAAATGCACCCCATGCCTTTTTGGTAGATACGAAAGAAACCCGATAAGAGAACCATTGAAAGATTCAGACATACCAACAGAGCCAGGCGAATATATACATATGGGCATTTATTTCAACGAAAGAAAAACATTTTTAGTTGCCATTGATAAATTTTCAAAGTATATAACTCTGAGAGAACTTGATTCGAGAGAAAATATGAGTAATAAAATTGAAGAATTGCTTACAAACAATTACCCGAACTGCACACGACTAACGACAGATAATGAAAAATGTCTCAATACAGCAGCAGTAGAAATGATGTGTACAAGATATGGTATTACAAAAATTAAAACACCAGTATATAGATCAACATCGAACGGACAAGTTAAAAGAGCTCATAGTACAATATCGGAACTAATAAATAAAGGAAATAATAGAACACGAATTGACTTCAGCACCTATAATAAATATTTTAGAACACGCAGACATACACGTAGCTGGAACGGGAAACTTATTTGTAACTATCTATAAATATCCCATATTAAATAACGACTGTAAACTTTTTAAAGTCACTCCCATAAGCTTTAGGCACGGAAAAATTCAAACGGACGATCAAATTGCCCAATGCAACAAAGACTATGTCAGGGTAGAACATTGCAAGAACTTCCTAGGAAAAAATATTTGCAGGACAAACAACGAAACGGACACATGCATACTTCCACTTCTCAACAATAGGAATAGTAAATGCATAGTTATTCAGGAATATAACCAGAACTTACTTAAAATTGACGAAGGATCCATATTATTGGATGGCACTCATCAAGTTGACAATATCAAAACTACAGGCATAACATTAGTAACGTATACTGACGAAGTTAGGATAGACAATAATACTTATAGGAATATACATGACCGACTTATAGAAGCAATTCATAAAAAGCATGATGAGGATTTTGAGATCATGAAAATATTAATGTCGGACCGTAACAACGCATTTAATAATATTGACTCACTAAAAAAATTAATCATACCATATGAAGAACATCCTATACGTCCAATTTTTTATACATTAATTTTCATAATTATAATACTCAGTACAATTTACATAGGACTCAAAATAATCAAGTATGTACTAATATATAAAAGAAAACAAGCAGAACAAAATTTTAGAATTTATTATAACCAACAAGTTGAAAGAATTAATAGAGATCGGGACGCTCTCGTTTAACCTAGGGGAGAGTTAATGACTTTAGGTATAACACTCAAACACACACACACAATAATAAGTAATGGTCATGAATCGTCATAATACAAAAAACACTTTTTCTAAAAGATATTAAAACACAAACATTGCATTGTTCTTAATTTTATGGGTATGTAATTGTAAATATTTTCTAAAATACTTTCTCTAAAATATAATAACATTACAAAATTGTAAGATAAGAAATAAACCATGTTCAACCTTGTTTGACAAACAAAGAAGTTATCTAAAAAAACAAAGATATGGGCCGACTTCCTAAACGCAAGTTGCGATGCATATTTACAATGCATACACTTCGTAAACGCATATGTAAAATTTCTGGCAACGTCCAATGTTCCTAATCGTTTGGCAACTCATTTTAATGAGTATCAGCTGTCAAAATCGCGCATCATTTTTATTTTGTATGCAAACATTTGAACTGCAATGGCTGAGTAAGTATTTTCTTCTTTATTTTTAAAAAATTATTTATAATTGATAGATTTTATTTAAATAATTAAACACTTTATATTGCAGAGACAAAAAGTGGACCCATGAGCGCAAAAAATTATTAATTGCAACAAGACTTCGACATGAATCAGATTTTACGGGCAAAAAGAAGAAGCGAAACACCATTTGGGAAACAATCTTAAGGGAAATAAAAGATGTGGATAGTTCCTTCCCGTTTTCGAGAGAAGACATCACTAGATGCTTCCTAAATATTTAGCAAATCAATATTTTTTGAAGATTTAGCCTGAGATAATTCCTCAGCACTTGCCAACAAAATGGATAAATAATTTTGTGTTACCTGTGTGTGTTTTTGACATTTGTTTTATGTATGAGTTGCATATCGGCGTTCCTAAATGCCGATAAAATGCAAAAAATGTATCTGCAACGCAAGGTTGCACTTAAGATATGTTTAGCATTGCATAAGCTTTTTTTTAAATAATGCATTGCAACTTGCGTTTAGGAAGTCGGCCATGTTTATTCTAATACCTAAATATAAGAAACAAAGATATGTTTATTCAAATACCTAAATATAAGAAACAAAGATATGTTTTATTCTAATACTTAAATGTAAGAAACAAAGAAACAAAGACATGTATTTTTTAGTATTTAAGAAAGATATTTCAAAATTGTAAGGAGTTTATTATTAGCATAAGAACTAAGAATAACTCATCCGAGTTAAAAAATATATTTTTTTTAATTCAAAAGAAAGTGTAAAACTTTAATTCGCAACAAAGTAAACAAAAAATTTGCGGCCATTGAAAAATCAACAATTTGGTGCAATTTGGACTTCTTTTATTATTATATTATATCTTCTTTCTTAATTGTTTTACACTTTTAAAACATTGCAGCAACCTATTAATGTTGTTATTTTCAGCCTGAAAAAGAATTCACATTAGAAATTTTTCTTTAATTTTGTTCAACAGCTGTTTCTCCAAAAAATTCAGAGAATTTCGTGATGCTGCCACATTTTTATCGTAATTAAATACAAACAATTATTTAACACTGAAAAACTGAAACTGTATTTAAATGCAACTTAAATTTAAATGAAAATTAACTAAATGCGTATTTAAATATGAAGTCATAAACTGGCCATAAGGCATAAACACTCATCGCTTTGCTTGAACCAATACTTATATAAGTGAATGCGTGTATGTGTGTATTTTTAGTATTTGGTGGTGTCAACTTTATGACCCTTTTATTCCTTTAATACTTTAATACTGAACCGATTTAAATAATATATAATACAAAAATAATATATATTCTTCAATAACAAAAAACAAGTAACAAATTAAGCATAAAAACAATAATTCACAAATAATATATATTTTGCAATATTATATATTCTTCCATAGAGAAAAGCAAGTAACAAATTAAGCATAAAAACAATAATTCACAAAAATTAAAAAACACAAAAAGCAAAAATTTAAGCATAAACAAGCAAAAGCATTCGGCTGTGCCGAATCTTATATGCCCTTCACCATAGTATGGAGTGACGAAAGAAGTCACAATCACGAAAATTCGCGCCCACGAAATACGAAAAAAAAAATTTAAATGGAAAAAATTACAATAAAGCCAAAAAATTGCAACTTACCGTCTCACGGACGCACCCCCACGTGATGGAAACAAAAAACTAATCACGATCACGCATTATTGGTTCTAATCTCTATTTCATAGTATAGGCTGATCTCATAAACACAGCTTCCAAAGCAACATTGGAAGCATGAGTTTACAAGGCATTCTCGTGTTGCTTTGCAAACTGCGTTTATGAAGTCAGCCATAAATTATGAATTTGGTAACAAATTTGTTACACTTTCTTGCCTAGAGTGCATTTTAAAAATATTAACATCCCCTTATTAGCACTTATATATTTTTTCACACATCCAAGAAGTGTTTCAACGTCTTTATCAATAAGCCAGTGGTCTTCGACTAAACAAAGAAATGATTTGAAACGTAAGAACAGGTTTAATAATGAAGAAATTCTCCCAAAATAGATTAAAAAATATCGACACCTATTACATAAATCTGCTAGTCTAATGATTAAAATGTTCCAATATTATCTTCACATTGCAAATAATTTAAAGCTATCAAAAATTCTTAAAAAAAGATCGAACTTTTTCAAATAAAAAGTAAAAGAAATAAATGTATCAAAAATTAAAAAAAAAAATTAATAATTTGTTGGTCAGGATTTGAAACCGTACCTTCTTACCCGGTGGCACGGGTTCAAATCCTGAACACAACATAATGCTATTTTTTTTAGAATTTTCGATACATTTTAGTTGTTTTTATTACTTTTACTTTTTATTTGAAAAGTTTGTTCCACAATTTATTTAAAAAACCAGGCACAATCTCATTTATAATATTTTTTTTAATTTTTTATTTTTCAAAAATATCCAATATGTTATCATCCTATCTGAAGGGAGAAATCTCCCGGGGAATTTTTTATTCATAATTGAGCTGATAGTAATTCTATATTGAAAATAACACAACATTAAAATTCATAAAATAAATAAAACAAATTTTAAATAAAAATATTTTTTATTGCATATTAGTTAACATGTTTTTAATAAACAATCAATATAAGAAGTAAGGCACGTAATATTTGTTATGTATGTGCGAGTATATAGTTTTTATACTTCTGCTTAATTATTCTTGAACAACTCATTATTTTTTTTTAAATATTTAAACTATTTTTGTTGTTTATTGAATTTAAATAATTCTATGATTTTATTTTAATATATTAGTATTAAACTTTAATTGCAATTAAATGTGCTTTAAAATTTATTATATCCTACGCAAATCGGATTTGTTAAAATAAATTGTAAATAAGAATATAAATCTAACAAATTCACAAGAGTTATCAAACATTTGTAACACATCAAAGTTGCAGAAAAATTTAATTTTAAGCTATAAAAATGCTAATTATTATATATATTTATAAGTATTTTTTTAATACTTTAATGGCAATAATGGCAATATAACATTAAAAATAAAATATTTTAAGAATTATTTTAGAAGTAAATTCTATTACAATTTATAACTAACATTCTGTTGTTTTATACTTTACTTCGTTTTTCTTGTATGCCACAATGAATTAGAGAAAACGCCTTTTCAATTCAATGTTTTATTAAGAACTAACTAAATGTAAAAAATGTATATAAAAGGATTTAAGCTATGTACAGACGATTGGCAGATCTTACAATATTGTAAGATATGGCAATATGCTGACAACGTACTGACAATGAAAAATTTTTACCAAATGGTAAATTGTCAGTTCAGACGATTGTAAGAAAACCTTACAATTTCATTGCCAGACAATTGTCAGCCAATAAATTTATCTGCCAACAAAAATTGTCAGTTTTCACGGTTGTCAGATTGTTGTGTGGAAAAATTGCCAGATGTGTTGTTAAACTTTGTCATTTATTATTTATGGACAGCGTTGCCACTAAAAAAATTATCTGACAATGGTGCCATTGTCAGATGTATTAAAATAAACACATCTGCCAATAAAACGAGAGCTTACAATGTCTGACAATTATCTGACAATGGCAAAGTAGAGTGTTCTCACGATTGTGAGATGTCTGACAATATTATTGTCTTACAATGAACTGACAATGCTTTTTCTGGCAACGTTGTAAGACAAAAATTGTAAGTTCAGATGGTTGTCAGACATTTTCTGAACATTTTTCTGGCAATATTGTAAGATCTGCCAATCGTCTGTACATAGCTTTAGTATAAAGAAGAAAACACAAATTAGGATTGCCATAGTACAATAATTTCAACACCCTTCCGCAATTCAAATTTGTGTTTTTTACAAAAAATGAGATATTTTTAATTCACTTAAATGAGAGCATTCCAACAAATTTCATGTGCTTCCCTTTCAACAAGCATTTGGTTAAAGCATCAGCTACCATGTCGTCCGTGGGGATATACTTTAGCTGGATCTCGTCTTTTTCTATTATTTCCCTTATAAAATGATAGCGTATGTCTATGTGTTTCAACCTGGAATGATATACAGGATTCTTTGCAAGTTGCTGCGCACTTAGATTGTCAGCATATATTGTAGTAGGAACATCATATTTTGCAAAACCAATTTCATGCAAAAGTCTTCTAATGTATACTGCCTCCTTAGCAGCAGTTGACAGCGCCATATACTCTGCTTCTGTACTACTTAACGCGACTGAATTTTGTTTCTTAGATTCCCAAGAAAATGTGCATCCAGCCTAGGGTTGCCAGAAGGGCCTGATTTGGCCTGATTGTCAAGTTTTTTAATGCGCGTCAAGTGTCAAGTGAAAAAGTGATTTGTCAAGCTTTTTTGTAAGTTATTTTTTTTCTCAAATTTATTCTAGCTATTTAATAAAACTTAAAAAAAGTATGTGTATATTTCTAAAAAACAAATCTAAAGCCCATATTTTTACTATCAATAGAACTAAGGACTAATATGATACATATTTTTTTCTGCAATTATAGTTTAAAAAATAACTATAACTTTCTGTACAATTATTATAAAAGTGCCAACACTGATATTTACCAACTTTTGTTTGTTGAGGGTTTTTAGCTAGTCTATATACCTGCATTTCATTGGTGCTTAAGCCAAATCATCAGTAGACCTTAAACCTAATTTTTAAATGTTTCAAACCTCTTTACTTATACAAAAACTTTTAAAAACTCAATAAGAGTTATAAAAATTACAATAGTATAAGCATAGTATGCTTTGAAACTTATTCAAAAATCCCAACAAACAAATTATTATATTCGATATGAATCTATTTTATTTTCTTTACAACCTTTTTTACAATTAGATAAAATAGATTCATATCGAATATAATAATTTGTTTGTTGGGATTTTTGAATAAGTTTCAAAGCATACTATGCTTATACTATTGTAATTTTTATAACTCTTATTGAGTTTTTAAAAGTTTTTGTATAAGTAAAGAGGTTTGAAACATTTAAAAATTAGGTTTAAGGTCTACTGATGATTTGGCTTAAGCACCAATGAAATGCATGTATATAGACTAGCTAAAAACCCTCAACAAACAAAAGTTTTTAAATCTTTGAAAAAAGATATCGAGTCAATCTCGATTAATATAAATTTCATAATTACCTAGTTAACATTTTATTTTCCGTTTTGCTTTATTGAATACTTTTATTGTCACCCAAAGGGCGTCTAATTGTAAAAAAGGTTGTAAAGAAAATAAAATAGATTCATATCGAATATAATAATTTGTTTGTTGGGATTTTTGAATAAGTTTCAAAGCATACTATGCTTATACTATTGTAATTTTTATAACTCTTATTGAGTTTTTAAAAGTTTTTGTATAAGTAAAGAGGTTTGAAACATTTAAAAATTAGGTTTAAGGTCTACTGATGATTTGGCTTAAGCACCAATGAAATGCATGTATATAGACTAGCTAAAAACCCTCAACAAACAAAAGTTTTTAAATCTTGGAAAAAAGATATCGAGTCAATCTCGATTAATATAAATTTCATAATTACCTAGTTAACATTTTATTTTCCGTTTTGCTTTATTGAATACTTTTATTGTCACCCAAAGGGCGTCTAATTGTAAAAAAGGTTGTAAAGAAAATAAAATAGATTCATATCGAATATAATAATTTGTTTGTTGGGATTTTTGAATAAGTTTCAAAGCATACTATGCTTATACTATTGTAATTTTTATAACTCTTATTGAGTTTTTAAAAGTTTTTGTATAAGTAAAGAGGTTTGAAACATTTAAAAATTAGGTTTAAGGTCTACTGATGATTTGGCTTAAGCACCAATGAAATGCATGTATATAGACTAGCTAAAAACCCTCAACAAACAAAAGTTTTTAAATCTTGGAAAAAAGATATCGAGTCAATCTCGATTAATATAAATTTCATAATTACCTAGTTAACATTTTATTTTCCGTTTTGCTTTATTGAATACTTTTATTGTCACCCAAAGGGCGTCTAATTGTAAAAAAGGTTGTAAAGAAAATAAAATAGATTCATATCGAATATAATAATTTGTTTGTTGGGATTTTTGAATAAGTTTCAAAGCATACTATGCTTATACTATTGTAATTTTTATAACTCTTATTGAGTTTTTAAAAGTTTTTGTATAAGTAAAGAGGTTTGAAACATTTAAAAATTAGGTTTAAGGTCTACTGATGATTTGGCTTAAGCACCAATGAAATGCATGTATATAGACTAGCTAAAAACCCTCAACAAACAAAAGTTTTTAAATCTTTGAAAAAAGATATCGAGTCAATCTCGATTAATATAAATTTCATAACTGATATTTACCCTATTACTCAACACTAGTAAATTGATAACATTGAACCAGAGAAGCAAGTCGTGGACTTTTCGTCGGCGGCGGCGGCGATTCGGCTTGAGCCGGGGTTTTACCGGCGCGCCATCCTTCTATCAGCTTAGCCGACTTGATATACCCATGGTGGAATAATACAGGCGGTTTTTCATTGTTTTTTTAAATAAAACCTATGTGTTTGAAGAATTGTCAAGTTATTTATGAAAATTATTATTTATTTATTATAGACTAGCTAAAACCTCTCAGCAAAATTGTTTTTACGAGTAAAAGTTGAAATTCAATTCGTATTTTCCCAATAATAATTATCCAGAAGTTCTTCTTTAAAAACTAAAAATCTCTTTTATATATTTAGTATGAGTGTTTTTATTTGTCAAGTTTTTTTTTCAAAATCAAGTTTTTTTTGGTCAATGTCAAGCTTTTTGACAAATTAGATCTGGCAAGCCTAATCCAGCCAGATAAAAAACAAAACCTGTATGTGATTTGCGATCGCCCATATCACCCCCCCAGTCTGCATCTACGTAACCATGTAGGGGAATACCAGTTGGTTTGTATTTTAATTTCATATCAACAGTTTTCGCCAAATACCGAAATACGTGTTTAACACCAGCCATATGTTCATTATGTGGGCTTATGTTATGTTGTGCCAGCTTGTTGACCGCATGTAAAATATCCGGCCTCGGCAAGATACATTAGTGATCCAATCATAGATTGATATGTCTTTGGATCAACTTGAAGACAGTTTTCATTTTCACAATTCAATTTGCTTCCAGGATCAAGTGGTGTTGCAACTGGCCTACAATCACTCATGCCGTATTGGGCCAATAATTGATTTATAAATTGTGATTGATCCACAGTAATAGCTCCGCATTCACCTTCACGAGATATTCTCATTCCCAAAAACATATTGAGTTGCCCTGAATACACACACTCAAACTCATTTTTTAATGTATTCTTAACACATAACATGTCGGCCTTTGACTCACAGCCTATAATAATATCATCAACGTAAATAATAATTAAACATAATTTACCTTCTCTGTGCATGAAGTATAAACAAGGCTCATGTTCAGATCTCTTAAAACCGATTCTGTTCAAAACAGAGTTTATCTTGGAGTTCCACTCCCTTCCCGATTGCTTCAAGCCATATATCGCTTTATTGAGCTTTAATATTGAATTCGGACGGGACACATCAACATAACCTTCAGGCTGCTTCATATAAACGACATCATTTAATTCACTGTTGAGATACGCGGTATAAACATCAAGTTGGTGGAGATACATTTTCTTTTCAACAGCAATCGCCAACATCATTCTTATAGTTGCAAAACGGCACACGGGGGAAAATGTCTCGTTGTAATTTACTCCATATTCTTGACTACACCCCTTGGCTACTAGACGGGCTTTAAATTTTTTAATCTTACAATTTTCATCTCGCTTCACTGTAAACACCCACTTACAAGCAATCGCCTTCTGACCATCTGGCAGCTCAGTCAAACTCCAAGTTTTGTTATTAGTTAAAGAATTATACTCTTTGTCCATAGCCTCTAACCAATATTTTGATTCATGGCTGTTTTGCGCCTCTGAAACAGTTTGTGGTAACATGAAATCACTATATTCTCTCGTCAGAGTATTTAGAACATTGCTAATTTTTCTCGGCCGACCACGGTTACCAGTACGCTCAATCCTGGGTCTATCAGCTCTAGTAATGGGTTCATCACTTGGAAAATATTTCAGATCTTCCATATCATCCGCACTATCAAATTCTTCACTCTAGCTTTCATTACTTTGTTCTTCATTGGTAACAAGTTTCACACTTTCCGGCTTCTCACTATCAGCTTTATCAATAAAATCAAACAACACCGAATCACAATTAGTATTTTCCATGAGACTTTCTTTATTAAATAAAACGTCTCGTTTTTCTACTACTTCGTGTGTGTTTAGATTATACAATCTATAAGCTTTCGACGTTAAAGAATAACCTATCATGCGAAATTCTTTGCCTTTTGGTTTAAATTTGCTATGATGAGTCTTGTCAAGAGCTACTGCTTGACATCCAAAGATTCTAAAATGTTTCACTGAAGGCACCTTACCATTCCAGACTTCGTATGGGGTTGTCTTGTTCAAAGCTCTTGTTGGTGAACGGTTACGAATATAAACCGATGTTGCAACTGCCTCTGCCCATAAACACTCATCCATGCTAGAATATAACAGCATGCTCCTGGCCATTTCGACTAGAGTCCTGTTCATACGTTCGGACACACCATTTTGGGATGGGCTATATGGTACGGTTAGCTGTCGTTCGATACCATTGTCTTCCAAAAATCTATTGAATTTTTTGCTAACAAACTCACCACCATTATCACTTCTTATCTTCTTTATTTTACACACCGTTTATTTTTCCGCCATGTTTTTGAATAAAACAAATTTATCAAACACTTGGTCTTTGTTTTTAAAAAATAAACAAATACCATCCTTGACTTATCGTCCGTGAATGTTAAAAAATATCTAGAGCCAGCCAGTGATTGCCTCTCAAAAGGGCCACAAAGATCTGTGTGTATTAGATCTAAACTACCACCTGCTCTGTTACACGATACCTGTGGATATGCTTTGGCCTTCATACATGTGACACAATTTGGTTGATTAACAAAATCCTCATTCCCAATGCCACTTACCATATTTCTGACATCAGACAAACTCTTGTAATTCAGGTGTCCATACCTGTTATGCCACAACACAGCCGAAAAACATTTGTTGTTTACCTTATGCTCAATAATGTATAGTTGATGTCTTCTTTCAAACGTTAATATTGCTTTTGTCCACTAAAAATACTTGCTGAAATGTTTGTGAATTTTACAGAAAACCCTTTTTGTGTTATTCGTTCTACAGACAGAAAATTTCCGTTCATTGTTGGCACGTACAGTACGTTATCAAAAACAAAATCGCAGTTGTTAAAATTCAATTTAATTTCACCTATTCCTTCAGCTTGAATGTAGTTGTCACCTGCTAACTGTATGTTCTCTTTATGCTGCACAAACTTGGTAAACATTCTTCTATCACAACACATGTGTGCAGTTGCGCCACTGTCTAAAACATATGTGTGTGTATTGATCATTTTGGCCTCTGCAACTGCAAGCATCGTTAACGCGTACGTTTGTTCCTTCTTTTCTTCATGTTTCTTCTTCGTACACTTTGCTGCTATATGTACATACATATGTCCATGAAAACCACATTTAAAACATTTGCCGTTAAAACTGTATTTATTTCTATGTTGCCTGTTGAAGTTTTTACTGTTGTTATTTTTGTTGTCACGCTTATTTTCATTTGCAAAAAATGCTAGCTGCCCACTATTTTCTACAGTTATTCTATTTTCTTCCGATCTGCGTTCGCCTTCTTCCAATAATTTTACTCTCAATAGCTTAAGCGAAGGTAGATTATCCCTTGTCTCCATGGCAATGACAATGTTTTCGTAAGATTTGGGCAAACTTGATAATAAAATAATTACCAACAACTCATCTTTAATTTCAATGTTGACCTCCGACAGCTTCTCGACAATATTGCTAAACGAATTAAGGTACTCATGCATACTTGCTCCACCTGTCATATTTGACGACAATAATTTTTTGTAAAGTGTTACCTTGCGAGCCGGTCCACTTGGTTTATAAGTCTCTTCAAAACGTTTCCATGCCTCAGACCCTGTGGCAAGATTTTTTATGTAGCTCAATTGGGGTGGCTTCACGCTCAACACAATTGTGGCTAATGCCTTATCGTTGACTGTATTCCATTTATCATCACCAACTTTCTTTGCATATGTGCCATTGACCACATTCCATAATTCAGAATGCACGAGGATGCTTTTCATACAAAAACGAAAATATCACATGGGTACTGGGCCCATAACCTGTTGTTTTATACTTTACTTGGTTTTTCTTGTATGCCACAATAAATTAGAGAAAACGTCTTTTCAATTCAATGTTTTATTAAGAACTAACTAAATGTAAAAAATTTAGTATATAAAAGGATTTAGTATAAAGAAGAAAACACAAATTAGGATTGCCATAGTACCATAATTTCAACACATTCAGCATTTATTTCTGCTTTTAATTTAATACTTTAAAACTTCCACCAATATATTTTATATTACTTTTATATTTTCTTGTCACTTTCTTCCAATGCATCTTCGTATTCTGATGGCGCTTCCGTTTCTATTAATGACCATCATGTTCTCGAGCATCAGGTTTTTCTTCGCAGCCACAATCACCACTGTCTTCTTGATGAAAAACCATTTTTTCTGAAAAGCCAAAAATTACAAATATTATATGAAACCCAAGTTTTTTCCTATTTAGCTCTAATTACCTGCATGTCGACTTCCTTTGATTATTCTGCTGTCAACAGTTCACCATCTATGTAGGGAAATACATTCTGCAGATTGCATTTGCGTATTCGAAACTTAGCTTCCTAATTCATTTGCACTTCACATTTACCAACCTTTTGAGCCACTCTCACATTGTTTTGAACACACGATAAAGATTGACGCCATATTTCTAGATACATTACCCTTATTATATATTTCATTCTAAAACAAACTCTAGGAATTCTTCCTGGACGGGACCACTTGCACGTGAAAGGAGACATTATTGCTTTCAATTTGGTATACAATTTATATAGCCCAAAATATTTTTCGTTCCACAAAAAATACTATTTTTGGTATAATTCAAAATTCAGGAATTCTTCCTGGACTTTAGTTTCCGAGAAAATTGAGTTCCTCCAAAATGGCCAAAAAAATCGAGGCTGATTAACAGCAGGAATACCTTACATATACCATCTTAGAGACATATATATTATGAAAGCAGACACCTTAAGGAACAGAATTTCACGTTTACCGAATTGTATACCAAATTGAAGGCATTAATGTCTCCTTTCACATGCAAGTGGTAACGTTCAGGAAGAATTCCTGGATTTTGTTCAAGAATGAAATATATAATAAGGGTAATGTATCTAGATACGGAATGTAACGATATTTCAGGTATTCGCTATTACATAAATTAATTTACTTGAATCTTAATAGTGTGCTATAAGTATTTCATCATAATTCATTGTATCGTTTTAACAAATTTATGATTTATTCTTATTAATAAAGAATATTGAAATTGTTTGTGAAGTTAGTTTGTTTACTTTAAAATCCTCTCCCATATACAAAAAAGAAGAAGATCATATATTCACAATAAAATAGCTGTTTTAGTTGGATGCTGCAAGAAATTTCACTTTTTAAACTTGGTAGAACTGAAATTTGGTTCTGCAAACTGTAGAGAGAACAAATTTTTCGATCTGTTCAAAATGAGCGAAACAGATTTAGTTTGTTATCTTCTCGCACGCTGTGCCCAGAGCTAGTCAAGGCGTATTTAAGCAGTTGACAGCATTACAGCAGCTGACTATTCTTTGCGAATGTCAAAATACATAAAAAATACTTTTACTCTTTTGCTGTATCTGTTTTCTTTTTTATTGCTTAGGGTTTTGACATACGGAAAGAAACAACACAAACAAAAATGCTGTTGTTCTATTATTTATGTAATTGTTTTCCTAATGCTGTCAGCTAGTTAAATAAATTTTGATTTAAATTGAAATTTACTGGATTTCGTGCAAGTGTTAAAATACTATTTGTGATGGAAAATTAAAATTTTCGGTACAAAACAATATTTTATGTAATACTTTTTTTCCCCCACAGTACTAAATTGAAATCTTGGTTATTTTTTCTTTATAACTAAAAACATAATGAATAATGAATTGTATTTGTTCTCGCGTTTATGTTATATTATCGCATGAAACACATTAGTTTTGTCTGCTACCAAACGTTATTCTTAATTCCTTTTGATGTTAAACTACATTGATCTTCTTCAAGACTGTGAATATTTATAAAAGTGTATTTTCCCAAGTTGTATTGTTTCTCAAACTAAAAATACATTTCGGTGTAAAGCTTTGTTGTTTGTACGCTAATAAGTTTACAATATTTCAAAACATTGTTCATTTGTAAAGCGACTACTTCTGGTCCTCGTTGCGGACAGAAAACCCTTATAACTGTTAAAGTAACATATCAATCAAAAAGAGGTTTGTACTTGAACCATCCGTCATATTAGGTCGTCCTTAGAGTATCGTAATTAATTAATCCAAAGATTTATTATTTAAAAGTATGAAAAATTTTACTATTGTGGAATAATTTAATTTGAATTATATAATAAGAACTAGAAGAAGTTACGTTCAAATGATTTTCAAATTATATAACACCCAAAGAAATATAGTTGGAAGTTATCACATTTTCATATCTCTTATGGGGATTTATTTACTTTTTGTGAGGCTTTTTCAATTTCACAGAGACTTATTTAATTTCTTTGGTAGTTATTTTATTCGTCCTAAAATTGCGATTCATACAATTTTTTTTTCATATCTGTAGAGACTTTCTGTATAAGGAATTCTTTCAGTCTTGTTACTTCTTTCATTGGGAGATACTTCATTTCTTTTGGAATTATTGTATTAGAAATCATTCAATTTACAAATTAATTAATGTTGCACTTTAGTTATTTAATTTTTTCCCGTTGGATCTCTTTTCATTTTGCATGGAAGTTATTTCATTTGCGAGCTGTTATTGCAAATCGTTCTTAATTTGAGATCGAAATTGTTTAAAGACAAGCTTAAGATGTTTTACTTTTGCAAACTTTTATTATGTTGTAGCTATGTATGTATGTGTTGAGATATACTGGAAAGCGTTTGTTGGACACGTAGAAGTCAAATTATTTTGAAAGTACTAAATTAACACGAGGTTTAAAACGGGTCCAAAAAGAACTGTTTAAAATGTTTTTGTACCGAAGAAAAATTTAATTTTCCATCACTGATTTCAACACAAAACTTTTGACAATATCACAATTTTCGGCCATTAAAAAACACAACCAAGGTGTATCTAACCTTGAACACAACGCTAAAAAAATCGTCTGGACTATTAAACGGGCCTGTATTGGATCATGCAACCAAGGTTAATACCACAGACATAATTACTAATCTGTGGGTAATACGCATTGATTGGTATGTAATATATATAATTGTGTATAATTTTCTTTGTCTGTTATGCGAAAGGTTGCACACATATTATGGATTTTTAAAATTTTTTTTGTTTCATTACAGCACCATATACATACAAGTGTATGTATATGATTGACGTCATACAATAAAACCTATATCCATATGTATGTTCCTTTATCTATTTTGATTGACGCATGGGTATGCATGTAAATACATACACACATATGTGCATATAAAAATGAAAACGCCATTGAATTCTGAACGTATACCAAGTAATACAGAGGTTGTTATTTCGGTAAAAGCTGAACCATCTACAACAAAAGAAAGTGAGAAAAGTAAACTTCAATCTTCGGATCTTTCGAATTCGTGCAGCAATATAAACAAACGCCCTATGTCTTTGGATTTAAAAAATACATCAAAAAAACGTTTAGCAACACCTGCTCCACTAGTTATTGGCTCGCCCGAAACACAAAATATTAAACCACTCACCACTCCAGATTTGGAAAAGTTGCTTCACTTATTACCAACACCACAGCCCGGCTTAATATATCAAGCAAAAACAACAGAGGTGACTTCTGAACAAGAAGCGTTTGGAAAAGGATTTGAAGAGGCTTTGCATAGTTTAAGAAGTAATGGGAATAAACAAACTCAAATCAATAATATAGGTGGATTGGTAAACGCAAGTAGTGCTAATGTTGGTAACGGTATGAGTGGTGGATCCTTTACATACACAAATTTAGGTACATATGCAATTTATTATAATAAATTATTTGAAAAGTTTACGCAATTTTTAAAAAGATATTTGCTGTGGGTAATTAGCCTATATGCATGCATATCATACGTTTGTGTAGAATCCACAGAATATTTATGTTTATGGTAAAAACTCAAGAAATGAGAATTACAAATATAAACAGTAGGTTAGAAACTTATGTTTATCCATCACTAAAAAACTTTGGCTTAAGTCTAGTTTAGTGACACAGCTCCAAAAAGAAAAAAAATATATAGGGGTGTAGAAAATGGTGAAATCAGACGAAAATGTAAAATAAAAAATTGGGGGAAACGTATAGTTCCCGAGTTATGGGCCTCTGAAGTTTCCATATATATATGTGATATTCCACTGCATGACCAATATTGATATCATTTTAAAGCTTTTGAAGAGTTCTTTTAGAATATACAAAATTTATGCGAAAATGCTTTAGTTAGCGAAGCCGTTGTCCGTTATACATGGAGGAGAAAATCCTTAAGCCCGGCCAAAGGCCGGCTATGCAAAAATGCTTTCTATAGCGAAGCCGGTGTCTGTTATAACATAGATTACAAAATCCTTTCATTTGAATAAACTGCATACTTACCTAGTGCACAATCGTAACATTTTCGGATAAAATTTTGTATAAACTGTATTGAGAACTCAAGAGTTAAATATTTTTCATTAAATTTTTTATACTCTAAAAGAACTCTTCAAAAGCTTTAAAATTATATCAATATTGGCCGTATACGTTTGTAAATGCAGTGGAAAATCACATATACATATATGTATATATATGGAAACTTCGGAGGCCCATAACTCGGGAACTATACGTTTCCCCTAATTTTGTTTTATTTTACATTTTCTTCTTATTTCACCATTTTCTACACCCTATATATTTTGAGCTGTGTCACTAAACTAGACTTGTTCCAAAACTTTAATAATACAGGTCTGTTTAATAATCCGGATGATTTTTTGTAGCGTTGTTTTTTAATGGCCGACTACTTTCAAGATGTCAAAAGTTTCGTTTATATGTGCTAGAGATGGGATCGTGAGTGACTTTTTACTCACGCTAATGCAATCTCACGATAATATAATTTTACTCATACACGAAAACATATATTTGGCTCCCGTTCATACACGATCACGTGAGTGGAAATAAAGTTAGTCATAACAACGAGAACTCAAGGTCACGAATTACTCACGAAAAGAAATTTAAATTGTAAAAAGTTTTTATTACTGATCCGTTGTGCTTGTCTCTTGAATAAATTGTTTCAATAATACTTTCTTAATAAAAATATTTTAATTAAAAAATAAATTGTGATTAAAAAATAAATGTGTAAAGTCAAATTTGTACTTGATCCAAACAATTCCTTTCAACATAAACCAAAAACACTTCAACTAATTACGCGCAAACACTAATATTTAAAACTATGACAACGGTCAAACTACATGTTTACGTTGTCACAGTTGGTTGAATTAAGAAATTCAACTATAAAAGACAAAAATCAAGTAAACATACATAAATGCAGAACTGAAATGAAATATGGAATAATCAATCATCAGATATGGAAATTCTATACTAACCGAAGTTTATTTAACTTGTAGAAATGAATAGAAGCAATTTTCGTATTCTAAATTGTTAAATAATGCGATTAAATAATTGATATTCCTAGTCATTAGTATCGACCGTCAAAAGTGGTAAATTCGAACAAATAAGGCTGATAAGGTGGTGTAGCGACGTCAAATCAGTACTGATTTGTTCTGCTAGTCAGATGGATAATTGTTCCAGCATTACTTTCCTAATAAAAATCATTTTCAAAAGTAATGAGCACGATTAATTCACGCTAATCACGTGAGTGGTGCCCATCTCTATTATGTACTAATCCAATGTTTTGAAATCAATGATGGAAAACTAAATTTTTCTTCAGTACAAAAATATATTTTAAATAGTACTTTTTTGACCTCCACAGTACTAAATTGAAGTCTTGCAATTTTTTCTTTATTAACTAAAAACATATAATGAATTGTATTTGTTCCTGCGCTTATGTTATATTATCGAAACAATCACAATGGTTTTATCTGATACTAAACGTTATTCTAAATTTCTTTTCACATCAAGATAATGGTTTGCGATTAAAGTTTTAATTCATGTTGAGAGTAAATGTTTGGTGCTGAACTTAATGTCAAACTACATTGAACTTCTTCAAGACTTCGAATATTTAAAAATATGTATTTTCCTAAATTAAAGTGTTTTTCAAACTAAAAATAAACTTCTAGTAGAACGTTTTTTGTTGTTTGTGTGCTAATAAGTCTACAATTTTTCAAAACGCCGTGTTACTCCGGTTCATTTAGTACTTTCAAACTCATTTGAATTTAACGCGTTCAACAATTGCATATAGCATATATAACATAGTGAAAGAATTTTAAAAGAGTACAACGTCTATTAAATAATTTATTTAAGCTTTAGGTCCAGAAGATAAATATAAATAATTTATTTAATCCGATATTTCGCTTTCTGAATGGAAAGCTTCTTCAGGGATATATTTAATTAAAACTTAATAATAACATTTATTGTTTTCATAAACCAATAAAAACTTTTTCTAAATTTGTTTGAAAAAATAATAAAAAATTGTCAAAAAAATTTGATAATTCAATTACACAAAAATACAAAATTACTTAAATCTATTACAAAGACATAAAAAATATTCAATTTCCTGTTTTATTTTTATAAATTAAATGTCTGTAATTTTGAGCTACATTATCTGTATCCATTTTAAACGTCGTTTCATGCTATGCTACAGATTATAAATACACCAACAGAACAAAGAATTAACTTGCGCATGAAGCGCCAACTTTAACGGTAAATTTTCCTCCATACATTGTATTTTCCATAATGTTTTTGTAAACATGTAGATCCATTCTTGAACTGATCATCAAAATTGGTCCAATACCATGCCAAGAAAATGCACCCCACACCATAATGTTGCCGCTACTATGCTTAATTGTCTTGATGGTATACCTAGGATTGTGTTGTTGGTTAACTGGACCCCATACATATCATTTTCCATCTGCTCCCCATCGGCCAAATTTGGATTCGTCGCTTCATAAAATATTTGTCCAAAATCTCACTGGTTTCTTAATATTTTCTTTGGCAAAATTCAATCTGGATTTAAAATTTTTTTGGAGAAGAAAAGTTTTCGTTGTGCGATGCATCCTCGTAAGGAAGGTTCATTGAGCCGCCGTCTAATAGTTCTAGATGAAATATCAATATGGTTTTATGGGGCTTGAGGGCTCTGGTACATTATTTGAGGTTTCAAATGTATCAAAATGTTTCATTGCGTTATACATTTGTCCTCTAGAGCAATCAAGTAACTGGGAAATTTCATTTACTGTATTCTCGGACCCTCTGAGATTAAGTATTGCATTCGTTTCTTTACCGGAACAACTTGGTCCTTTTCCCATACTTGATGATTAATTTTTATATACATTTTTGCTGATATCATTTAAAACATACTTACCAATAAATTTTCAAAAATCAAACAAAATTAAATATAACAAGTAAGAGAGATATATTCGGCTGTGCCGCATCTTATATACTCTTCACCATAGTATGGAGTGACGAAAGAAGTCACAATCACGAAAATTCACGCCCACGAAATACGAAAAAAAAATTAGAAAAATTATTTAAATGGAAAAAATTACATTAAAGGAAAAAAAATTGCCACTCATCGTCTCACGGACGCACCACCACGAGATGGAAACAAAAAATAATCACGATCACGCATTATTGGTTCTAATCTATATTTCATAGTATAGGCTGATTTCATAAACACAGCTTGCAAAGCAACACTGGAAGCATGAGTTTACAAGGCATTCTAGTGTTGCTTTGCAAACTGCATTTATGAAGTCAGCCATAAATTATGAATTTCGTAACAAATTTGTAACACTTTCTTGCCTGGGGTGCATTATAAAAATCCAATTATGAACTTCCCCTTATTAGCACTTATATAATTTTTCACACATCCAAGAAGTATTTCAACGTCTTTATCAATAAGCCAGTGGTCTTCGACTAAACAAAGAAATGATTTGAAACGTTAGTAAAGATTTAATAATGAAGAAATTCTCCCAAAATTGATTAAAAAAATCGCCAACTATTACATAAATCTGTTAGTCTAATGATTAAAATGTTCCAATATTATTTTCATATTGAAAATAATTTAAAGCTATAAAAAAAGAACGAACTTTTTCAAATGAAAAGTAAAAGTAATAAAAATAACTAAAATTTATCAAAAATTAAAAAAAAATTAATAAATGGTTGGTCCGTATCCTACGGTTGAAACCGTATCCTACCCGGTGGCACGGTTTCGAATCCTGAACACAACAAAATTCAATTTTTTTTAGAATTTTCGATACATTTTAGTTGTTTTTATTACTTTTACTTTTTATTTGAAAAAGTTTGTTCCACAATTTATTTAAAAAACCAGGCACAATCTCATTTATATTTTTTTTAATTTTTGCGTTTTTTTATTTATTTTTCAAAAATATCCAATATGTTATCAGATAGGATTTTGTACAGTGATAAAATAATTATATAATGAATTCAGTAAGTTGTCGACGTTTTTATTTGATATAATATAATAAGAATACCAAAAATAAAAAATAAGAAACAATTTTAAATTATAAAATATAACAACATATTTTAATTCATTGTTTTAATTTAATTTTTTCTTTGAAATGATCTACGTATGTATGTATGTATGTAAACTATGGTATTCTATGGTTGTTTTTTTTTAATTTTTTTAACTTTTCCATTCACTTACCTGTATAGCGGTTGGACCAGACGATAAACGTTTTGGTTCAATATATCCTGTATATTTCTGATATAGAAACACAATCGAATTTCAACCTCAGTTGATTTAAAAAATACGAATTCGGTCATTTATATTTAGCGTGCTAAGAAAACAGATGGATTTAATTAAAAACATTTTTTATTTAAATCTGCTGCGTTTACTGTGTAAGACAGAACTAAATATGAAAAAATACAATCAAATGCGATATTCCGCAAAACTGATTTTTTAGGTGTTTTTAATGAATGTAAGAGGAGTTAATTTTATATGAATATGAAGAAATCAATTTTTTTATCTCCTAAGATCTTAACTCATCATTTAGTATATGTTGAACTATTATCGCTACACCCTACAAATGTTTTGGAATATTTCCCCAAACATTCCGATCAAAAAATCCAAAGTTCATATGTATGGATACGATAGGAACTGATTGCTTAAAAATATTTGATGAATAACATTTATTCTTAGAATACATTTTATTTAAGCCCACATTAAATTATTCAATTGGATAATGCAATATAGAAGCTAAATATAAATTTGTGGAAAGTAGGTATTTGCAATACTTTTATTCAAAATACAAATGCATTTGAAATTTTTATTCCAAATAAAAAATAGTTTTTAATAAAAGTTTAATTTTCACAATGGAAATGATATTTTGTAAGTTTTTTTACTTTATAATTTTGCTGTTTTTTAATCAATATTGAATCACACAATTTTCTGATGTTCGCATGTTTTTAAGAAATTTTGCCATTTTAGAGATTTTTTCAAAGTTTTTGGCTGTTGATTGCCAATTATAAAATTTTTAAATAAATTTTGGAAATAATTTCCAATATTGCAGTTGCAATTTTTAGAATATGCGCTATTTTCGCGGGGTATTCAATTTTGTAGTTTCTTTACTAATTATGCGTAAACTACTTTTCTAAATTCATCTTTACATTGTATTCTAACAACCTATCTAAGACCCGTAATAAATTGACTTTGAAATCATCTTCAGATTTACCTCCTATTACTATATAATCAAAATAAAATTGTACATTTTCAATATTTCGTAAAATCTGATGGATTATTGATCTGTGGTGCTGTTTTGAGACCAAAAACCAATTTAGTAAATTGAAATAAACAAACATGGGTGTTGATGGTTAGCAGTTCCCTAGAACGTTCTGAAACAGCGACCAGTAAATAAGACCCCGTCAAATCTAGTTTGGTAAACACTTTCCATCCCGCCATAGATGCCAATATATCATCTATATGATATATGAATAATTTTTCATTACAATTTCCGCTTTAAAAATTTTTATAATAGAATCGTTTGATTTAGTGAAAATTGCCTTATACTTCTCCAAAAACTTCATTTTATTTAATTTCAATTCAAAATCAGTTATTGCCAAATTAACGTTACAATACTCATATTCAGTAAAAATATTTTTCCAACCACTAAAAATTACATCTATCCAATTTATACCCAGTATTGGATAATGTTTTTTCTCTTGTTATTTCTTGTTATTTTGTTATTCTTTCATCACTTGCTTATAAACGTTGGAACTGTAAGCAACTGTTTTTTTTCTTTACTTCATACTAGAGATGGGATCGCTCACGAAATGCTCACGAAAATAACACAACCTATAAGTATTTATACATTAAAATTTCGGAGTGCAAATAGAAAAATTTGATATACAATTAGAAAATTCTGCAATAAAAGAGGAAAATTATGTTTAACTGAGAAATATACTTTTCTGAAACAATTTGTTTGTTTTTCAAATTTGATATATGGATAAGCCCCAAATAAATTTTTTTTTATGGAATATTAGACTAGATATATAATTTCATAAATAACATAAATGTATTTCGACGATCATTAATGCACAAATTATTAACAAATCCTACCCTATCTTAGATCTTCTAATTTCATACCAGGAATGAACCATTTTTAGGTATTCATATCATTACTTTAGTAATAGTGAAGATGGACCGATCAAAAGCCACATTTTTATACTTTGAATTCTGTATTTATTTATTTTTTTCAGTGGTTTTAAGGTTTGACTAGTTTTCTTTGCTGTTGTTTCTGCCGTGCTGTTTCAATGAATGACGTTAATTCGAAAAATGCAGTATCATTTTTGTATTTCGCTAGTGATGCAAACATTCCCCACCGTGAATCCTTTCTATAAGGAGGATTCGTTTAAGATAATAACCGCCAATTTCACAGCAGATCGGCGTATCAAACCATTTGGCGTTCTGACTTCAGCTGAGCGGGTTTGACCATCCTTTCCACAGAATACTTGGCTTATTCTTCCCATCTTCCATTGGGTTCTTGGTTGGTTCGGGTCTAGGACAAGTACCATATCGCCGAGTTTCACTGGGTCAACATTTTCTCTACATTTCGGGCGCTTTATTAGTTGTGCCAAATATTCGACCACTCATCTCTTCCATAGTCTGTCTTTCAAATTCTGGGCAATACGCCATTGTTTCCGCCAACATTTGTTTTCATCGTCACGGCTGGGTGTTTGTGTGGAACCTAAGGTGTCCATAATAAAGTGGTTTTACAGCGTCAAAGGCTCTTCGGGGCTTGAATCGATTGGCAAGTGGGTTAACGGGCGGTTATTGATAATACTTCAGCTTCTATTATAGCACTCCGAAATGTTTCCAGGCGAGGAGCTTCCTCTTTGAAAATTCTGTGCAACAATTGCTTCACACATCGTACTAATCTGTCCCAACATCCACCTGCATATTGGTTGGCGGGACAATTTAAAATCCACTCGATGTTGTCTTTAGATATTTTCCGTTGTATTTCATCACAATCAAAAAAGCCATTTTCTTTCCTTATTTCCTTTTGCGCTCCAACGAATTTGGTTCCGTTGTCACTTCTGATTCGCACGTGAACCTTCTGTTGACAAAATTTCTCATGCAAAGTAAGAAAGCATCTGCGGATAAATCCACAGCAATTTCCAAATATAGTGCCCTTGTACCCAAGCACGTAAATAGGGCAATCCACCTCTTTTCCCTTCGTCCGATTGTAACATAGAAAAGTCAGCAGTAATCCAGCCCGTCATAACTAAAAGGACGAATATAAGGCGTCACACGATCGGTAGGCAATTGTCCCATCAGCGGTGGGGCAGGCTTGGCGTAATTATGAATACAAATTGAACAGATTCTTTTTACTGGCTTTAACGCGGAACGAATATATCGCACCCAGAATTTTTGCCTTACCTCATTTATAACAATATGATCATTTTGAAGATGTCCTTTCTGGTGATAATAAGCGATAATCATTAACGTTACGTTTAGTTGGCATAAAAACGTCCATTGAACCTGACGACATATCAATTTTTCACCAGCTTCAATTTCTGCTGCACTTAACTTAGTTGAAACTAGTTTAAATTTCCTCAGTTTAATATTAATAAAGCGTAACACCCACGCAGCACAACTTTTTAGTCAACTGAAGAATTCGTATTTGAATCTCTAATAATTTTATTTTTAATGTCAATGATAATTCCAAACTTTAAAAAAAAATTAGCACCTAAAATTGGTTGGTTAATATTAGCTAAAATAAAAATTAATTTGAATTCTTGACGAAGATTTAAATCAAAACCATTAGCTGCAGAAAGTGTTACGTCTGAATTTCGTTTGAATTTATTAAATTTAAATATTGGAATAGCTGATACAACTGCACATGTGTCAATTAAGAATTTTAAATTATTATTTTTGTCAAAAACAAATAAGCGACGCGATGCATCGTCCCTTCAATAACAGGACTACTTAGTTTAAATTTTGTTTATTATAATGTCGAAAGAAATCACAGAGGGAAATACATTTTACAGCTTTATTACATGCTAGTGACGTACAAAATAAAATAAAGTAATTATGCAAGTGATTACTAACATAATAAAACAACATTCAAAAGTAACAAAATAAATAGTATGAACAAAATAAGGAATACAATGAGTTTAATAAATGATGATCTGCTACAGTCTCCCCCTTTGCCGTACGGAATCTCAACCCGAGGAGTACGGCAACATCTTTCAGGCTTTATCACTCGGCTTTTCTGGGTCGACCACGTCACTTCATGGGATGAACTGGCGTTGGGTCTTCTCTATTATTTGTACCCTTGTACAAAGTTAAGGCTGAAGCATGATATGTACCAAGTGGGATTGTCAAATTGTCTGGCGATGACACTTCATATGAGGATGACCCAATTTTCTTGGTGATGAGGCAGGGTTCATCACGCTTAGGCACAAACTTGAATGAGATGCCCTTTTCTGTGGTACTCAAAACATGCGTTGTAACCAGTACCTCAGGCACTTTGCAGTATTCATAGCGAAACGTATGGCGGCTAAATTCTGATTGCAATTATTGTGATGATGCTGTACCAAAATGGCCAGTTGACTTCAAATCCCTGTTCTTGCGTTCTACAGAATTTTCTTCAGGGTGATAAGCCGTTGTAAATTGTTGTTGTATACCAAGGCAATATGTCACCTGCTGCATTATAGCTGACACAAACTGTACACCATTATCAGATTTTATGCGTCTAGGTATGCCATAACTTAAAAATATTTCATAAATGAGAATTTTAGTGCATGCTTTTGCAGTTGCCTCTTGAAGTTTGAAGATTTCTATCCAGCGACTGGCTACAATTTCGACGATTAATATCCAACGGTAACCTTCTTTAGTCTGGGATAGAGGACCAAACAAGTCTATGGCTACGACTTCGAATCTCTGCCTACTGTTGGTTGTTTGTAAAACACCGGTAGGTTTCATATTGGATGCTTTAAAACGTTGACACTCAATGCAGGTTTTAACATATTTGGCAATTTCACCGCGCATCCCTGACCAAAAATATCAACTAGCAATACGGGCAATAGTTCTTTCTACTCCATAATGTCCGGCGGTACTTTCATCGTGATAGGCCTTTAAAATTTCTGGTCGTTCTTGTGTAGGTATGACCAATTGTGCATCTTCGCAATGATCATTAGCGTAACAATGCAAAATACCATCATTCATCAGATAACTTCTGTCTAACCAACGAATAGAGTTTATATACTCATTTTCTAGAGAAGTTATTATTTCCTTCAGGTAGTCATCTTTCATTTGTTCTTGTCGAATTTCTGTAGCACCTTGTGATGGCAAATCTACAAAAAATGAGCAAAAACAAAAAAAAATCTATAACATGGCTTGTGCAGGGCGGTCTGGAAAGCATATCAGCTACAGCATTTGCTTTTCCAGGAACGTGATCAATTGTAAAGTTGTATTGTTGAATTTGTAGTCCCTATCTAGCAAGTCTACCAGCTGCCGATTTTATTGTTAATCAATTTAAAGTTTTATGGTCTGTAAGAAGTCTAATTTCTTCTCCCTCTATATAGCCACGAAATTTGTTACATGCCCAGATTATAGCCAATGCTTCGCGTTCAGTTGTAGAGTAATTGCGTTCTGCACTGCTTAATAAACGGCTGGCATATTCTATAGGTTGATCCTCTGGTCCCTCTCCCTGGAGTAAAACTGCTCCCAAAGCATAACAACTTCCATCAGTTTTTATGGAATACGGCATGTTATCAACATCTAATTTTAATACAGCTTTCTTCAACGCGTTAAAAGATTTTAGCTCATCTTCTCCCCATTTCCATACAGCAGTTTTCTTTGTGAAATATGTCAGTGTGGTCTAGCGATTTCGGCATACTGGTCGATAAATCTTCTGTTTGAACATGTTTGGATAAATGATATTAGTTCTTTAATATTTTAGGGCTCTTTGCGCTCAGCAATTGCATGAGTTTTATTAAAATCTACAGATATACCTTCGGAAGTGAGAATATGGCCAAGAAATTTTACACTGGAGCAGTAAAATCTACATTTTCGGCCATTCAAACGTAATCCATATAAAAATAAACGATTCAGTACTTTTTCGAGGTTATGAATATGTTGTTGAAAACTCTCAATACATATGATAATGTCAAAAACACAGATTTCGGGAATACCGGACTTGAAGCGTCTTATCCGTCTTTGAAACGTTGCGGGTGCATTTCGCAACCCAAATGGAATTCTCTTGAAATGATAGGTTCCAAATGATGTGATGAAACAAGTCTTATCACGATCTCTCGTAGCTACTTTAATTTGATAATATCCGCACTGCAGGTCCAAGGTTGTCATATACTTCGTACTCTTCGCAGAATGTAACAAGTCATCCCTACGAGGTAGTGGATACCTGTCTGGAACAGTTAAGGAATTAAATTTTCTGTAGTCCACGCATACACGAATTGAACCATCCTTTTTGGGAACCTTTACTACTGGCGATGACCATGCTGATTCACACTTCCAATATGTCGTTTTTAAGCAAGTTTTATATATCGCGCTTCAGTTCACGAGCTTTACCAAACGAAAGACGGTAAGGGGGTAAAGCAATCGGCTCGTGATTGCCAGTATCTATATTATGAACGGCATATGGTGATGGTTCACCCAACCCACCAAACACGGAATTATGCTTAGCCAATACATTGTCAAACTGGATTCTCTGCTCAATATTCAAATCTACACCATCTGTTGGTTTTAATACCTTGTAGTCGAAGGAGTAAAGTAGTGTAAAAATTGCATCCTCATCATCCACTTGAGGTTTGTACTCAACGCCACTAAAAAGGCCAGAATCTTGATCTCTCGGGCGTCGCCATATCTGTGGGAATCGCGTCGCGGAATATTGCCTGTATTGAATGGGGCGAATAATCATTTTCCTTGCAGTAGTTGGGATCATAGTATTCAGAATCTGCCATATGCGTTTTACACACTCTTTTTGGCGTAACTGCCTGCGATTCGAGAACAACTTCAGGGGTATTTCGCTTGACACATGTCCCCACAACACCCATTGACTCGAGAAGATTTAAATCCAAAGGCAATTATTCACAAAAATCAAATTGATGAGTAGGACAATTCTCGAAATACCAATATCGCTGCCCCATGTTCAAAATAATTCCACGTCATCAAAAGATTTTGCATTTGCCTTTACCCCTCGCCACCATTCTGCTGCATCACCTAGTAGCATCGGCATACCATTTATCGCATCACTATTAGCTATCTTTTCCACAAGTTTAAACGTTGCGATTGCGGAAATAAATTCCTCCACCTTTGAAGAATTTCTTTCTCCTCCATAACGTGCGGAATAGCTACTAAATGAGCCACTTCTGTCGTTAGGCTGATTAACAGCATTTAACAGTTGCTGGAATTGCTCAGTAGATAACGTAACCATGTTTGTGTTTTTCGACATGCGTTCACTTCTCATCAACCCTTCTGCTAAATTCGCCACGATTTATTTTTAATTATATAAAAAACAAGTAAGAGAGATATATTCGGCTGTGCCGAATCTTATATACCCTTCACAAATCACAATCATGAAAATTCACGCTCACGAAATACGAAAACAAATTAAAAAAAGAAATTAAATGGAAAAAATTACATTAAAGCAAAAAAATTGGTACTCACCGTCTCACGGACGCACCCTCACGTGATGGAAACAAAAAATTAATCACGATCACGCATTATTGGTTCTAATCTCTATTTCATAGTATAGGCTGATTTCATAAACACAGCTTCCAAAGCAACACTGGAAGCATGAGTTTACAAGGCATTCTAGTGTTGCGTTTATGAAGTCAGCCATAAATTATGAAATCCGTAAAAAATTTGTAACACTCTTGCCTAGGGTGCAATATAAAAATATTAACATCCTCATGAAGAAAATTTCCCAAAATTGTTTTAAAAAAATCGCCAACTATTACATAAATCTGTTAGTCTAATGATTAAAATGTTCCAATATTATCTTCATATTGAACATAATTTAAAGCTATCAAAAATCTTAAAAAAAACGAACTTTGTCAAATAAAAAGTAAAAGTAATAAAAATAATTAAATGTATCAAAAATTAAAAAAAATTAATAAATGGTTGGTCATGATTTGAAACCGTACCCTACCCGGTGGCACGGTTTCGAATCCAGAACAAAACACAATTCTATTTTTTTTTAGAATTTTGGATACATTTTAGTTGCTTTTATTAAACGCAGAAGATTTAAATAAAAAATGTTTTTAATTAAAACCATCTGTTTTCTTATCAGGCTGAATATGAATTAACGAATTCGTATTTTTTAAATCAATTGAGGTTGAAATTCGATTGTATTTCTATATCAGAAATATACAGGTTATATTGAAAAAAAACTTTATCGTCTGGTCCAACCGCAATACAGATAAGTAAATGGAAAACTAAAAAGAAATTTAAAAAGACAACTATCGGAATACCACTGTTTACATACATACGTACATCATACGAGTTTCAAAGAAAAAATTAAATTAAAATAATGAATTAAAATTTGTTGTTATATTTTATAATTTAAAATTTTTTCTTACACCGTCGTTATTTTTATTTTTGGTATTATTATTATATTATATCAAATAAAAACGTCGACAACTTACTGAATTAATTATTTTATCACTGTACAAAATCCTATCAGATAACATATTGGATATTTTTGAAAAATAAACCTTTTATCGTTCATAAAATTGGAAAAAACGCATAAATTAAAAAGAAATATTAATGAGATGGTGCCTTTGTTTTTTAAATAAATTGTGGAACAAACTTAAAAAAAAGTAAAATAATAAAAACAACTAAAATGTATCGAAAATTCTAAAAAAATAGCATTTTGTTGTGTTCAGGATTCGAAACCGTGAATTTTCGTGATTGTGACTTCTTTCGTCACTCCATACTATGGTGAAGGGTATATAAGATTCGGCACAGCCGAATATATCTCTCTTACTTGTTTTGTTCTATATTTGCCATATTGTCAGTTTCGGAAGAACCTTTTTTGTCAACAACCGATTCACTGTACGACTTACTCTAGTCTGATTCACTATCTTCTGATTCACCTTCACTGTCTGTATAAACCTCCTTATTCTATAATTATAAATTTTCCGGGATGCTTATTCTACAATTGAGCCTACCAAAACTTTTCACCAAAAGCTCACGACAGCGTTTTATTTTTATACAAATTTGTGATTTCTCAGTAATTGAAAATTTTTAAAATTTAGTTTTACGTATTCTAATATTGAGTTGTATGTTGCAATTAATGAATCTATATATTCATCGATTTTACTCTCTGTTTGAAATCGGTCGGTTTTGAAGAACTCTTTTCTTAACCTTATTAAACTTGTTAATTAGTTCCACAAAGTTGTCATTATCAATCTCAGACATGTGTGAGAACTCAAAACGAAAATAATTATACGAAACTTTAGTTTTAATATCTTCAACGCAAATTTTGGTTGTTAGATTTTCCAAGTATATTTTTTGTAAATATACTTTTATTCAAAAATATGTGTATATACTATATATTCTTCTGAAAATTAGGCCTAAATTAGATTTATCGTAAACTCGAATTCAAATTTATATGTAAATATGTAAAGTAAAACATTCTTCGAACCGTTTAAATAATATTGTGGATTTTTTTGTTACGTATATGGAAAAATTATTTTAAATACAGGAATAATAATTATTATTCTTCTTCTTTGTTTCTTATAATATCAACCACAGAATTGGTTTTCTTTTTGGTTCTGATTTTGTTGTTTTGTTATACAAATATTTCTATAAAATTCTTCTTTTTGATATCATACATTTATTCTTTTTTTCTTTTATGTTTAGCTTCGATAAAATTTGTTTTGTTTTGATTTTCATTTTCTTAACTTTTCTGCATTTAAAATTTTTGTTAAAAACCGAGATGAGAAAAAAATGTGTTTGTTCGTAAATTGAATCAATTTATTTTACAAATTTCTGTAGTATTTAAAATTTTTAAAATATTTCTAAGCGATTAATTTTACATATACATAAGTGTATAAAAATTTTTGTTTACGTACATATACCTCCTAGTCGTATATACAATGTATGTAGCAAATATTTATTAGTTGTTACATTAAATTTAAAGTGATTATTGAGATGCAAATTATAATATAAATTATTACAAGACCTGTAAATACATATTTACATATACAGTGTACTCTCTCCTAACGGACACCTCTCAAGCGGACATTTCCCATAAACGGAAAATTTTTTTAGTCCCAAAAAAATCCTTAGGGATTAAAAAACTTTCTCTCTTGAGCGGACAACCCTCCCATAACCGGTCTCGGACACTTTTTTCACACCCTTTGGGCATTTCAGTTTCCCATAACCGGACAGTAACACTGTTTTTCCTTTTATTCTTTTCCTTTATTCGTACAGATTTTTCTTATACGATATTGCGTGTATATATAAAGGGGAGTCCCCAAAAACAAACAGCTTGTTGGCTTGAGCGTACGTACATATATTTATATACTTCTGTTTTATACATACTTGAATCGATATGCCTCAAGCAGTATTGACTACTAAAGACAAGGTAAATGTTATTGAAATTCATTAAAATCAAAAAAATGTTCGCGAGACTCAGGCTGCTTGCATCATCAAAAACAAAGACCAAATTTTGAGATTGTGGGACACTGATGTTATGAAAGATGCAAATTCTGCTTTGGAGCTATCAAAATCAATAAATTTGCTAGAAATATTTATATGTTCTGGTTTTGAAATAAAACTATTTAAAGACAAATATGTATGTATGTATGTATCTATTGCAAATTGTTATTTACTCTTTCTGTACTTCTCTCATAAGCGGACAAATTTGCCAGTCCCTTAGGTGTCCGCTTAAGAGTGAGTACACTGTATATGTATGTAGTTATAAAAATTTTAATTTAATGTTTAGTTATTGTGAACGTAATCATACCTTACTACTATTTTATACCACCGTGTGTTCTGTGTTGTTTCTTTTTATGCACTCATCCTTTAGATACACACATTATATTTTAAGCTTTTGTACCGGCAAGTCAATATATTGGTCAATTTCAAAAAAACCTACACAACGAGTTTTTTTTGCTTATTTTTAAAGTTTTTTCAATTCGCCTGTAAGAGTGGCCAATTTTTGTAGAAATTGATGAAGAATACGGTGGTACTTTTAGGCTCTCAAAAAAATCAATATTTTTTGATTTTTCTTAGGTTTTCTATGATTTCTATCTTGAGCGTCACACACCAAATATGTATAAAAAATCGCTAAAAATGCAAAAATATTTGAAATTCAAGCTTACTACGATGTTATTTTGTTGCTCAAGATTGACTTTTGCGAAAATCACCTTTTCGATTATAAACACAAAATCACCTTGATTTTTCATTTATTTTAAAGTGACTGGTTATTTTAAAATTTTAAGATGAAAATATGTAAATTTTTGTTAAAAAAAAGACTTGAACGTAGAGGTTACTTGCAAAGTAATAGGCTTGTAACAATGTATTAAAAAAACTGCAATTATAAGCGTTTTAAGGAAAAAAAAATAAGTGTGACGCTCAAGATATTTTGTGACGATCAAGAGATGTTGTTGCACGTAAACAAGAAATAATGCCAAATTTAAATTTTAACGAAAAAAGTTTATTTTACAAAAAGTATATAAAAAAACAAAAATTCTTCAAAAAAACCAAAATTTACATACAAAAGTAAAAATGTACATATTCTTTGATGTCTTTGACAAAAATGGAAAAAAGGAAGTAATTCCTGAAAAAACTTATACACATATGTAAATATTTGACGCAAAACAATAACTTAATTTAATTTATAAATTTTCATTCGAATTCTTATTCTGAATCTGTATAAACTTCATGAAATGAAATGAAATGTTGCGCATCTAAATTTTTTGTCAAATATTCAATTGCAGAAAAGAAAAAAATGTTTTTCTGCTTATACTGAGAAGATGGCGCATCCGAAAAGAAGTGTATGGTCGATATCTCAGGAGCACAATCTTTCAAATAATCAATTATTGGATCTAAATGGGCCCAAATAGCACCGGGTCCATGATTTAAATCTGAAGAAATCGTGCAGAAGCTCACGGGCTTTAAAAATTTTTTTAAAATAAATTAAGCCGGTATGGATGGTTTTGCGAAGCACCAAAGTGAAACACTTGCACTTCTTCTGAAAGTTTGCACATGTATTTTTCGGAGAAGTCTATGTGAATCAAAACTTCTGTTTCGCTCAAATTATCCTTGCAGAAACGATATGCAGTGTACTGATTTCGAACATTAAAGTAATGCTTTTTAAACTTCAGCATGTCTTTCTGAAACTCAATCACCAAGTAAGCTACTGTTGAAATTTTTTCAATCTTTTTCATGACCTTAACATCATATTTATCTTGGGAAATACTCTTCTTATTTAGTCTTTTTTCCGTAACAGACTCCCATTGAAACCATTTGCATTCATTTGAACTGTTAGTTGAGCCTATAAAATTTGTTTTCGACTTGCAAGTTTTGCAAAGATCCCAAGCGCATAAAGCCGACTCACTATCGCACATATCTTTTTTAACTAACTGAGAATCCTTCTTTCAACAAGAGCTTTTTGTAGAAATAGTTTCGAGGCCTTTAAATCAATATTGGCGTGATCCATACAAGCACAGGTATTTCTGTCAGAAACAGAAGGATTTTTTATAAAAAAAGGTTTTTGCCACGTAAAAGATATGTAGGACATATTATATTACTGTTCTCGGATTTAAACATTTTGTACAGATTTTTCATCGTATCAGACAGATATCGTTTTTGCTTTTTTATTTTACCGCGTGTAAAGGTTTCTTTCTGTCCAGCGCAAGCTCTACTAACGTCGTCCCTCATAAGAAAGTCATTTACTGTTGTGTTTTTTCTGGGCAGTGATTCCGGTAATTTTTTTTTTCATTGTCCAATATTTTTTTTAGTCTGTAACGTTTTAAAATTTTAGAAGCCATAACTGAGCAAATGTTTTTTTTTTTCTGAGTATACTTCTGTTTTAAAAGAATCAAAGTTTCCTTTGAATCTCGAACAGTCGACCTTAAGCTTTTGGTATCTTTATTATGTTTTTTTTAGATCTTTGTAATTTTTTTGTACTTTTGTTTCTTTGTTTCAGCATCTTTAAGTTTACCCTTTAAACGGTCAACTAGTAATTGTAATTCGCAATTTTTGTTTTTTAGCTGCTTATTATACGTTTTTACTCTTTTGTTTTCAGAAGTATTCTCATTAAATTTAGTTGGTATTGCAGCCAATTCTTCGTTTTCATTGCTTATAAATTCCGGTAATACATTGGCTTGAGTAATTGTACTACTTAAAGTATTGGTCATTTGACGTTCGGCAGCTTTTTTTAACTTCCTCGCACGTACATATTCTCTATTTTTAGCTCGCTCACGCTGAAGCATTTTTTCGGCATGTCACCTCTTCATCCGGTTGTCGTTGCTATTCAAAAACAGAATCAGTCAGTAACAATAAAAATAAAACTCAAATATACCACGATATACCTTTCTTTCTTTTATATTCGTCATTACGCGCTTTATCGAGCTTGATTTTCTCTCGATATCTCCGTGCTCTTTCAGCCGCCGTTAATTTTGTTGTTTTACTCTTGAAAATTAAAAAATAAAATCAAAATTAAGCATTTTAAGCTATGAAGCAATATATATCAAAAGTAATGCTCATGAAATATACGCCTATTTTGGTTTTTTTCGTAGGCAATTTATTTCTCAAATTCACAAATTATAAAAAAATGAGTTGAAACTATGTAAACAATGATTGTCAACCACAAGTTTTTACATTTAATATATTCACTTTTAAAAAATTAGCGTGACGCTCATGAAATTTTATCGTGCCCTACCATGGTGTTCACAAAAACTACGCAAATGCACACTTTTCTTAATAGATTTTTTTTGCTTATTCACTTTTGTAATAATTAAAGTTTATACTTTCCTTACGTTATTCACTTTATTTAAATGCAAATTGAAAACTAGTAATATTAGTTGAATTATAAAAAAGTGACGCTCAATGCAAATCGTGGGGACAACCTTTCTTTGCAACGCCAAATGCGCACTAATTAAGTTTTGACGACTATAACAAATCAAAACACTAGAAAGAAACGCAATAATTCGAAAACTGTTATTAAATGTTGCATATTTACTTTTTTCTTGATTTTATTTTATTTTGTTTACTAAAAATTCTAACGGGGGACACATGCTTTTGTATGGTAGGAGTCAGAGGAAGAAACAAAACACCATTCTGAATAAACAAAAAAACAAACATACAAATTTGAGAATTACGTTTTTTTGTTACATATTCCACGCTGATCACTCTCACATTTTTTTTCCTAAGATAGTAGTGTAAAGTGCGGGGACACAAAAATTGCGTTTTTTTAATTGACCCATATACATACATATTTGACTTGAACTCCTTTTGTATTAAACAACCAGTGAATTAATTTAAATAAATAAAATTGATGTTTTATTTACATGGTGCCGAAACCCGTGATGTTTTTAATAAATATGGAAAGGAATACAGTTTGCAAGAAATATAAATTAATACGCAGCAAACCAATTGTTTGCTGAACGGCCCCAGAGAAAAGTAGTAAAAGGCGGAAACATGCAATTTTCTAAGACCACCGAAGCCCCTGGCAATAGAGCACGATAAGGATATGGGCAAAGAATGGAAGCTGTGGAGGCAGCAGTATGAGTACTTTGAGGTAGCTACTGGCCTAAGCGCAAAACCAGTGAACATACAACTAGCAACCTTTATGTCAGCGATTGGCTATGCCAATTTGGCCATACAAATTTACAACTCACTGCCGACTAAAGATGGTGAAAAAGTACCGGAGGTAAAACAAAAATTCGAAAAATATTTCACACCAAAGTTGAACACGACCTTCGAGCGGTAAAAATTCCACAAAGTTGTATAAAATGAGGGCGATACAATCGCTACAAGTCCAAAATTGTAATTTCGAGCAGTTCGCTGATGGCCTTTTAAGACATCAACTCATATTAGGAATCAAAAGCGACACGCTAAGTACCAAGCTGGTATAAGATCACTTTCCGTTAGATAAAGTACTTCAAATTTGCCAAGCTACTGAACTAGCTCAGAAGCTAACGGCTCAAATAAATAATAATAATAAAGGAAAGAGTATAAATCTGTTACGACAACATAATAAAACAAAAACCTTTGACTGCAGAAATTGCGGGAAAAATCATGCAATACGCAGTTTTCCGGCATATTGCCAAGTTTGCAAAAAATGTAAAAAAGAAAACCATTTTGAGAAAATGTGCAAAACAAAAGCAAGAGCTAAAATTAACAAATACAGAGACGTTTCATATTGCGAACAAGAAACTTATACAAAGGACAGCGAAGGCAATGATTCCGAACTTTTTATCGGGTCAGGTACAAATAGTGTTAGTAATTATAAAGATAATTTCTCAGAAACAGTAGAAATCGAATATAGCAATTATATTATCAAATTGGACACCGGTGCACAGCGTAACGTATTGCCAAAAACTGTAGTGGATAAAATACAAAATGATAATAAAGAAATAAAAATTAAACCAACGATTGTGCAACATTTGGTAACAATAAACTGAAATTTTTAGACGAAATTATAGCCAGTTGTAAAATTGCAGGGAAATTGTGTAAAGTCAACTTCAAAATAGTAGATGAACATGTCAGACCTATATTAGGGGCAGAAGCGTGTGAAAAATTACAGCTGGTCAAAAGAGTACACGAACTCCAAATTGATAAAAACCTACATGATCGATAACCGAGAATTTGAAAATTTTCCGGCCAGGCGGGTAGCCATCAAAATTAGAGGTCAAGTAAAAAAGAAACTTGATAGCATGGTAAAAATGGGCGTAGTAGAGCAAACAAACTTACGAACTCCTGCGGTATCACCCTCGGTAGTGGTACGCAAAAATAATAAAATCAGAATTTGCATTGACCCAACAAGTGTAAACAGGAATATGCGAAAAATTGTTCTGGCAGGTACCAGTTACTGATCGCACAAAGCAAATTTTAAAATTTTCAACGCCTTGGGGTCGCTATTCATGCATATCATCAGAACCCGAAGTGTTTCAAAGTATTATGCAAAAACTATTTTCGAAACTGCCAAATGTAAAAGTAGCAATATACGATATACTAATACACACTAACAACCTACATGAATTACTTGCAACTACAAAGTGATCATAATTATTAGGGCAAATGGCCTAAAGCTAAACAAAGAAAAATGTCTATTTGAGCAGGACAAAATAAAATTTCTAGGCCACGTTATCAGCGACGTTGGCTTACACCCAGACCCAGACAAAATAGAGGCGGCCAGCCGTTTTAAAACTAAGGAAAACCGAAAACAACTGAAAAGAGTTTTAGGAAAATTTACATATTTGAGTACGTTCATTAAACATTTTTCGCACATTACAGCTCCCCTCCGGCAATTACTAGAAAAATCAAATTCATTTCATTGGGACTCTAGCCAACAAAAAGCTTTTGAAGAACTATTAGCAAACCCCCGGACTTAAATTATATGATGTCAACAAAGATGTAAAGTTACAGGTAGACTCCAGCTCATATGCTATGGGTGCAGTATTATTACAAGAGGAGCAACCAGTGGCGTACGCTTCCAAATCCCTTACAGAATGTCAATCTAGATATTCTCAATTAGAAAAGGAAGCACTTGCAGTCAAGTTTGGTTGCAAAAAATATCATCAGTACATATGCGGCAAACAAATTACCGTAGAATCCGACCACAAGCCGTTGGAATCAATTTTTCAGAAACCCTTGCATTCATCACCCTCAAGAGTACAAAGAATTAGGTTAAGCCTACTAACATACAATCCGAAAGTAATATTTAAGCCAGGCATTAATATGCACTTGGCAGATCCACTGAGTTGCGACTGTTTTAATGATATCAACAACGAAGAAGAAGAAAATCTAGAAATACAAACTATATTGGTAATCTCCGACAAGGAACTAGAAATCTTGAAAAAAGAAACAAAAAATGATGAAACCAGTACGTTGCTTATTAGCCTAATCCGCAACGGGTGGCCAAGATTAAAAGACGAGTTACCTGCAGACCTAAAGCAATTCTGGAATTTTAGGGATGAACTGTCAAGCAATGATGACATTATCTTGAAAGCTTCAAAAGTGTTCATACCTCCCAATATGAGAGCCAGTATTCTAAAACACATTCACAGCGGACATTTCAGTTATGCCAGAAACGTTCGAATGGTCAGTATTTTTTTGTCACAAATGAGCAAAGACTTGACACGTGCCACATGTCAAGTTTACCAGCGAAACAACAAAAAACTAATAATTGGTTAAAAAGAGATTCCTAGTCACGGCTTTGAAATAGGTGCTACAGACTTGTTTCACTTTAACAACGAAGAATAAATTATTTTCATCGACAGCTTTGAAAAACTCCGAAACAACACCCAAACAAGTAATTTTATTTCTGAAAGAAATATTTTCCACATTTGATCCACCGCTAACTTTAGAAACAGATAATGGACCTCAATTTTCAAGCAAAGAATTTCGAAGTTTTTCAACGAGCTGATAGCTAAGAACATACTCAAGAAATCAGCATACGATAACAGCGAGTACCACTTAGGACTTCTAAATTATAAGGAACACCCCTCGTGGCAATCTTGGGTCACCATCAAAACGCTTATTTGGCCATGGTATCCGAAGCATGTTGCCAACTGCAAAGGAAACATTGTTATCAGCTGAAAGTAAAAGAATCACAGAGTATCTAAAAGAAGAAAGGAAAGCAAAGCGCATATGCAAACCGTGGTGCCACCTACAATCCTCATCAGCCTATCGAGGGAAATACTGTCGTCATGCGCACTAATAATCAAAAAACCTGGACCCATAAAGACTCAAATCCACCCTCGATCATACCTACACGAAGATGCGAAGGGGAATTTGTACCGTCGAAATTTGGCTGATATTCGACCTACTCAAGCTGAAATAAAAACAACGCCAGAAGTCGTCGCAGAAAAATAAGAGTTCAACATTCCACCCAAAACTACTAGTACTCACTCGCCACCCGATATTATCAAACAACAATCCTCTGCCTACCGCTATCACCCAATCGGTAAATGACAACGTCAAATCACCACCTGTGCTAGGTGGTTATATGCGGTCATTACATTCATAAATATATATGTATGTATCTACATACATTATTATTGTGATATTTAAAAAAAATCTACATTATATACATTTTCACGTGTATGCACGTATGTACATATATATTAACTAAACTACCGCTGCGTACCTTTCCAATGTCTTGGATGATTTTGTCAAAATTGTACCTTCTTTTTTTTTGGTTTTCATTATTCTCTTGATGTTGATAACTTTGATCTTTTTCTTTATTACTTGTATTTTGCTAAACAAATTTTATTTCTCCTTCCTTGCTTACATCTGTTCTGATTTTTATAGGTACCTACATACATATTTGTATTAGCACATGTTCATATTAATGCAAGGTAATAAGATTCTTCCAGATTTTTTTTACAGTAATATATTACCGGGGGCTTTGAGCGCGGCGACCGAATCAATAAATTCCGTAACGAAAATAAAACTTAACACTACGTTTGTTCGCCTAGCTTATGTTAACCCCTAAAGTATGCTCTTGATTTCATTAACATACAGTATTACCAGAACAGACTTTTACATATAGGAAAACACAAAATGGCGTATTTACGAGCAATCATGATTGAAAAAAAAGAGATATACACAAACAACCAAACAGACAATTCGTAGGTTTTTAAGCTATTGCATAGCTTTAATCGCGGGCTTTGTGCGCGGCGACCGAATCAAAAAATTCAACACGCTCAAAAAGTGTAACTTGAATTAATATCAAAGAAAAAAATACTGCAAAAATAAAAAATAAATAATAATACTTGCATAAGTCCCCGACTGCCACACGTCTATTTTTTGTTGCCGTATTTCTATTTGTCTTAGTTGGTTAAATGTACATACCTAATATGTAAGTATGTATTTAGGCACTTTGCAGAAAAAAATTAATATTGTGTTGTAGTTAAAATTTCATGTCATTTCTTTTTTTCACGTTTTCAACATCTGTGCTTTTCACAAAGATGTTGTTAAGTGTAAAGAGCCTATTTGGCTAGCTAACGTCTTCGCCTCGTCTATTTTATTATTTCCCTGTACTTTGCCTTCGTCGGTTCCTATCAATTTACGTCTAGATAGATTTTTTTTTGCTTATTCACTTTTGTAATAATTAAAGTTTATACTTTCCTTACGTTATTCACTTTATTTAAATGCAAATTGAAAACTAGTAATATTAGTTGAATTATAAAAAAGTGACGCTCAATGCAAATCGTGGGGACAACCTTTCTTTCAACGCCAAATTCGCACTAATTAAGTTTTGACGACTATAACAAATCAAAACACTAGAAAGAAACGCAATAATTCGAAAACTGTTATTAAATGTTGCATATTTACTTTTTTTCTTGATTTTATTTTATTTTGTTTACTAAAAATTCTAACGGGGGACACATGCTTTTGTATGGTAGGAGTCAGAGGAAGAAACAAAACACCATTCTGAATAAACAAAAAAACAAACATACAAATTTGAGAATTACGTTTTTTTGTTACATATTCCACGCTGATCACTCTCACATTTTTTTTCCTAAAATAGTAGTGTAAAGTGCGGGGACACAAAAATTGCGTTTTTTTTAATTGACCCATATACATACATATTTGACTTGAACTCCTTTTATATTAAACAACCAGTGAATTAATTTAAATAAATAAAATTGATGTTTTATTTACATGGTGCCGAAACCCGTGATGTTTTTAATAAATATGGAAAGGAATACAGTTTGCAAGAAATATAAATTAATACGCAGCAAACCAATTGTTTGCTGAACGGCCCCAGAGAAAAGTAGTAAAAGGCGGAAACATGCAATTTTCTAAGACCACCGAAGCCCCTGGCAATAGAGCACGATAAGGATATGGGCAAAGAATGGAAGCTGTGGAGGCAGCAGTATGAGTACTTTGAGGTAGCTACTGGCCTAAGCGCAAAACCAGTGAACATACAACTAGCAACCTTTATGTCAGCGATTGGCTATGCGGCCATACAAATTTACAACTCACTGCCAACTAAAGATGGTGAAAAAGTACCGGAGGTAAAACAAAAATTCGAAAAATATTTCACACCAAAGTTGAACACGACCTTCGAGCGGTAAAAATTCCACAAAGTTGTATAAAATGAGGGCGATACAATCGCTACAAGTCCAAAATTGTAATTTCGAGCAGTTCGCTGATGGCCTTTTAAGACATCAACTCATATTAGGAATCAAAAGCGACACGCTAAGTACCAAGCTGGTATAAGATCACTTTCCGTTAGATAAAGTACTTCAAATTTGCCAAGCTACTGAACTAGCTCAGAAGCTAACGGCTCAAATAAATAATAATAATAAAGGAAAGAGTATAAATCTGTTACGACAACATAATAAAACAAAAACCTTTGACTGCAGAAATTGCGGGAAAAATCATGCAATACGCAGTTTTCCGGCATATTGCCAAGTTTGCAAAAAATGTAAAAAAGAAAACCATTTTGAGAAAATGTGCAAAACAAAATCAAGAGCTAAAATTAACAAATACAGAGACGTTTCATATTGCGAACAAGAAACTTATACAAAGGACAGCGAAGGCAATGATTCCGAACTTTTTATCGGGTCAGGTGCAAATAGTGTTAGTAATTATAAAGATAATTTCTCAGAAACAGTAGAAATCGAATATAGCAATTATATTATCAAATTGGACACCGGTGCACAGCGTAACGTATTGCCAAAAACTGTAGTGGATAAAATACAAAATGATAATAAAGAAATAAAAATTAAACCAACGATTGTGCAACATTTGGTAACAATAAACTGAAATTTTTAGACGAAATTATAGCCAATTGTAAAATTGCAGGGAAATTGTGTAGTCAACTTCAAAATAGTAGATGAACATGTCAGACCTATATTAGGGGCAGAAGCGTGTGAAAAATTACAGCTGGTCAAAAGAGTATACGAACTCCAAATTGATAAAAACCTACATGATCGATAACCCAGAATTTGAAAATTTTCCGGCCAGGCGGGTAGCCATCAAAATTAGAGGTCAAGTAAAAAAGAAACTTGATAGCATGGTAAAAATGGGCGTAGTAGAGCAAACAAACTTACGAACTCCTGCGGTATCACCCTCGGTAGTGGTACGCAAAAATAATAAAATCAGAATTTGCATTGACCCAACAAGTGTAAACAGGAATATGCGAAAAATTGTTCTGGCAGGTACCAGTTACTGATCGCACAAAGCAAATTTTAACATTTTCAACGCCTTGGGGTCGCTCTTCATGCATATCATCAGAACCCGAAGTGTTTCAAAGTATTATGCAAAAACTATTTTCGAAACTGCCAAATGTGAAAGTAGCAATATACGATATACTAATACACACTAACAACCTACATGAATTACTTGCAACTACAAAGTGATCATAATTATTAGGGCAAATGGCCTAAAGCTAAATAAAGAAAAATGTCTATTTGAGCAGGACAAAATAAAATTTCTAGGCCACGTTATCAGCGACGTTGGCTTACACCCAGACCCAGACAAAATAGAGGCGGCCAGCCGTTTTAAAACTAAGGAAAACCGAAAACAACTGAAAAGAGTTTTAGGAAAATTTACATATTTGAGTACGTTCATTAAATATTTTTCGCACATTACAGCTCCCCTCCGGCAATTACTAGAAAAATCAAATTCATTTCATTGGGACTCTAGCCAACAAAAAGCTTTTGAAGAACTATTAGCAAACCCCCGGACTTAAATTATATGATGTCAACAAAGATGTAAAGTTACAGGTAGACTCCAGCTCATATGCTATGGGTGCAGTATTATTACAAGAGGAGCAACCAGTGGCGTACGCTTCCAAATCCCTTACAGAATGTCAATCTAGATATTCTCAACTAGAAAAGGAAGCACTTGCAGTCAAGTTTGGTTGCGAAAAATATCATCAGTGCATATGCGGCAAACAAATTACCGTAGAATCCGACCACAAGCCGTTGGAATCAATTTTTCAGAAACCCTTGCATTCATCACCCTCAAGAGTACAAAGAATTAGGTTAAGCCTACTAACATACAATCCGAAAGTAATATTTAAGCCAGGCATTAATATGCACTTGGCAGATCCACTGAGTTGCGACTGTTTTAATGATATCAACAACGAAGAAGAAGAAAATCTAGAAATACAAACTATATTGGTAATCTCCGACAAGGAACTAGAAATCTTGAAAAAAGAAACAAAAAATGATGAAACCAGTACGTTGCTTATTAGCCTAATCCGCAACGGGTGGCCAAGATTAAAAGACGAGTTACCTGCAGACCTAAAGCAATTCTGGAATTTTAGGGATGAACTGTCAAGCAATGATGACATTATCTTGAAAGCTTCAAAAGTGTTCATACCTCCCAATATGAGAGCCAGTATTCTAAAACACATTCACAGCGGACATTTCAGTTATGCCAGAAACGTTCGAATGGTCAGTATTTTTTTGTCACAAATGAGCAAAGACTTGACACGTGCCACATGTCAAGTTTACCAGCGAAACAACAAAAAACTAATAATTGGTTAAAAAGAGATTCCTAGTCACGGCTTTGAAATAGGTGCTACAGACTTGTTTCACTTTAACAACGAAGAATAAATTATTTTCATCGACAGCTTTGAAAAACTCCGAAACAACACCCAAACAAGTAATTTTATTTCTGAAAGAAATATTTTCCACATTTGATCCACCGCTAACTTTAGAAACAGATAATGGACCTCAATTTTCAAGCAAAGAATTTCGAAGTTTTTCAACGAGCTGATAGCTAAGAACATACTCAAGAAATCAGCATACGATAACAGCGAGTACCACTTAGGACTTCTAAATTATAAGGAACACCCCTCGTGGCAATCTTGGGTCACCATCAAAACGCTTATTTGGCCATGGTATCCGAAGCATGTTGCCAACTGCAAAGGAAACATTGTTATCAGCTGAAAGTAAAAGAATCACAGAGTATCTAAAAGAAGAAAGGAAAGCAAAGCGCATATGCAAACCGTGGTGCCACCTACAATCCTCATCAGCCTATCGAGGGAAATACTGTCGTCATGCGCACTAATAATCAAAAAACCTGGACCCATAAAGACTCAAATCCACCCTCGATCATACCTACACGAAGATGCGAAGGGGAATTTGTACCGTCGAAATTTGGCTGATATTCGACCTACTCAAGCTGAAATAAAAACAACGCCAGAAGTCGTCGCAGAAAAATAAGAGTTCAACATTCCACCCAAAACTACTAGTACTCACTCGCCACCCGATATTATCAAACAACAATCCTCTGCCTACCGCTATCACCCAATCGGTAAATGACAACGTCAAATCACCACCTGTGCTAGGTGGTTATATGCGGTCATTACATTCATAAATATATATGTATGTATCTACATACATTATTATTGTGATATTTAAAAAAAATCTACATTATATACATTTTCACGTGTATGCACGTATGTACATATATATTAACTAAACTACCGCTGCGTACCTTTCCAATGTCTTGGATGATTTTGTCAAAATTGTACCTTCTTTTTTTTTGGTTTTCATTATTCTCTTGATGTTGATAACTTTGATCTTTTTCTTTATTACTTGTATTTTGCTAAACAAATTTTATTTCTCCTTCCTTGCTTACATCTGTTCTGATTTTTATAGGTACCTACATACATATTTGTATTAGCACATGTTCATATTAATGCAAGGTAATAAGATTCTTCCAGATTTTTTTTACAGTAATATATTACCGGGGGCTTTGAGCGCGGCGACCGAATCAATAAATTCCGTAACGAAAATAAAACTTAACACTACGTTTGTTCGCCTAGCTTATGTTAACCCCTAAAGTATGCTCTTGATTTCATTAACATACAGTATTACCAGAACAGACTTTTACATATAGGAAAACACAAAATGGCGTATTTACGAGCAATCATGATTGAAAAAAAGAGATATACACAAACAACCAAACAGACAATTCGTAGGTTTTTAAGCTATTGCATAGCTTTAATCGCGGGCTTTGTGCGCGGCGACCGAATCAAAAAATTCAACACGCTCAAAAAGTGTAACTTGAATTAATATCAAAGAAAAAAATACTGCAAAAATAAAAAATAAATAATAATACTTGCATAAGTCCCCGACTGCCACACGTCTATTTTTTGTTGCCGTATTTCTATTTGTCTTAGTTGGTTAAATGTACATACCTAATATGTAAGTATGTATTTAGGCACTTTGCAGAAAAAAATTAATATTGTGTTGTAGTTAAAATTTCATGTCATTTCTTTTTTTCACGTTTTCAACATCTGTGCTTTTCACAAAGATGTTGTTAAGTGTAAAGAGCCTATTTGGCTAGCTAACGTCTTCGCCTCGTCTATTTTATTATTTCCCTGTACTTTGCCTTCGTCGGTTCCTATCAATTTACGTCTAGATAGATTTTTTTTTGCTTATTCACTTTTGTAATAATTAAAGTTTATACTTTCCTTACGTTATTCACTTTATTTAAATGCAAATTGAAAACTAGTAATATTAGTTGAATTATAAAAAAGTGACGCTCAATGCAAATCGTGGGGACAACCTTTCTTTCAACGCCAAATTCGCACTAATTAAGTTTTGACGACTATAACAAATCAAAACACTAGAAAGAAACGCAATAATTCGAAAACTGTTATTAAATGTTGCATATTTACTTTTTTCTTGATTTTATTTTATTTTGTTTACTAAAAATTCTAACGGGGGACACATGCTTTTGTATGGTAGGAGTCAGAGGAAGAAACAAAACACCATTCTGAATAAACAAAAAAACAAACATACAAATTTGAGAATTACGTTTTTTTGTTACATATTCCACGCTGATCACTCACATTTTTTTTCCTAAAATAGTAGTGTAAAGTGCGGGGACACAAAAATTGCGTTTTTTTTAATTGACCCATATACATACATATTTGACTTGAACTCCTTTTATATTAAACAACCAGTGAATTAATTTAAATAAATAAAATTGATGTTTTATTTACATGGTGCCGAAACCCGTGATGTTTTTAATAAATATGGAAAGGAATACAGTTTGCAAGAAATATAAATTAATACGCAGCAAACCAATTGTTTGCTGAACGGCCCCAGAGAAAAGTAGTAAAAGGCGGAAACATGCAATTTTCTAAGACCACCGAAGCCCCTGGCAATAGAGCACGATAAGGATATGGGCAAAGAATGGAAGCTGTGGAGGCAGCAGTATGAGTACTTTGAGGTAGCTACTGGCCTAAGCGCAAAACCAGTGAACATACAACTAGCAACCTTTATGTCAGCGATTGGCTATGCGGCCATACAAATTTACAACTCACTGCCAACTAAAGATGGTGAAAAAGTACCGGAGGTAAAACAAAAATTCGAAAAATATTTCACACCAAAGTTGAACACGACCTTCGAGCGGTAAAAATTCCACAAAGTTGTATAAAATGAGGGCGATACAATCGCTACAAGTCCAAAATTGTAATTTCGAGCAGTTCGCTGATGGCCTTTTAAGACATCAACTCATATTAGGAATCAAAAGCGACACGCTAAGTACCAAGCTGGTATAAGATCACTTTCCGTTAGATAAAGTACTTCAAATTTGCCAAGCTACTGAACTAGCTCAGAAGCTAACGGCTCAAATAAATAATAATAATAAAGGAAAGAGTATAAATCTGTTACGACAACATAATAAAACAAAAACCTTTGACTGCAGAAATTGCGGGAAAAATCATGCAATACGCAGTTTTCCGGCATATTGCCAAGTTTGCAAAAAATGTAAAAAAGAAAACCATTTTGAGAAAATGTGCAAAACAAAATCAAGAGCTAAAATTAACAAATACAGAGACGTTTCATATTGCGAACAAGAAACTTATACAAAGGACAGCGAAGGCAATGATTCCGAACTTTTTATCGGGTCAGGTGCAAATAGTGTTAGTAATTATAAAGATAATTTCTCAGAAACAGTAGAAATCGAATATAGCAATTATATTATCAAATTGGACACCGGTGCACAGCGTAACGTATTGCCAAAAACTGTAGTGGATAAAATACAAAATGATAATAAAGAAATAAAAATTAAACCAACGATTGTGCAACATTTGGTAACAATAAACTGAAATTTTTAGACGAAATTATAGCCAATTGTAAAATTGCAGGGAAATTGTGTAGTCAACTTCAAAATAGTAGATGAACATGTCAGACCTATATTAGGGGCAGAAGCGTGTGAAAAATTACAGCTGGTCAAAAGAGTATACGAACTCCAAATTGATAAAAACCTACATGATCGATAACCCAGAATTTGAAAATTTTCCGGCCAGGCGGGTAGCCATCAAAATTAGAGGTCAAGTAAAAAAGAAACTTGATAGCATGGTAAAAATGGGCGTAGTAGAGCAAACAAACTTACGAACTCCTGCGGTATCACCCTCGGTAGTGGTACGCAAAAATAATAAAATCAGAATTTGCATTGACCCAACAAGTGTAAACAGGAATATGCGAAAAATTGTTCTGGCAGGTACCAGTTACTGATCGCACAAAGCAAATTTTAACATTTTCAACGCCTTGGGGTCGCTCTTCATGCATATCATCAGAACCCGAAGTGTTTCAAAGTATTATGCAAAAACTATTTTCGAAACTGCCAAATGTGAAAGTAGCAATATACGATATACTAATACACACTAACAACCTACATGAATTACTTGCAACTACAAAGTGATCATAATTATTAGGGCAAATGGCCTAAAGCTAAATAAAGAAAAATGTCTATTTGAGCAGGACAAAATAAAATTTCTAGGCCACGTTATCAGCGACGTTGGCTTACACCCAGACCCAGACAAAATAGAGGCGGCCAGCCGTTTTAAAACTAAGGAAAACCGAAAACAACTGAAAAGAGTTTTAGGAAAATTTACATATTTGAGTACGTTCATTAAATATTTTTCGCACATTACAGCTCCCCTCCGGCAATTACTAGAAAAATCAAATTCATTTCATTGGGACTCTAGCCAACAAAAAGCTTTTGAAGAACTATTAGCAAACCCCCGGACTTAAATTATATGATGTCAACAAAGATGTAAAGTTACAGGTAGACTCCAGCTCATATGCTATGGGTGCAGTATTATTACAAGAGGAGCAACCAGTGGCGTACGCTTCCAAATCCCTTACAGAATGTCAATCTAGATATTCTCAACTAGAAAAGGAAGCACTTGCAGTCAAGTTTGGTTGCGAAAAATATCATCAGTGCATATGCGGCAAACAAATTACCGTAGAATCCGACCACAAGCCGTTGGAATCAATTTTTCAGAAACCCTTGCATTCATCACCCTCAAGAGTACAAAGAATTAGGTTAAGCCTACTAACATACAATCCGAAAGTAATATTTAAGCCAGGCATTAATATGCACTTGGCAGATCCACTGAGTTGCGACTGTTTTAATGATATCAACAACGAAGAAGAAGAAAATCTAGAAATACAAACTATATTGGTAATCTCCGACAAGGAACTAGAAATCTTGAAAAAAGAAACAAAAAATGATGAAACCAGTACGTTGCTTATTAGCCTAATCCGCAACGGGTGGCCAAGATTAAAAGACGAGTTACCTGCAGACCTAAAGCAATTCTGGAATTTTAGGGATGAACTGTCAAGCAATGATGACATTATCTTGAAAGCTTCAAAAGTGTTCATACCTCCCAATATGAGAGCCAGTATTCTAAAACACATTCACAGCGGACATTTCAGTTATGCCAGAAACGTTCGAATGGTCAGTATTTTTTTGTCACAAATGAGCAAAGACTTGACACGTGCCACATGTCAAGTTTACCAGCGAAACAACAAAAAACTAATAATTGGTTAAAAAGAGATTCCTAGTCACGGCTTTGAAATAGGTGCTACAGACTTGTTTCACTTTAACAACGAAGAATAAATTATTTTCATCGACAGCTTTGAAAAACTCCGAAACAACACCCAAACAAGTAATTTTATTTCTGAAAGAAATATTTTCCACATTTGATCCACCGCTAACTTTAGAAACAGATAATGGACCTCAATTTTCAAGCAAAGAATTTCGAAGTTTTTCAACGAGCTGATAGCTAAGAACATACTCAAGAAATCAGCATACGATAACAGCGAGTACCACTTAGGACTTCTAAATTATAAGGAACACCCCTCGTGGCAATCTTGGGTCACCATCAAAACGCTTATTTGGCCATGGTATCCGAAGCATGTTGCCAACTGCAAAGGAAACATTGTTATCAGCTGAAAGTAAAAGAATCACAGAATATCTAAAAGAAGAAAGGAAAGCAAAGCGCATATGCAAACCGTGGTGCCACCTACAATCCTCATCAGCCTATCGAGGGAAATACTGTCGTCATGCGCACTAATAATCAAAAAACCTGGACCCATAAAGACTCAAATCCACCCTCGATCATACTTACACGAAGATGCGAAGGGGAATTTGTACCGTCGAAATTTGGCTGATATTCGACCTACTCAAGCTGAAATAAAAACAACGCCAGAAGTCGTCGCAGAAAAATAAGAGTTCAACATTCCACCCAAAACTACTAGTACTCACTCGCCACCCGATATTATCAAACAACAATCCTCTGCCTACCGCTATCACCCAATCGGTAAATGACAACGTCAAATCACCACCTGTGCTAGGTGGTTATATGCGGTCATTACATTCATAAATATATATGTATGTATCAACATACATTATTATTGTGATATTTAAAAAAAATCTACATTATATACATTTTCACGTGTATGCACTTATGTACATATATATTAACTAAACTACCGCTGCGTACCTTTCCAATGTCTTGGATGATTTTGTCAAAATTGTACATTCTTTTTTTTTGGTTTTCATTATTCTCTTGATGTTGATAACTTTGATCTTTTTCTTTATTACTTGTATTTTGCTAAACAAATTTTATTTCTCCTTCCTTGCTTACATCTGTTCTGATTTTTATAGGTACCTACATACATATTTGTATTAGCACATGTTCATATTAATGCAAGGTAATAAGATTCTTCCAGATTTTTTTTACAGTGATATATTAACGGGGGCTTTGAGCGCGGCGACCGAATCAATAAATTCCGTAACGAAAATAAAACTTAACACTACGTTTGTTCGCCTAGCTTATGTTAACCCCTAAAGTATGCTCTTGATTTCATTAACATACAGTATTACCAGAACAGACTTTTACATATAGGAAAACACAAAATGGCGTATTTACGAGCAATCATGATTAAAAAAAAAGAGATATACACAAACAACCAAACAGACAATTCGTAGGTTTTTAAGCTATTGCATAGCTTTAATCGCGGGCTTTGTGCGCGGCGACCGAATCAAAAAATTCAACACGCTCAAAAAGTGTAACTTGAATTAATATCAAAGAAAAAAATACTGCAAAAATAAATAATTATACTTGCATAAGTTGATAAAAAAAATGCTATGCAATAGCTTCGCCGCGGCAGTCCCCGACTGCCACACGTCTATTTTTTGTTGCCGTATTTCTATTTGTCTTAGTTGGTTAAATGTACATACCTAATATGTAAGTATGTATTTAGGCACTTTGCAGAAAAAAATTAATATTGTGTTGTAGTTAAAATTTCATGTCATTTCTTTTTTTCACGTTTTCAACATCTGTGCTTTTCACAAAGATGTTGTTAAGTGTAAAGAGCCTATTTGGCTAGCTAACGTCTTCGCCTCGTCTATTTTATTATTGCCCTGTACTTTGCCTTCGTCGGTTCCTATCAATTTACGTCTAGATAGATTTTTTTTGCTTATTCACTTTTGTAATAATTAAAGTTTATACTTTCCTTACGTTATTCACTTTATTTAAATGCAAATTGAAAACTAGTAATATTAGTTGAATTATAAAAAAGTGACGCTCAATGCAAATCGTGGGGACAACCTTTCTTTCAACGCCAAATTCGCACTAATTAAGTTTTGACGACTATAACAAATCAAAACACTAGAAAGAAACGCAATAATTCGAAAACTGTTATTAAATGTTGCATATTTACTTTTTTCTTGATTTTATTTTATTTTGTTTACTAAAAATTCTAACGGGGGACACATGCTTTTGTATGGTAGGAGTCAGAGGAAGAAACAAAACACCATTCTGAATAAACAAAAAAACAAACATACAAATTTGAGAATTACGTTTTTTTGTTACATATTCCACGCTGATCACTCTCACATTTTTTTCCTAAAATAGTAGTGTAAAGTGCGGGGACACAAAAATTGCGTTTTTTTTAATTGACCCATATACATACATATTTGACTTGAACTCCTTTTATATTAAACAACCAGTGAATTAATTTAAATAAATAAAATTGATGTTTTATTTACATGGTGCCGAAACCCGTGATGTTTTTAATAAATATGGAAAGGAATACAGTTTGCAAGAAATATAAATTAATACGCAGCAAACCAATTGTTTGCTGAACGGCCCCAGAGAAAAGTAGTAAAAGGCGGAAACATGCAATTTTCTAAGACCACCGAAGCCCCTGGCAATAGAGCACGATAAGGATATGGGCAAAGAATGGAAGCTGTGGAGGCAGCAGTATGAGTACTTTGAGGTAGCTACTGGCCTAAGCGCAAAACCAGTGAACATACAACTAGCAACCTTTATGTCAGCGATTGGCTATGCGGCCATACAAATTTACAACTCACTGCCGACTAAAGATGGTGAAAAAGTACCGGAGGTAAAACAAAAACTCGAAAAATATTTCACACCAAAGTTGAACACGACCTTCGAGCGGTAAAAATTCCACAAAGTTGTATAAAATGAGGGCGATACAATCGCTACAAGTCCAAAATTGTAATTTCGAGCAGTTCGCTGATGGCCTTTTAAGACATCAACTCATATTAGGAATCAAAAGCGACACGCTAAGTACCAAGCTGGTATAAGATCACTTTCCGTTAGATAAAGTACTTCAAATTTGCCAAGCTACTGAACTAGCTCAGAAGCTAACGGCTCAAATAAATAATAATAATAAAGGAAAGAGTATAAATCTGTTAAGACAACATAATAAAACAAAAACCTTTGACTGCAGAAATTGCGGGAAAAATCATGCAATACGCAGTTTTCCGGCATATTGCCAAGTTTGCAAAAAATGTAAAAAAGAAAACCATTTTGAGAAAATGTGCAAAACAAAAGCAAGAGCTAAAATTAACAAATAAAGAGACGTTTCATATTGCGAACAAGAAACTTATACAAAGGACAGCGAAGGCAATGATTCCGAACTTTTTATCGGGTCAGGTACAAATAGTGTTAGTAATTATAAAGATAATTTCTCAGAAACAGTAGAAATCGAATATAGCAATTATATTATCAAATTGGACACCGGTGCACAGCGTAACGTATTGCCAAAAACTGTAGTGGATAAAATACAAAATGATAAAGAAATAAAAATTAAACCAACGATTGTGCAACATTTGGTAACAATAAACTGAAATTTTTAGACGAAATTATAGCCAGTTGTAAAATTGCAGGGAAATTGTGTAAAGTCAACTTCAAAATAGTAGATGAACATGTCAGACCTATATTAGGGGCAGAAGCGTGTGAAAAATTACAGCTGGTCAAAGGAGTATACGAACTCCAAATTGATAAAAACCTACATGATCGATAACCCAGAATTTGAAAATTTTCCGGCCAGGCGGGTAGCCATCAAAATTAGAGGTCAAGTAAAAAAGAAACTTGATAGCATGGTAAAAATGGGCGTAGTAGAGCAAACAAACTTACGAACTCCTGCGGTATCACCCTCGGTAGTGGTACGCAAAAATAATAAAATCAGAATTTGCATTGACCCAACAAGTGTAAACAGGAATATGCGAAAAATTGTTCTGGCAGGTACCAGTTACTGATCGCACAAAGCAAATTTTAACATTTTCAACGCCTTGGGGTCGCTATTCATGCATATCATCAGAACCCGAAGTGTTTCAAAGTATTATGCAAAAACTATTTTCGAAACTGCCAAATGTAAAAGTAGCAATATACGCTTTACTAATACACACTAACAACCTACATGAATTACTTGCAACTACAAAGTGATCATAATTATTAGGGCAAATGGCCTAAAGCTAAACAAAGAAAAATGTCTATTTGAGCAGGACAAAATAAAATTTCTAGGCCACGTTATCAGCGACGTTGGCTTACACCCAGACCCAGACAAAATAGAGGCGGCCAGCCGTTTTAATACTAAGGAAAACCGAAAACCACTGAAAAGAGTTTTAGGAAAATTTACATATTTGAGTACGTTCATTAAACATTTTTCGCACATTACAGCTCCCCTCCGGCAATTACTAGAAAAATCAAATTCATTTCATTGGGACTCTAGCCAACAAAAAGCTTTTGAAGAACTATTAGCAAACCCCCGGACTTAAATTATATGATGTCAACAAAGATGTAAAGTTACAGGTAGACTCCAGCTCATATGCTATGGGTGCAGTATTATTACAAGAGGAGCAACCAGTGGCGTACGCTTCCAAATCCCTTACAGAATGTCAATCTAGATATTCTCAACTAGAAAAGGAAGCACTTGCAGTCAAGTTTGGTTGCGAAAAATATCATCAGTGCATATGCGGCAAACAAATTACCGTAGAATCCGACCACAAGCCGTTGGAATCAATTTTTCAGAAACCCTTGCATTCATCACCCTCAAGAGTACAAAGAATTAGGTTAAGCCTACTAACATACAATCCGAAAGTAATCCAGGCATTAATATGCACTTGGCAGATCCACTGAGTTGCGACTGTTTTAATGATATCAACAACGAAGAAGAAGAAAATCCAGAAATACAAACTATAGACGAAATTTTTAGACGAAATTATAGCCAGTTGTAAAATTGCAGGGAAATTGTGTAAAGTCAACTTCAAAATAGTAGATGAACATGTCAGACCTATTTTAGGGGCAGAAGCGTGTGAAAAATTACAGCTGGTCAAAAGAGTATACGAACTCCAAATTGATAAAAACCTACATGATCGATAACCCAGAATTTGAAAATTTTCCGGCCAGGCGGGTAGCCATCAAAATTAGAGGTCAAGTAAAAAAGAAACTTGATAGCATGGTAAAAATGGGCGTAGTAGAGCAAACAAACTTACGAACTCCTGCGGTATCACCCTCGGTAGTGGTACGCAAAAATAAAATCAGAATTTGCATTGACCCAACAAGTGTAAACAGGAATATGCGAAAAATTGTTCTGGCAGGTACCAGTTACTGATCGCACAAAGCAAATTTTAACATTTTCAACGCCTTGGGGTCGCTATTCATGCATATCATCAGAACCCGAAGTGTTTTAAAGTATTATGCAAAAACTATTTTCGAAACTACCAAATGTAAAAGTAGCAATATACGATATACTAATACACACTAACAACCTACATGAATTACTTGCAACTACAAAGTGATCATAATTATTAGGGCAAATGGCCTAAAGCTAAACAAAGAAAAATATCTATTTGAGCAGGACAAAATAAAATTTCTAGGCCACGTTATCAGCGACGTTGGCTTACACCCAGACCCAGACAAAATAGAGGCGGCCAGCCGTTTTAAAACTAAGGAAAACCGAAAACAACTGAAAAGAGTTTTAGGAAAATTTACATATTTGAGTACGTTCATTAAACATTTTTCGCACATTACAGCTCCCCTCCGGCAATTACTAGAAAAATCAAATTCATTTTATTGGGACTCTAGCCAACAAAAAGCTTTTGAAGAACTATTAGCAAACCCCCGGACTTAAATTATATGATGTCAACAAAGATGTAAAGTTACAGGTAGACTCCAGCTCATATGCTATGGGTGCAGTATTATTACAAGAGGAGCAACCAGTGGCGTACGCTTCCAAATCCCTTACAGAATGTCAATCTAGATATTCTCAACTAGAAAAGGAAGCACTTGCAGTCAAGTTTGGTTGCGAAAAATATCATCAGTGCATATGCGGCAAACAAATTACCGTAGAATCCGACCACAAGCCGTTGGAATCAATTTTTCAGAAACCCTTGCATTCATCACCCTCAAGAGTACAAAGAATTAGGTTAAGCCTACTAACATACAATCCGAAAGTAATATTTAAGCCAGGCATTAATATGCACTTGGCAGATCCACTGAGTTGCGACTGTTTTAATGATATCAACAACGAAGAAGAAGAAAATCTAGAAATACAAACTATATTGGTAATCTCCGACAAGGAACTAGAAATCTTGAAAAAAGAAACAAAAAATGATGAAACCAGTACGTTGCTTATTAGCCTAATCCGCAACGGGTGGCCAAGATTAAAAGACGAGTTACCTGCAGACCTAAAGCAATTCTGGAATTTTAGGGATGAACTGTCAAGCAATGATGACATTATCTTGAAAGCTTCAAAAGTGTTCATACCTCCCAATATGAGAGCCAGTATTCTAAAACACATTCACAGCGGACATTTCAGTTGTGCCAGAAACGTTCGAATGGTCAGTATTTTTTGTCACAAATGAGCAAAGACTTGACACGTGCCGCATGTCAAGTTTACCAGCGAAACAACAAAAAACTAATAATTGGTTAAAAAGAGATTCCTAGTCACGGCTTTGAAATAGGTGCTACAGACTTGTTTCACTTTAATAACGAAGAATACATTATTTTCATCGACAGCTTTGAAAAACTACGAAACAACACCCAAACAAGTAATTTTATTTCTGAAAGAAATATTTTCCACATTTGATCCACCGCTAACTTTAGAAACAGATAATGGACCTCAATTTTCAAGCAAAGAATTTCGAAGTTTTTCAACGAGCTGATAGCTAAGAACATACTCAAGAAATCAGCATACGATAACAGCGAGTACCACTTAGGACTTCTAAATTATAAGGAACACCCCTCGTGGCAATCTTGGGTCACCATCAAAACGCTTATTTGGCCATGGTATCCGAAGCATGTTGCCAACTGCAAAGGAAACATTGTTATCAGATGAAAGTAAAAGAATCACAGAATATCTAAAAGAAGAAAGGAAAGCAAAGCGCATATGCAAACCGTGGTGCCACCTACAATCCTCATCAGCCTATCGAGGGAAATACTGTCGTCATGCGAACTAATAATCAAAAAACCTGGACCCATAAAGACTCAAATCCACCCTCGATCATACCTACACGAAGATGCGAAGGGGAATTTGTACCGTCGAAATTTGGCTGATATTCGACCTACTCAAGCTGAAATAAAAACAACGCCAGAAGTCGTCGCAGAAAAATAAGAGTTCAACATTCCACCCAAAACTACTAGTACTCACTCGCCACCCGATATTATCAAACAACAATCCTCTGCCTACCGCTATCACCCAATCGGTAAATGACAACGTCAAATCACCACCTGTGCTAGGTGGTTATATGCGGTCATTACATTCATAAATATATATGTATGTATCTACATACATTATTATTGTGATATTTAAAAAAATCTACATTATATACATTTTCACGTGTATGCACTTATGTACATATATATTAACTAAACTACCGCTGCGTACCTTTCCAATGTCTTGGATGATTTTGTCAAAATTGTACCTTCTTTTTTTTTTGGTTTTCATTATTCTCTTGATGTTGATAACAGTGATCTTTTTCTTTATTACTTGTATTTTGCTAAACAAATTTTATTTCTCCTTCCTTGCTTACATCAGTTCTGATTTTTATAGGTACCTACATACATATTTGTATTAGCACATGTTCATATTAATGCAAGGTAATAAGATTCTTCCAGATTTTTTTTACAGTGATATATTAACGGGGGCTTTGAGCGCGGCGACCGAATCAATAAATTCCGTAACGAAAATAAAACAACACTACGTTTGTTCGCCTAGCTTATGTTAACCCCTAAAGTATGCTCTTGATTTCATTAACATACAGTATTACCAGAACAGACTTTTACATATAGGAAAACACAAAATGGCGTATTTACGAGCAATCATGATTGAAAAAAAAGAGATATACACAAACAACCAAACAGACAATTCGTAGGTTTTTAAGCTATTGCATAGCTTTAATCGCGGGCTTTGTGCGCGGCGACCGAATCAAAAAATTCAACACGCTCAAAAAGTGTAACTTGAATTAATATCAAAGAAAAAAATACTGCAAAAATAAAAAATAAATAATTATACTTGCATAAGTTGATAAAAAAAATGCTATGCAATAGCTTCGCCGCGGCAGTCCCCGACTGCCACACGTCTATTTTTTGTTGCCGTATTTCTATTTGTCTTAGTTGGTTAAATGTACATACCTAATATGTAAGTATGTATTTAGGCACTTTGCAGAAAAAAATTAATATTGTGTTGTAGTTAAAATTTCATGTCATTTCTTTTTTTCACGTTTTCAACATCTGTGCTTTTCACAAAGATGTTGTTAAGTGTAAAGAGCCTATTTGGCTAGCTAACGTCTTCGCCTCGTCTATTTTATTATTGCCCTGTACTTTGCCTTCGTCGGTTCCTATCAATTTACGTCTAGATATTTAATTTATTTATTTTTGTAGAGAGAAGTAACACTCAAGCAATTAATATGCCCACCAACCAGTAGGTGTGTTATTTTCTTTGTGGAAAGGGATAGTAAGAATGAACAGGTGGCGAAAGTGAGAAAGCTTAATTGCTTTACAACTCTGATATTGCGCATTATGTAATTTTGCGGTGTTGCAACGCCTCTGCTGTCAAGTAGGCACATTAAATTTGTTTAAGCTGTGTAGCCATTTTTTAAATTAATTATTTTACTTCGCCGGCGATTTTGCTACAATACCGAAGAAGTAGGGCGCTGTGATATACACTAGCATACACCAGTATCAATTGCTGCCGGTACCGTTCAGTGACCAGTGCTATGCCTTCGTCACTTAAATTAGTCAATTTTATTAACGCATGTGGATATAGCACCCGGTATCGTGGCGAGGCCGTTTGCTTATTTGCTGCAGTGCTAACTCCTCACTCCCACAATGCAGGTTTCTCTGTCAATCAGATAAATTTAGGCTATTGACCCAGCTGGTGGTTTACCTGAATTGAATGCCAAGTTGCGAAGACATAACACTAACATCGTACGTATTGACAGCATGAATAAATAAATAAAAAACATGGAGTCATGTCATCATGGCGTGTAGACGGCAATTAGTAGTGAAGGTCTACTAATGAGTTGCCACAAGCATCAAAGACAAGCATTCATATATAATTACCCTTATAGTGTATACATTGCGAATATTTTGTTCAAGTGAAATAGATCCCACGAACCAAAAATGGCGAACAAAATAATACACAATCACAACAACGATACACAATTGGCGATCTCATTTTTAAGGAAAGGTACACATTTCATGTGAACTTTCATTTCCGATAAGGATGACCCACCCACAGCAAACAATAATTTTTTTTTTAAAGAAAATAACTATTTTTTAATTTATTTTTAATCGCGCTTGCCTAGATATCTTTTTTCAAAGAATTTAGAAAATTTTGTTTGTTGAGGGTTTTTAGCTAGTCTACATACATTCATTTCATTGGTGCTAATGCCAAATCATCAGTATACCAATGAAATGCATGTATATATACTATCTAAAAAACCCTCAACAAACAAAAGTTTTTGAAAATAACTATATTTTATATAATTTCCCAATTAAATAATTTTCGAATTAAATGAGGTCACTTCCAAGTTAAAAACAACCATACTAATATATTTTCAATATTTCGCAACCCCTATGTTTTTTATATAGAAGTTGCATTAAGATCGAAAAACGAATTATTAATATAAATATTATCTTTTATAGAATCTTTTCATTCTGTTCCAATAAAAGACGAACCACAAAACACTTCAACTTCTCCACCAGTGAGCCCAATTGATATGGAAACGCAAGAAAAAATAAAACTAGAACGAAAACGTCAAAGAAATCGCGTAGCAGCATCAAAATGTCGGAAAAGAAAACTTGAGCGCATTTCAAAATTAGAAGAAAAAGTGAAGATATTAAAGGGAGAAAATACAGACCTGGGATCAATATTAAAAAATCTTAAAGAACATGTTGCTCAATTGAAGCAGCAGGTAATAGAACATATAGAGTCTGGATGCAGCATAAGCGGGAGTACTCTGTTGCAAACAAAGTAGTTTACATATTGACAAATACCTGAAATGTAGAAAAACATTTAATAATAAAAAGTAGCTGTTACAAGGTGCGCTTCGTCACATCCATCGCAATGCAGTTAAATAAAAAATGTGGAATACTCTTTTTCAAACCACTTTCTCACGGGATTGATTAAAAGAACTCAGTCCTTTCTACACGCGGTAGGTTAGGCTAGAAAGGCTGGTGTGAGGCAAACCTCACCCTTACCAATATACTCATATGGTCCATTGTAATGCATTAAAAAGTGAAAGGATATAGTGAAAAAAGAAAGATAAATAGTGAAAGAATATGAATCGAGAAAGTAGTAGGAGATAGAAATCAGACAAAGAGAGAACAACCCTGTTAAAAAATATTCTTCAGGCGAACTACACCCAGTCTCCTGTTGCGCAGCTAGGTCATGCCCAGTACGAATCCCGTCGAAATACGTGAGCGCACAGTCTGAGACACCCCCTACTTCGCCTAAGAATCTACTACCTATCCATCTCAGCCTGCCGTTCTGCTGCCTGGGAGAGTGACATAGAATGTGTTCCACTGTCTCCGGCTCATACAGCCCGCAAATATCCGACAAGTCGGATGCTATATCACAGCCATCATGGCAATAAGACAGTGGCCCGTGATAACACCTATCATTGTTCTAACGCCGACCTTACTTCTGCCCAGTAGCGAATCTGATTCGGACTTACTAAGCACCGGTCATAGCGCACGCGATAGCCGGCAGTCCGTTCGGGTCCTCCACGCCCTATTAGTTCTGCTCAGAGCCCATTCTCTGATCCTACCAAAAAGAAGCTTATCGGAGGTCTAGCCGCCTTTAGATAGTCCTGCTCCTGCATTTCTGAGCCCAATATGGCTAATTCGTCAGCCATTTCATTGCCGATGATGTTGTATTACCCGGTAGCCAACGTAATCTTAGCTCATAAACCTCTAGGATTTCTCCCAGAGTCCTACAATTATCGACTAGCTTAGAGCTCACGTGACAGCCTATTAAGGCCTTAAGAGCCGCCACGGAAATAGTGATCGCCGAGTCCCTAGCGATGTTGTCCCTTACCAATTTTACGGTCCTCGATATCCCTGAAACGGAAGACACTGCATTCCTCAGGGAACCTATATGACCTTCTGATGTCCAAATTCTCAATGTAGACCACCGCGCCCGCGCCCCTCATTATTGAGTCATCAGTGAATATAGCAAATATCATATACAATCTGCTCTTACATGACCATCTCCCTAGTCGTCAATACTACCTCCGGCAAACGCCCAAAATATACCTTAGTACCCACATAATCAGTGGAGACGGGCGAAGCTAAGTAAAAACCTCCATTTTCATTCTCACTATAGATCCGCGAGTGACCATGCATAAAATATCCTGACAGTGCTAACTCCCTCAGCCCAAGAATGCTCCTGGCTGTCATTCCAGGGGTACTTCTATTCCATGACAGCTTGCTGTCTAGAAAGACACCTAGATACTTAGCAGTATCAGGTAGCTTAAGCATCAGAGCTATCTACTCAATCAGGAACAGCGGAGCTCCTAAATCACTGAATGCTTGGGTGTATTCCCTGGTTTGCAGTCCCTGCTCCATATAACCCACCACATCATGAAGTGCGCTCTCAACAGGCTTACCTTTACGATTGGCGTGTTGAGCGCCACTGATGATGCCTGTGTCGATCCTCGTCCTCAGATGTAGATGAATCAGTGTATTCAAGAGGAAGATTGGTTTAAAATCCTTGGGCTTCGAGTGACCGGTTTTTCCTGCCTTAGAAATAAAAATAACTGACCTCTCCACCCTCTAGGAATGTACCCAATTAGCACGCAAACCCTGAAAAGTTCAGCATCGCTGGAAAGATGCCATCTGGTTACCTTACCCAAAGTATGCGTAACTCTTAAGATTACTATTCACCAGTCCCGAAAAAGAATCCAAATTCGTCCTTCTTGGGCTCCTATAAGGTCACATTTTTGACTTCTCAGAGATTACACTAAAGGACAGGCGACTATGGTCAGAGAATGAAAATTCCAAAGCCACCCTCTAGGCTTCTAATAATCCCCTACAGTTCGTCAAAGTTATATCTCTTGCTGCCTCCCTATCCCTAATTCTGAAAGTTGGCGTATTCACTTACAGATATAAAGATTTTTGGTAATAATAAAATCAAACATGGACTCACACCTATTGTTGATGTCGGCAATAACCCTTTGGGTTTGGTATGCATTGGCGTCACAGTCTAGTACCAGCCTCAAGCCCTTTCAGCCTGAGTACTCCACCAAATCATTTACTTTTTCGGTAGCCTCGTAAGGTAAGTATACTGATGCTAGTACCAAGACCGTTCTGTCTCTGGGTTTCCTTGTCACGACCGTGAGGTCTCCATTACTGAAAGAATAAGAAATCATAAATTTATGTCCATTTCTTGCCAGTATACAAGTTCGTACCTTCTTATAATTGTGGGGTACGAACGATGTATACCCCGTGACTTTTAATCCAACTACCCGGTTGTTTTTGATCCGAGGCTCTTGGATTACGGCCTCGTCCACGTTTTTGCGGATGAGATGAGTTGCTAATTCGGTTGAAGCTTATTCGCAGTGATGCAGGTTTATCTGCACCTTTTTGAGCCTCTTTAGGGTCTATCATTATTAGGAAACCTAAACCTGACATACCATAACCCAGTTATCGCAACCCCTACCATCGAATACAGGTATTTGAAAGTTTCTCGGTCCACTGCGAACTCCCTTGGTTCTCTTGACAATCCAGTGAAGCTAACAGCTTCCTCTATGACCTCCTCCGGTTTAAGAGGTGGATGTAGCAATACCGTGATTACCGGCCTCAGTAACAATTCAGACGCCAGTATAACGTACAATTTGGTTTCCGAGCAAGCGCTGCCACACATGTCATTAGCGGCCTTTAAAAACTAAGGTTTTTTCGTCGCCACAATTGATAGTTTTGACACCTTTCCTCCAGTCTGCCCTTTTGAACGCTACCTTGTCCGGATTTCCTTTGACACCGAGGATTTCATCGAGCACCTGCCACCTCTTGACACTAATCCCTCCATCAGGATTCGTATGATCGATGACAGCTGCTAGAACACCATCTGCCTAACGGCGCCCTCAGTTTCTTCGACGACGAAGGTTGGTCTTCTCTGAAGGTTCTCTTACAGAAATCATTAACAGAACCGACCATATCCTGTCCAATACTCTTATCGCTGCGGCTTTCTGATCATCACCGTACCCCACCCTGGCCTGTCCAGCAACACCGATAGAGCCGTGGATTAATGCGAATCACGCAACGTTCTTTCGATGATTCCTCAGCATAGGCCTTACCGCACATCGAGCAAGAAGAGAAGAGTCCTCGGCCATCTTTTCCAGAAAGTTCAAAGAGCCTATCACACCACTCTTGTCTCTGTCGAAACTTGTTCGGCTTTTTGATGTGACCTGTTCTGTCACATCCTGTACAGCAATAGGCTTTGATGCACTCGCCAATCCCCTCTCCATCACGATTGCGACCAAAGAGGACGGCGATCCAACCCCATGATCCTGACTACGAGCCGAAATCATAGTTATTTCGTGCTCGTCATCAGCCGATTGGGAAGTCACCCCGTCAGTCACTGTCGGTTCTGTTAGTTACTGACGTTCCTGTAGCAGAATATCCATGTGGAACTCAGCAGATCCGAGTGCGAATCTGACAGCGAATCTGCCGAGTTGATTGGTTTAGTTCGCTTAGTTGTTTCAGATGGATTTCAATCTGGTTAATGGTTGTTTTAAATACTTTAGTTATCTCTTGTGGTGTGCTAGTATGATCTATGTGCCGCAGTTGAGCACATGAAGTGTGTAGGGTGTTAGATAAACCAAAATGACTTTGGATTGTGGTAAACGTACCTTTGAGTGTGCAGCTCGCTTCGATCTCTATTATTCCGGTGTCGTTTATTGTATATTGGGTATCTCTAAGTTTGTGGTGGTAGCGAAGATCCATTTATTTGGATATTTAGTTGTGTCCAGGTGGAGTTGTCTGTCAACCGAATGAACTTGCATTTAGCTGTTTGTCGGCTGTTGAAAACGTCGATTTTACAGGAATCACTCCCCTCATTCTTTCAAAGTTTGAACTGCTGGTTATTGCATATGGATACATCAGCCTTAGGCGCAGCACAGTTTGATATCTCATGGATTGTGAATGGAATGTATTCGTCTCTATGGGGGTTTATAGCAAGATATGCTTCTTTGACTTTCATTAATTTTTATAATTGTAAAGGGTCCGCCAGATACCTTTTTTTGCACACATACTCTTACATAATATGATGTAGTAAATCGTAATAAAAAAAAAATTCAAATTCAAATTTTTTCATGGTACGTTGTTTTGCATTTTAAGAGACGATATGTATCATGCGATTTCAAACTTTGCAGTTAAAATCAGTTTTGACAATTGAATACAATGGAGAATTCTTAAAGAAAATATAAATTTTCTTTTATTTTAAAGTTTTGAAGTGAAATTTAAAATTATATATTTACATATTTAAATTAGTTTGATTAAAATCATTAATTTTCTAGCTTATAAGCAATCTGTGTAAAATATTAAGATAAAGTAGGATCTTGCACTTTAGCGTTAATAGATAAATATATTTATGCAGAAATAATATTTTGTCAACATATTTCCCGAGAAGTCTGTCTCTTCAAGTATTCTTCCAGGAGCACAGTGGCTGAAAATCGTTTTTCATTGGCCAAAAGTCTAATTTTTTTTTCACCGATTTTTAAAATTTTTACGCCTTTTTGTAACTAATATATCCAGATTAAGGTAGCCAAAAAATTAGGTTAAAATATTGGTAATTGTGGACGTGGCATGCTGTCAAACTCAACTGTTTTTTTTAATTTCAGAAAAAGGTGTTTTTCTTTTGTTTTTTATCAAAAATAAATGGTTACTACTCGCAAGCTATCATCGATAATGGCCTGCGGTCTTTTTTATAATGTTGGTAGGATTATAGTCTTTAGTTGTTGTAAGTGGTCACAGCTCTAGCGTTTAATATTAGGTGCGTTACGGAATATTTATGAAACTACTATATTTTTCTCAAATTTAAACTTTAGTGGAATAGAACTTCTAGGGAACAAAGGGGAACAAGAAACGTATATCATCCGGAGAAAGGTGAAAGTGTTCTCTTTAATGCTATATATACTTTTGCACCAGTGACGAGCCGTGGGTAGAACACTTTTTTCATTTTAATGAAATTACTCTAAAAAAAATTTAAATAACGATAATTTAGACAGCCCTATAAGTACTCGTATACAATGGTGTTTTAAATTTTCACTTTTTTGCCTAAAAGTTTATGTTTTTTTACTTTAGACTACGTAAAACAAAAAAAATTAAATATAATACCTGCGAAAGGGTTTAATGGCTTTGTTTTGATCAGCAAAAATAAGTCATAAAATTATCATAATAGGCTCTACAGTAAACATATGATCTCTTTCTAAATTTACCTGTTATCCAATGTTAGGGTTAACCAAAGTCATAAAAAATTTTATAACAATAATCGCCACATTAAAGCAGTAAAGATAAAAAACAATCCCATATTGGCGAGATACTAATCAGTTTTACCTGATATTAAGGTCTGGATAACATGAGTAGTTTTGTTCAATTTAAGCACTACCTGCTATGAAATTAAAGATCAATGTGTGAATAACTTGTAAAGGGTGTTTTTTTAAGCCCGATAGAACTTGAAATTGTAAAAAATAACACAAAAAATTAAATTGTAATCAAAATTTTTTTTTATTCGAAAGATCAATACGTGACATTAACATTTGAAAATGATTTCGGGCATATGGGCACCGCGGCTGTTCTTGACGAAGCGCATTCTGGACGTCCAATTTTGGGCCACTTTTTCGAGCACTGCTGGCCGTATGTCACGAATAACACGAACAATGCTGGCCTCCAAGGCGTCAATTGTTGCTGGTTTATCAGCATAAACCAGTGACTTCACGTAGCCCCACAGGAAATAATCGAGAGGTGTCAAATCGCACGACCTTGGAGGCCAATTGACAGGTCCATTTCTCGAAATCAACTTATCGCCAAATTTTGATTTCAATAAGTCGATGGTTGCGTTCGCCGTATGGCACGTAGCGCCATCCTGTTGAAACCACATCTCCTCCGGATCAATGTCATCCATATTTTCAAACAAAAAATCATTGATCATGGTGCGGTAACGATCTCCATTGACCGTAACGCGAGCTCCGGCCTCATTTTTGAAGAAATAAGGTCCGATGATGCCACCAGCGTGAAAACCGCACCAAACGGTGCATTTTTCTGCATGTAATGGAGTCTGTAGGGTCTCTTGTGGATTGGTCTCACTCCATATGCGGCAATTTTGCTTATTAACAAACCCGTTAAGCCAAAAATGCGCCGCATCGCTGAAACCAATTTTGCGATAAAACAACGGGTCAGTTGCCAACTGCTCTAGAGCCCAATCGGCGAAAGAACGACGCATATTATGGTCTCGTGGCTTCAATTCCTGCACCAGCTGGATCTTATACGGGTGTAGGCCGAGATCTTTGCGCAAAATTTTCCACGTAGTGGACGGACAGAGCCCCAATTCCTGCGACCGACGACGAATCGATAAATTTGGATCTTCTTCCACACTTTCGTTTACAGCGGCGATATTCTCTTCAGTACGCACATTCCTTCGACGTGCTGGTGTTATTGCATCCTCTAGAGAGTATGTGGTACGAAATCTATCCACAGTTCGACGAATGGCTTGTTCAGATGGACGATTATGTACGCCATAAAAATGACGAAGTCGTCTATAAGTTGCACGAATCGACGACTGATTTTCAAAGTAAATTTGGATAATTTCGTAGCGTTGTTCAAGCGTGAGTCTATTCATGATGATTTGTCAGAGTATACTGAAACAAATAAAAAAAATGTTTCATCAAAATTTAATTTTTTGTGTTACTTTTTACAATTTAAAGTTCTATCTAGCTTAAAAAAACACCCTTTATAAAACTACGGATTCGATAAGGGATTACTCAGTAATAAGTTAATCCTCTAAGTGTAAGAAAAATATGGAGAGTTTCAGTTATAAAGAACTGGCGGAAGAGTATTTTAGAAACAAAAACCAGGAAGATGTTCTTAGTTACGTTAAAATAAAATTAAACTTAAATTCGTGTAGCACCGAAATGCAAGAGCAATTATCTAATTTCGTCAAAGCACTAAAAAACGCTACAAAGAAGTTTGCTACAGTAAACAAAACTTTTATATAAAAAGTGCAAACTGGTTAGAAGGCCAACTTACTGTCGCTGCAGAAACAGCAAAGCAAGATAAGGCTGGAAGACCACGAAAATCATTGGACAACTGCAGCAATAGATCTAAGATGCGGAAATTTAAAGATATCAACGATGCAATTGGTTGTACAAATGTAAAAGAATGTTTCCTACATCAATTACGATCACAGAACCAATTAACAAAAGTGGATATCATTGAAAAAGTTGTTAAAGCTAGTCCAGTGAGAATAAAACGGATTCTTAAAAGTATACCAACTCCGAGTGATGTAATACAGTACACAAATGAGGAGGCATTAACATTATTTCTGGATTTGAAATTAACAAAACAGCAATATATTAAGCTCAGACTGCGTACGATTGAAAAAGGTTCAAATATGTATCCAGCATATCATTACATAACCGCTGCTAAAATGGACTGTTTGCCATCAAAGGACACTATTACAATCACACCAATTTCGGCAGAGGTACAACTACAATCTCTACTTGATCACACAGCCGAATGCTTGCTACAATCAATAACAGGAAATGCGTTAAAGAAATATGGGAACACAAAGTTAATTCTTTTTTGTAAATGGGGATGTGATGGTTCTTCGGGACAAAAACAATACAAACAAGTTGTATGTGAGAATATTTCGTACCATTGCGATTGAAAAAGATTTTGGAAGATTCAGAGTCTTCGACTAATACAATGCAAACAATGGATATTTGGAAAAATGAGACACTATCTTCTACGAAGTACTGCAGGCCAATCAAATTTGAATTCAAAAAAGAAACTCATGACGCCATTAACAAAGAAGTTAGTTATATAAAGGCCCAAATTGCAACACTACAGCCATTATAATTACAGTTAGATGGGCAACAAATTGAAGTAAGCTATGTACCAATTAGTGCTGACAATGATAGATGGAAAAGTAGGTCAGGCTTTGACTAACACGAAGGCTGCATCCAGCTGCATTATATGCCAAGCAACGTCAACCCAATTAAACCAAATACCGACAAAATCATTAGATAATACCCATGCATATGAATTTGGATTATCACCACTACATGCAAGAATACGACTTATGGAACACATACTAAAAATCAATTATGATTTGGATTTCGGGTCTTCAGGATCAATAAGAAACAACGAAACCAACAAAGAGTTAAGAAGTTAAAAAAAGAAACATGTTCAAGATGAATATCGCAAACTTGGATTGATTATAGATCAGCCAAAACAAGGGTCAGGCAATACAAATGATGGCAATACCGCAAGAAGATTCTTTTCAGATCCAGAAACAGCATCTAAAATAACAGGAGTGGATTTAAACCTTATTTTCAGATTTAAAATATTCTAGAAGTACTTGCGTGCAATAAAGAAATTGACTTTAGAAAATTTGGAGATTGTGCTAAGGAAACTGCAAAATATTATATACAACCAGCTACCCATGGAGAAATATCTTTGCAACAGTTCACAAAATCCTTTATCATGGAGAAGATGTCATTAAATATCATTTGGTGCCACTTGGAGATCTATCAGAGGAGGCTCAGAAAAAAAGAAACAAGGATTACAGATTTTATAGATACCACAATACTAGAAAAATTTCACGAAATTCAACAAATGAAGATCTATTTAATATATTATTGGCAACGTCAGATCCGTTCATCTCCAGTATTCGAAATCAATGGAAAGTGGAAAATCGAGATTTAGATGAAGAAACTTTTAGACTAAAGAACAGAGATAGCACAGAAAAAAATGTGGAATATTTGCAATCAATATTTGAGTCAAATGAATAATAATTATAATTGCCTTTCATTGTTATTTAAGTACGAAAAACATAGTATTAGTCAAAAATAATAATAAACAGAACCTACCATTGTTACAAATGCTATTAAAATTTATTGCAGTTTTTATTTTTAAAATGTTTTTAAAATTATCAAATTTGACAGCAAAAAATAATAAATTTTTCTGTAGTAATAGCAATATTTTTAGATAATATTATTAACGTTTTTTTTAAGTGTAACTATTCTTTGAGTGTAAACAAATTTGCAAATTTGACAGCAAAAAATTTTTAATTTTTCTGTAATAGCAAAATCTGCAGTGGATTTTACTACTTTTTTCAGTGTAAAAATTTTTTTAAGTGTAACATTAAAAAAATTCCATTATTACAAAAACTATTTATAATTATTATTAATTTCCAAATATTAAATTTTTTAATAAATAAAAAAATAATAAACCCATATTTCACTCTAAAAGTTAAAAAAATTCAAAAGTTCAACTTTGACCTAGAATTCCTTAAAAAGTCCTTAATCAATTTTAATGTAATTTAAACTGAGTCAAGCTGAACTAAATATCTATCCAATAAAATAAAAATTACTTCAATATTTTGATCGGTTCAAAAGTTACAGAATTTTGGCCAATGAAAAACGATTTTCAGCCACTGTGAGGCGGTGAAAAAACTCCTTCGCTTGTAGCTGAGCTGGATGGTACACACAGTATTTATTTAGCCAATTTTTACAGAATTGGAAAATCTTTAGCTTTTTCTAAAAACATACAAAATCTAGGTCTTGTTCGTCTGTGTGAACGCGAATGAAAAAGTGAAAGATAATTGCAGATTTTCTTCCAAATGTTCGCCTGTCGAAACTCGGACTTATACTGCTACTTTGACTCTTTCATTCACATCACTACATTAATACATACCGGCACAACGTTTTATGTCTTCGTGACTAAATTGAGAAAAACGTAACCATTATGAAAAAATATTAAAAAAATCCGAAATCGAAAACATCACGCAAAAAATATACTCATGCATGCTCACTCACGATAAGTTTTTTTTATACTCACGCTCATGCACGCTCACGTGATTGAAACCAAAAACTGCTCACGATCGTGCATGATCACGCATGATTCACGCTAATTACGTGAGCGGTGCCCATCTCTAATTAGTACCTATTGATCCATCAAAGTTGATATAAAAATTATACTCTAAGAATTCACAAAGATAGTTGTCGCTACCAAGTTCCCCAAAAATTGGAAACTTACAAAGTGTGTTTACTTGAAATTCTCTACCCATTGCTCCCAGTGTAACATTTACTTCATGCTTCCACTTCGGGTTGCATATATTTTCGTTTATGATACTGAACTCTGCTCTAGTATCTATAACGGAATGTAGAGTTTTTATTGGGTTATCTATTATTATATAGGGAAGGAGATTTGGTCTCCCCCATGAAAATTTATATTTGCACTACCGAAGTCCATCGGCTCATTGGTATTCCTGCGCGAATAGTGTGAGTCCCTTGATTGATTGGACTGTCTGGTATTGCCCGAGTTTTGATAGAGTCGTACTTGATTATTTCCATTAAAACTGTACCCATTGCGATAATTACTACCAACGCTAGTGTCTCTATTATTCGATTAAAACTGTTTCTATTATTCTCATCACCATAGTTATTATTAAGTCCCTTGTAGGTCCTAGGACGGCTGAAACCATTATTGAAATTTCGATTCCTAGAATTAATGTTTCTAGAATGAGAGTCACTTGCGTCGTCACTAAAGTTTGTTCTAAATTTAATTCTTTTAATAATAAAAGTCTAATACACGCTAAAGAATTGGATATTTTAGTAAAATATCCTATAATTAACGCAAAACGAGTGACAACAAAATATAGGCCAACAATTCAAATAGAATTAGAAAACTATATAATGTTCTTACCTAACCGATACGGTTCGCTCGCAGATGATCAAATTAAGGAGCTCTCGAGTGGAAAATTTCGTTTACACAGAGAAGGGGAACGAAGCTTGATTTTGGATACTGAGATCGATGAATTTTTAATTCCAAATGCTCAATTCCCCATTTGGCAGTAAAATAAATTAATTCTGTACAATATTTTAAAAGTAAATAAATATAAAAAATCAATAAATAATTTATTAAAATATATATTTGTGTATGTGTTTTTATTTAATCTTTTCAGTTATTTCATAAAGAAACTTAAGACATAAATGACCACAAGTAAATGTATTGAAATTCTGATGTAAATTATGAATTTCGTAACAAATTTGTAACCCTTTCTTGCCGGTAGTGCATTATAAAAATATTAGCACTTATATCATTTTTCAAACATCCAAGAAGTGTTTCAACGTCTTTATAAAAAAAGCCAGTTATCTTCGGCTTAACAAAGAAATGATTTGAGACGTAAGAAAAGGTTTAATAATGAAGAAATTCTCTCAATATTTATAAAAAATCTTAATGAAGTATTTTTTTACATTTTTTAATCGAGATTGCCTCCATATCTTCTATCAAAGATTTTCAAAAACTTTCGTTTGTTGAGGGTTTTTTTAGCTAGTCTATATACATACATTTCATTGGTGCTAATGCCTAATCATCAGTAGACCTTAAACTATATTTTTGAAATGTTTCAAACATCTTATCCTATACCCAAACTTTTTAAAAACCAATAATAATTTTAAAAATTACAAAAGTATAAATAAGCCTAGAGTGTGTTTGTGCCGGTTCCCGATTACTTTTTCCATACAAACCGGTGGTTCATGCCTGGCTGGGAAACATGATCGTTAAAAATATTTTTTGTTAGATGATTGAGTGTTTGAATTGTTGAAATGCGGTTTCCATCCTTGGAAGGTTGTATTAGGGGTTCAAAAATTTATATGTAGGTAAATTTTTTGTAAAGTTTCACATGTCTGAATAGAATGCCCGTCCAGGGGGTTCAAAAATATATAGATAAATTTTTTCTAAAGTTTCACATGTCTGAATTGAATGTCCATCCAGGAGGGCTAAAAACTGTATACGTTAATTTTATTTTTTTGTAAAGTTTCACATGTCTGAATTAAATGTCCGTCCAGACAACCCTTACCCGGGCATCTCTATCCAAACACCACCACCCGAACATCCCTGTCCAGATACACCTATATGAAAATACTTAACCGGACTTACCTACTGGAAATGTGTTTCTATCCTTGGTTGGTTGTATGAAAGAGTTTGTGTATGTGTGTATACATCTGTGTTTGTTTGAAATGTATTGAATTGTGTGTGTATATTGTGATCGCTTTGGTATCGTTGTATTAATTCCTGATCATGTTAAATCATGTTTAATCTTGACTTTATTTGTTTATTTCTTGAAAAAGGAATTAGAATCTCACAATATTATGAAATTGTATTAAAGAAATTTCAATTATAGAACATATCACATAAAAATGTGTTTTACATCTTTGAATATTTGTTTGAAATAATGTGTGTGCGTATGTTGTGATCGCTTTGGTATCGTTGTGTTAATTATGTTTATGAGATTTGATTTTTGTTCTTTTATATATGTATATATGAGATTGGTTTTATGTACATATGTTTTTGATTTTTTCTTTGTGTTCATAATTTTGCTGACTTCGACAACTATGAACTCTATAACACAGACTTTATTTTATATTTTTTAGTTTACGTCTACAAAATTTTAATTTAACAAGTGTACAGTTGGATCCAAAATATTTCTGAGCATGTTAAATCATGCACAATCTTGATTTTATGTGATTATTTCTTGACAAAGGAATATGAACTTCACAATATTATGAAATTATATTGAAAAATATGCAAAAAAGGTAATTTTCGAATACGTATTTCTTGAAAAAGGGGTTTTTTAATTTCACAATATTATGAAATTGTATTTATACAGCATTTTATTAAACTAGAATATTTAAACAGTCTGAAAAGATATGATAGTTTATATTCCAAACACAAATTTCTGTAATTTTTCAGAAATATATGATTCCGAATTATCCTTTGAAAAATAATACAAGATAGAGAATATTTTATATTAATAATACAATATATTTTATTTATTAACTTCTCTTAATTTTGATTATAAAGTTTGAAATATTTCATAGTATGAGACTATTAAATTTTTTAATATTGTTTTCCGTAGAAAGTATATAGAACACCTACAAGTATCAGGTACTTCCTCACAGTAAGCAACGTAACACGGACAGCATTTAAAATGCCATTCTGTGTTGTCTTCATCTTTCATTACATCATACACCTATCCCTCGATATATACGATACTTTTTTTACACGATTTCACTTTTACACGATTATTTTAGTTTTCGTGTAAATTGAGAGATTTATGAAATACCTCGATTTACACGATCTTGTATGTGTTTTGTTGCATATTTTTGTCTCTAATAGGACGTTCGAGTCAGTTCTTACCATATTTGTTAAATCATTGTGTTCTCACATAAATTTTTAAAATAACGTCCTTGCGGCCTGCGGTATGTGAAAGTTCTGTATGTTTGGAAACATTGGATCTACAATATTCTGAGATTATTAATTTAGCTTATAGTATTGGTGGAGAAGGGTTTGATGATTTTTCGGAAACTGATATTTTGCAACTTATGGCAGATGAAGAATTAGAAGCAGGTGATTTAGTTGATATGGTAAGCCAACAAAGCCAAACTGTAAATGATGCAGAAGAGGAAAATGCGGAAACGGTAGACCTGACAACCGAAATTATAACTGAAGGTTTACAAATGGGATTAGCAAAATATGTGAAGGTTTATAAAGAGTTAAACAATAAATCTATAGAGCTCTTAATTGCAAACTTCACTTGCATATCGAAACGACCTGAACTAGTCTCTAATTCATCAGAAGCCGGAAAGGAAACTGCAGAAATATTATCTAGCGACGACGAATAAATTAAATAAATACGTACAATATATGATATGAATTACATTAATTTTGTTTTTGTTTTTATGAATAGCATTTATTTTGTTTAATAAATAAAGGTTTATTTTTATGTGTTTTGAGTAAACGCTTCTGATATTTTAAAAACTAAATTGAAATACACATATATAATTTCTTAATAAAATCAATTTTTTACGCGATTCTGCCTTTATTTTCGATTTACACGATTTTTCATACAAAAATTTAAAATTTCGATTAACACGACTTTCTCAGGAACGTATCTATCGTGTAAATCGAGGGATAGGTGTATTCCCGTCCAGCATATTTTGAAACAATTATATCTCAATGGTCGTATAGTTTGAAGCTATCAAAATCTGCTATGAATTTATTTAGACTCCTTCTTATTTGACTCATTTTATTAATAACCTTATTAATTTTCTTCTGCTTACTTTTTCAAAAGAATCGTCGATACTGATAATTTTTTCTAAATATTTAACCATAAAGTATCTAAAATTATGTATCATTTCCTTCTCCCTCTTATACCAATTTTATGTTATCTCTTTTTCCCTATTCCTTTCACCCTATCACTATTCCCCACTTATTCACTATTTTACCATAAATATTTTCGATCATACTTCTTGGAAGTATCAGAGCTACTTTCAAGTTCAACCACAATTAAAGATTCAAAGTGACAAGATCTCAATCAAAAATGAACTCCATGAAAGATCTAAAAACAAAATTTAATTCCCTGACGAGTAAATCCTTAATTCACATTAAGGATCTAGCTATAACGGTTAAATATCCTATTCAAAATATATCACGGATAACATCAAAATATGGACCAACACTAAAAGTTCAGTTGGAAAAAAACATAATGTGTCTCCCCAAAAATATAATACTTTAACAGATGAAGAAATTAAGGATCTCTCGAGTGGATCATTTCAACTATGCTGAGAAGAAGAGTGCGGCCTAATTCTTGAGCGTGTAATGGAAGAATTTTTAATTCAAAATAGCCAATATCCCGTTTGGCTTTGAAATAAATTAATTCTGTATAGTAAATTATAAATAAAAAATAAAAAAGCCGTAAAGAGTTTTGTAAAATATAAATGATTGTGTTTTTATTTAATCTTTCTCAGTTATTTCATAAAGAAATTTAAGACATAAATGACCACAAGTAAATGTATTGAAATTCTGATGTTGATTATAGTTGTATTTTATATTTGTACCAAGATATTTGACTACTTCCGAAGGAGGTTGTAAGTTTCCAAAACTGTCGAAATATTCTTTTTCATTAATATTTTTATAATATACTACCCAATGTGTACCAGGTCCTGTTGATATATCTAAATTGATTATTCCACATTCTATTTTCTTTGGCCTTTTTGGTAGTGAGTCCAACATGAAAACTCATCTAAAATGTGGAATTTTGATTGAAAATTTTCTCAGGTCGACTTCTGATAGTGGTCTATTAGGTAGCATTCTAAGAGTTTTTGTCTGTTCTTTGCAAACTAAACCATAACCCTTTTTATATGGTTTTAGGTAAAGTCCTATCCCGACAGCTATCGATTCCATTGCTTTATTATGTCTAGTTGCTTCATCAAGTTGATTTTTCGCATTCTTTGCTGCATTTACAGCCTTAGCTATGGCAGCACCTCCAGTGGCTAGACTGCCAATTGCAGCCAGAGCAGTTAGAATCGGTATTAGGGGTAAAAAACCACCAATTTTTGGAACACTTATTATGCGTGGTATTATAACTTGTGATTTTCTTCCTTTTAATGATTTGTTGATAGTTTTACGTGCGATTCTAATGGCAGAGTTAATGTCTAAAGGTTTTTCCTTCTTTAGTATTTTTGTTGCAGCTCTAATTCATGAAGTGAACAATTTTTTACCATTTAATTTGGTTTTCTTATAACTTTTCTTTTTCTCCACACCCATACCAAATTTTGTTTTCGCTTTCATTGCGTTAGTAACATGCAAATGATTTTTCTGCAAGACTGCTATCTTTTGATAAAACTCGATCCCAAGCTGAATTTTCAAGAATTTTATATGCCTGATGTCTAATACTTAAATCCCTATTTTTAGAATAAGCTATGTCGTGACTTACATGCAGAGAATTAATTCCTTGATCACCTCGATCTAAACGTTTTTGTAGTTTTGTTCCAGGTTCACAGTACTGATATCCAGGAAGATGAAGTTCAACAGGAAGATTATTTATTATTTTATCTACTATACCTGCTCCAACGAAGGTGTTTTTATGACTAAACGACTTGTTGTAATGTATAACCATCTTATTTATTTAATTTTTCTATAATAAAACGTAACAAACATAAATTGCATTTAGTTACAAAAATGCAGTTAGTAAAACAACATAAAAATATTTTGATTCGTAATATTGATGATTCATCGAACATAAGTTCAAAAATAAAACATAGTTCACTCTTACCAAATTCCATTCGTGGTCTAATAGTTGGACCCTCAACTTGTGGAAACACTAATGTTATGATTGGCTTACTAGAAAGTCCTAACGGACTAAAGTTTGAAAACATCTATTTATACTCAAAATCACTATATCAGCCGAAATATGAATACTTGAAGAGATTAATTTCACCAATTAGAGGTATGGGATATTACACATTCGCCGACAATGAGTCAGTTATCCCCCCTAATGAAGCTAAAACTAATTCAATTATGATATTTGATGATGTTGCATGTGAGAAGCAGAATAATGTGAGCTTATTTTTGCATGGGACGACATAAGGATGTCGATTCATTCTACTTGTGTCAAACTTATACCAGAATTCCTAAGCATTTAATAAGAGACAACGCGAATGTAATTATAATGTTTAAACAAGATGAGACAAATATGAAGCACGTTTATAGGGATCATGTTGCCACCGATACGAGTTATGAAAAGTTTCGTGAAATTTGTCGAGTGTGTTGGAAGGAAAAATATGGATTTCTGATGATAAGCAAAGATAATGAATTAAACAATGGTCGCTATAGAAAATTATTCGACTATTTCATAACAATATAAATTACTCTACATAAAAAAAAAATAAAAAAATCTTTAGTATGCAATCTGACTTCAAACTTCATACATATGTTTGTTAAGACGAGATAGCTGATAACCTGATGTGATACCTGATAATCTGATCTGATACCTGATAATCTGATCAGATATTTAATAATCTAATCTGATCTGATACCTGATAAGCTGATCTGATACCTGATAATCTGATCTGATACCTGATAATCTGATCTGATCTGATACCTAATAATCTGATCTGATACCTGATAAGCTGATCTGATCTGATACCTGATAAGCTGATCTGATCTGATACCTGATAAGCTGATCTGATACCTAATAATCTTATCTGATACCTAATAATCTGATCTGATACCTAATAATCTGATACCTGATAATCTGATCTGATACCTGATAATCTGATCTGATCTGATACCTAATAATCTGATCTGATAATCTGATCTGATACCTGATAATCTGATCAGAAAAAAGAAAAGAATGAGATGAAAACAGAAATTGAAGAAACTAACAGTCCTCATATTAATAAATCACCAATTAAATTGGAGACAAGCACACCAAAGAAACTTGTAGAAGGAGCAATATTTGATAATAGCAAATCATTCAATGATTCTAATGAAAGTAATAGTGACAATGAGGATGATGATAATTTTTACTCACAGAATTCAAATATTGAAGAGAGTTACACTGACTTATCAGTCTTGGAGGGCAGAAATGAATTAGATACTAACTATGGGCCACATAAAGTTTTCAATAATGAATGGAAATTTGATGATAGTAACCTCAAATTAAATGAGGGTAAAATACAGGTTGGTGGTCAAATATGGGCTCTAACGCCAGGACTGTTTTCTCTAGTGTTTCATAAAACGCCAAAAAGCTATGATAAATATGAACTAGAACTCTACAAAAAATCTTAATTAGTACAAATGCGTACAGAAGAGACTATAAGCCTGATGGTCAAATAAAGGCATATAAATATAAAAATATAAATATAAAAAGCATATAAATATAAAAATATTATTAAAAAAATGTTTAAAGAGAAAAAACAACAGTCTGTATCAAAAGCAATAGCAAATAAGACATCATCTAATTATAAAGGTGGTGGATTGATGCAATTTAACCCCCATAAACCAAACTATATATACTGGGACGATCAAAATGAGTTGGTAGATCGACTTCGTCTACTGATAGCATCACAAGCTGCTGGTCATACTAATCATAATAACGAGATTGTATCAATTATTGAAGAACTACGCGAAGCTAATATAATACAATAATCTATATAAAGTATGTCTGTTGATAAGTTTGGACACTATCTATACGGTACAAGCGATATAATTTCACTGAAAAATGCCCCTAGACTGTTGGGGTTTTTTATGGATACGAACAACAACATCGATGTCCAAAACAAAAGAATCAAAAATGTGGCAAAGGCTGTGGAGGAAAACGATGGTATCAATAAATTGTTTCTGCAAAATCAAATCGAAGAAATAGAATACAAACAATTAAAATACTTTAAGGAAGATAAAAATAAAATGTACGATACTTTTAGAATTCAACTCGAAATGCTACAACACGCAACAACATTACAGTTGGAAAAGAATAAGAAAATTGAAGAAAGCATTTCCAAAATCAATACATTTTTGGAAGATGGTTATCTACAAAGAGTTGTTGAGAGCCTACTGTAGAGGATGGATTCCAGATTGAAAACGATTTAAATATTATTTTCTAGAGAGCCTCGCGATAAAGGCTCAAATCTAGTAATTTATTAATTGAAGAATTATTCATCAACTCTTGTTGGTTTACAATTGTATCAGCTTATATACTATTAAGGTTGAGTGATTTTAACAAAAAGCACTCAACCCCTTAATTCTTACATTGCTATCTTTTACATATAAAATTATTAAGTTATACCAGGAGATCATAATATTTGAGTGATTATGATTGAGCGGTATAACTCAAGAAAAATATTGTATTGACTTACGGCTAATACTTAAAATTAATATTTAGTATGTGTGAGAAATTTGGGTGTAATTAGATCACCCTTACTGTAGTGCAATTGTTTCCCACAGCAAGAATTCAACGTGCCCAGTCATAAGTGTGTATTGTGTGTGTGGCCCACTTGAAATGCAGTGCATTAAAAGTGCGGCAACAACAACAACATTGCTTGGCATGCCTTTCATGGTATTGCCTATGCAAGTGTTTTCTACTACGGCCTGCTTGGTGACCCTCAAGTGTGAGTAAAAATATTTTGGTGATATTTGATATTCTTTTATTTATTATTTACTCGCATGGTACCGGCAATGATGCTACGCTACACTGTGTTGGTAATAGTGACTATGGGACTTCGCTACACCTCCATTTTTCACAAGAATGTTCATATAACAAAAGTTTTATGGACATTCTTTTACAATTAAAAAAATTTGCAATAAAAGGGATTATAGATATTTCTTAGTAATGTAATTCTTAAGTTAACGCGCGTTAATATTTATATTATATAATAATTGTTTATTTCTTATTATATATTTTAAGTCTATTTTTGTGTACAATTTGTGTTTTATTTGTTTTCTTATCAACTATGGTTACATTATTTCTTAAATCTATTTTCTTAATTTTGTATGGGCCTTTATATGGGTAATCCAATTTGTGTCCTGATTCATTTTTAAGTACAACTAAATCTCCTATTTTAAAATTAAACTCTAACATGTCCTTATCATAATTTTCTTTGTGTACTAATTTATTTCTATCTAATAATATTTGAGCTCGCTTATGTGCTACTTCTAACTTAAATTTTGTCTCTTTGGCGTAGTTATCTACGTTATATAATGGTGCTACTTTATCTACTTCATTAAATTGTTGGAAAGTATTTGGTATTTTACCAAAGACTAACTCATAAGGACAGTAATTATGCACTGTCGATGGTGTGGTATTAAAACAATATGTAAAGTATTTTAGCCATTCATCCCAGTCGCTTTTGTCAATAGATATATATGAACGAACATACTCATTAAAAGTTCTGTGACTTCTTTCTATTGTTCCTAGCGTCTGGTGATGATGTGCTGTTGAAGTGAGTTTGTCAATTTGTAACAGTTCGCACAGTTCCGTCAGTATAGAGTTTTTATATTCTGTACCCATGTCCGAAATGAACGTCTTCATTGGTCCATAGACAAGAATAAAATTTTCAAAAATTGCTCTTGCAATTGTTTTAGCTTGTTTATCTTTTACTGGTATAGTAACCAAATATTTGGTTAAATCGCATATCATTGTGACAGCGTATTCATTTCCATTAATAGATTTTTGAAAAGGTCCTATAGTATCTACGAACACCGTACTAAATGCATGCTGTGGAGTTGGTGTAAGTGACATTGGACTTTTTATATGTTTGTTTGTCTTTGCTAGTTGACATTTATGACACGTTTTTACATATTTTATAATATCTTTTGTCATATTCTTCCAATAATAATATCTTTTTATTTTTTGTGTTGTTCTATAGATTCCGCAATGTCCTCCTTCTACTGGATCATCGTGGTATTTCAGCATAATTTCAAGAATTGCCTTAGCATTATTTTTATTAATTTGGGTCACCTCGTTTAATAGTACTATTTGTAATTTATTCAAATATTTATTGCCCATATTTTTAAATTCATTTATAGAGATTAATTCGAAAATTTTCTCAGTGGGTGCCATTTGTAATTTTTCTATATTCAGTTTACCGGCCACTTTCTCAAGCCTTGGGAATAATTGTCCTAAGTCAATATTCGCATTAGTAAACAAATCATTAATTCGTACGTACGTAATTACATTTTTTCCTCGTTTAATATAGCATTTAACGGGTGTAATTTTTAATTTATAATATTTTCTGACGTCATTATTATTTATTGGTACATATATATTGGGCTTTTCATTATTACTTATATTTTTATGCTGATTGTTAATATTATTGGGTTTTTCTTTATTTTTATTTGTCATTGATCTTGTTGTTATTTTTAGAACGTTATTTATTTTTTCATTTATTTCTTTTAAGTCGTTTATTGTTATACGTGATAAAGCATCTGCTACGTGGTTATCTTTTAATTTTAGTTTTTGTTCGTAAAAATTATTAGTAGTTATTTTTTCTGATTCCAAACCGAAAATGTCATAGTATTTAACACAAAGTTGTGTTAATGTATCTTTAAATTGCTCAGGAAAATTTTTCTTTAAGATTTGTATAATTTCTGTGTTTTTATTTCTTTTTGTTTTAGAATTATTTTTGAATATGTTGTAATCTGAAATGTTCTCTGTTTTTATTTTGGTTTTGTTAATTGTGGCAATTTTATTAGTAGTATTAAGGATACGAATAAAAGCTTTGTCAGTTGTGATCAATGTATTGGCTATAAAAATACCTGGTTCAATCTCTTGGTTAGGTACCAATAATTCTTTATTTGAAGATTTAATTTTTATTTGACGTATAACTTCTGATCTTTGTGGTAAAATTATTTCGTCGGCGTTACAAGTAATGGGTATTTTTATTGAATATCTCAAGTTATTTGGTCGTAGGATCAAGCTGTCATTGTCCTCATCAAAGTTTAAAATGCAATTGTATTTCTTAATGAAATCCATACCAATGATTCCATCGCAAGGTATTGGAAAGTCATTGTTTACTACCTGCAATTCATGTGGTATTAAGAAATTTTTAAATTTTAAGTCAACAAAAGTATTGCCAATTGATTTTATTTTGCCTTGCCCTATTCCATTTAAATTTGTAGATCTGTTTTTATCTATTTTATGGTTGTTTAGAAAATTTAATTTTATTAATGATATATCTGCTCCTGTATCTACTAAAAATTTTACTATTTGATTTGTATTTTTTATCTCAATGTTAATAAAATAACATAGATTTAGATTTAGGTTGTATATTGTATTATTTAAAGATTTAATTCTAGGGGAACCTCGCAGTTTTCCGACTCATTTGATTCAAACGCTCTAATATTATTTTGGTTTCTTCTATAGTTATTGTTATATCTTTGTCTATTCCGGTTATTATTATTATAATTATTATTATTACGATTGTTGCTATCGTTTCTACTATTGGTTATGTTTCGTTTGTAATTATTTTTACTGGAGTTTCGATAACCTCCGCGGTAACTATTAAAATTTGTTCCTCGTTTGTAGAACAATATGGCATTTTGCTGCCCAGTTGCTTCTGTGCAACTATTAACGAATTTGCTGACTGCTTCGTTCATGTTGTTAAATTGTCCGGCTTCCATTATGAGTTTAACTCTATCAATTGTGCAGTTTTTAGTAATGGTTTTAACCGTTGCTTGTGTGGAATATTTTGTAGCTAATTCACTAGACAATCCGTCTGAAATATAAGCATTTTCCAATGCTTTGGCTAGATTTTCTATCTCTTCACAATATATATTAGCTGTTTTGTTATTTTGTTTTATATTCATCATTTTGGCGGTTATTACTTCCACAGATTCACCTTTAACCGTGTTCTTGAGTTTATTAATTACAGCGCTTATTGTGTTTTCATTAGTGATAAGGTTTCTAGCTGTCCCTTTTAGTTTAGTTTTTATTATAGAAATAGCTACCTGTTCATGAGAACCTTTTATTGAGTCTACTAACTCTAGGGAATCAATGAATGAACGCAAGTTTTCTGATTTTCCGTCAAAATCAATTAGTAATTTTGAAGCTGTGTTCAAAAATTCTACTATTGTCTGTGCCATTGTTCTTTGTTCGGTTTTGGTTGTGTCAGTTAGAAATTCAGTGCTTATTACACTTTCCTGTAATGTTAGCGGTAGGTTTATTTTTACCCTCTTCTTCGATGCTATATGCAATAATTTATTGCGTATATCATGGCAAAAGGCTTCGGCTGCTACTTTATGTGCTTGAGTTAACCTATTGTAGTTGACGTTTAAAATTATTCTAATTTCTTCTAAGTAATTTAAAAGACTATTTAAATGTTTATTTATTGTTTCTGTTTTTGTTGGTCTATCTATATTGAGACATTTATAAGATTTTTCAAATTCTTCTTTTATTTTTCTACAACGTTCTAATATGCTAGTCCAATCCATTAAATTTTATCAAGATCATTTGCTTTGCTTGAATATTTTTTCTTTAATGATTTATGATGCATTTTATAAAAAGTTAGTATAGACTTTAATCCTAGTAGTACTACTATTAAGTATAAGCAAATTTCAATTTTTGTTAAGTTAATTTCTTCCAAAACTTCTATAGTATTAACTACATTAGCGTTTGGGTTTTCAATTTTAGAGTTGGGTTTTCCCATTATTAAATTTGTAAATTTTTATAATTAATTTAAATTAAAACGCTTATTATATTTCTCTCTCGCAATATTTTCTGACCATCTTATTAATCTCATTGTCTCTTCTTCTATTCTAGATCCTAAAACTTCTTCTTTAGTTGGGAATCCCTCTATTCCGACTAAATCCCATATCATTAATGTTAATGGCAATAAATCCTCATATCTATATTCTTTCTCTATTTCGTATCTTTCTATATTATTTGAATTTTCCATTATGAAAGGGTCATACAAAATTAATTTTATTAAAAACTTTTTATTTAAGGAATTTATTTTAGTTTGGTGGTGTACATAATTTTAATTTTAATTTTTATTTTTATTTTTATACTCATCTAATAATTTATTTAGCCTAGTAAGTTCATCATATATATAATTAGAACGCTCCCAACTTGGAGGAGGTTGTAATTTTAGTTCTCGTAAGAGATTTGATTTGGTTCTTTTTAATTTGGTGGTGAAGCCACCTCGTCTTTTTGGCTTGGTAATTTTTGGTATTACTATATTTAATTCTTTTTGCGGCTTGTTCTTTTGCCGTGCCCTATATTCTTCTATAGTTAATTTTTTAGGGCCAGGATTGTTCATTATTTTTATTTTTTTTTTTGTTAATTCTACTTTGCCTCGAGCGGTTTACGCTTACAGGCCCTGGAGTGCACCGCGATAAGTGCACCTCCTTAAAAGGAACAAAAAGATTTTTAGAGGTATTTAAAGTAGCAGGTGACTCCAGAAACAAAGTACCTATGCACGAATATTTACAATTTAGCATCAGCTTGCTTCAAAAGAGGTGCCAATTTCTGGGTCATCATAATGTTACCGGCAATCTTAAGTTTTCCCTTCATGAAAGCTGCTTGTGGATTCAATTTGCCCAAAGCAATATCAACCATATCTTCGTCACTTACAGTCAAAGTGGTATCTACTTTAACACCCTGAGCAGGTCCCTCATAAATCTTAGCACTTCCAATCTGGCAGGATCGCCATGTAGAGGATGGATTCCAGATTGAAAACGATTTAAATATTATTTTCTAGAGAGCCTCGCGATAAAGGCTCAAATCTAGTAATTTATTAATTGAAGAATTATTCATCAACTCTTGTTGGTTTACAATTGTATCAGCTTATATACTATTAAGGTTGAGTGATTTTAACAAAAAGCAGTATAACTCAAGAAAAATATTGTATTGACTTACGGCTAATACTTAAAATTAATATTTAGTATGTGTGAGAAATTTGGGTGTAATTAGATCACCCTTACTGTAGTGCAATTGTTTCCCACAGCAAGAATTCAACGTGCCCAGTCATAAGTGTGTATTGTGTGTGTGGCCCACTTGAAATGCAGTGCATTAAAAGTGCGGCAACAACAACAACATTGCTTGGCATGCCTTTCATGGTATTGCCTATGCAAGTGTTTTCTACTACGGCCTGCTTGGTGACCGTCAAGTGTGAGTAAAAATATTTTGGTGATATTTGATATTCTTTTATTTATTATTTACTCGCATGGTACCGGCAATGATGCTACGCTACACTGTGTTGGTAATAGTGACTATGGGACTTCGCTACACTACAAAAGAGAAGTTAAATGAAAAGATTTATAGATTGGAAAATTACATGTTCGCATCAATAAGTAAAAGTTCATCAAGCAGATTACAACGTATCCAAAACAATTCTTAAAACTATAAACATGTCTTCAAAAAGAAATCTAGTTAACGAACTCCGCAAACAAGCTCGAAAATCTTTTGCACGTCGTAGAGTTGTGATGAAAGGAATAGATGATCTCTGGCAAGCTGATTTAGTTGAAATGGGAAATTACTCTATAGGCAATAAAAATTATAGATTTTTGTTAACCGTAATTGATACATTCTAAAAATATGCATGGGCAGTACCGCGAAAACAAAAACTTCTTGAAATAACACAAGCAATGGTAGATATTTTTCAATTGGGACGAGTACCAAAAAACCTACAAACAGACGATGGTAAGGAATTTTTTAATAAAAACTTTGCGAAATTGATGGATAAGCACAACATCAATTACTAGTCAACGTATAGCACAATGAAAGCATCAATAGTAGAGCGATTTAATAGAACATTAAAAGGGATGATGTGGAAAGAATTTAGTTTTAATGGTTCGTATAACTGGTTGGATATCTACAAAGATCTATTAAAAGCCTACAACAGTAAAGTGTCAGCGTGAGCGAGCTAAAAATAGAGAATATGTACGTGCGATGAAATTAAAAAAAGCTGCCGAACGTCAAATGACCAATACTTTAAGTAGTACAATTACTCAAGCCAATGGATTACCGGAATTTATAAGCAATGAAAAGGAAGAATTGGCTGCAATACCAACTAAATTTAATGAGAATACTTCTGAAAACAAAAGAGTAAAAACGTATAATAAGCAGCTAAAAAACAAAAATCGCGAATTACAATTACTAGTTGACCGTTTAAAGGGTAAACTTAAAGATGCTGAAACAAAGAAACAAAAGTACAAAAAAATTACAAAGATCTAAAAAAACATAATAAAGATACCAAAAGCTTAAGGTCGACTGTTCGAGATTCAAAGGAAACTTTGATTCTTTTAAAACAGAAGTATACTCAAAAAAAAAAAACATTTGCTCAGTTATGGCTTCTAAAATTTTAAAACGTTACAGACTAAAAAAAAATATTGGACAATGAAAAAAAAAATTACCGGAATCACTGCCCAGAAAAAACACAACAGTAAATGACTTTCTTATGAGGGACGACGTTAGTAGAGCTTGCGCTGGCCAGAAAGAAACCTTTACACGCGGTAAAATAAAAAAGCAAAAACGATATCTGTCTGATACGATGAAAAATCTGTACAAAATGTTTAAATCCGAGAACAGTAATATAATATGTCCTACATATCTTTTACGTGGCAAAAACCTTTTTTTATAAAAAATCCTTCTGTTTCTGACAGAAATACCTGTGCTTGTATGGATCACGCCATTATTGATTTAAAGGCCTCGAAACTATTTCTACAAAAAGCTCTTGTTGAAAGAAGGATTCTCAGTTAGTTAAAAAAATTATGTGCGACAGTGAGTCGGCTTTATGCGCTTGGGATCTTTGCAAAACTTGCAAGTCGAAAACAAATTTTACGAAAACCTGTATCAGACGACAACAACTCGTAACAGCGAAGGTCGATGTTTCACTCCCCTTTAAAAAAGAATTTTCCGAAACTCTGAATGTAGGAATATCCCGTCATATTGCTTTATCCCAATACTTCCGAAATGAAGAAAAACTAAAGAAAAATCCCCAAATTAAAACTGAATATGATCGCGTTATTAACGAATATTCGACTTTAGGGCAAATCACCAGAGTAAACCCCGTGCTAAATGACACTAGAGGCTATTATCTCCCTCACCATGCTGTCTTTAAACCAGACAGTACTACCACTAAATTACGAGTTGTGTTTAACGCCTCGAACCCCTCGAGCAATGGTGTGAGCCTCAACGACCTCCTCCATCCTGGCCCTATTCTACAAGCGGACTTACCTACCCTAATTTTGCGATGGAGACTTTTTAGGTACGTTCACAATTCTGATATTGAGAAGATGTATCGACAGATTCTCGTAAACCCTTCACAAACATGCTACCAGCGTATAGTTTTTCGTAGCTCCGCTCACGAGCAACCCCATGACTATAAACTAAACACAGTCACCTTCGGCGTGAACTGTGCCCCCTATTTGGCCATCAGAACCTTTGTACAACTTTCTAAGGATTGTGAATTGCAGTCCCCCCGAGCTTCTGAAATTCTAAAAAATTACATGTATGTCGATGACGTACTAGCAGGACCTCACACCTTATCCTCAGCCCTCGAGTCACGAAATGAACTTTTAGCAGTTCTGGAATCAGCTGGATTCTCACTCTGTAAATGGACAGCAAATAACGATTACTTGCTGAAAGATCTTCCCCCAAATCACGTACTAGATGATGAGTTTCTTAAACTGTCAGATTCTAGCATTACTAAAACTCTCGGCGGTACTCTCTGAAATCGCAAAGTTATTTGATCCCGCCGGTTGGCTATCCCCCAAGATCATTGTCGCCAAGATCATTATGCAGCAAATCTGGAAAGACGGTACTGACTGGGATGAAGATCTACACCCATCAACACTGCATCAATGGAACGCGTTCTTAGACGACTATGCACATATCGAACAAATTAAGATTCCGCGCTACGTAGACTTCGATCCATCGTACACTATTGAATTGCACGGATTCTGCGATGCCTCAGAAAAAGCATATGCAGCTACGTTTTATATCCGCACGGAAAGCGACGGGTTCGTTTCCACTCATCTGCTAATGGCAAAGACAAAAGTTGCCCCAGTGAAATTTGTCTCTTTACCACGTAAGGAACTTTGCGGAGTAGAATTAATGGCGAATATGATCGACTCTATTCAACCTCGACTCAATCTCACAAATTATAAGCTCTTTCTGTGGACAGACTCCACCATCGTCTTAGCATGGTTGCATAAACCCGCGCATAAATGGAAAACTTTCGTGGAAAACAGAGTTTCCTCCATTATTGAAAAGGTAGGAAATGACTCATGGGCTCATGTGGAATCCAAAAGTAACCCCGCTGACTTGGCCTCCCGTGGTATCACGGTATCTGAACTAGTCTCAAACGACTTATGGTGGCACGGACCGTCATGGCTACGACGCCCACATTCGGAATGGCCGCTGCGAACCTCCCCCTACTCAACTGAAGAAGAAGCTAGACCCATCCAAGTACAGTCGACATCAATTTCAAATCTGGACATTCTGAATGATTTTTCTGATCTCTCTAAGGCTTTGCGCATTATTTGTCGCGTATTCCGGTTTTACTCCTGAATAAATTCCAAACTTAATCACAACTGTCATGAATGCCGAATTGTCTTCAAGTGAATTGAAGCATGCTCAAAATCGTTTAGTAATCGCTTGTCAAAAATTCTATTTTACTACGGAATATGACAACTTAACCCTCTAATGCTTAATCCGGCCTCAAGGAACTCATCACAAAAATGGCAATGAATTCAAATATAACTGGTTATTTATTTAAAAAGTTCTTTTATCAGTTGCACAACAAAAGTACTTAAATATTTAAAACAGCTTTGAAAGCTTTCAAAAGCTCATTTTGTATTTTTTAATGCACTTTTTATTAGCCATGCACTTTTTTGACAGACAAAATAGCGGGAAGCAATATTGTTTTATCAAACGTTGATATAAGTGCTAAGAAGTTCCAAAATCGTAACCATATTTATTTGCTTAAAAAGTGTACTCATATTGTATAATCTAGAGGCCTTATTTGTGTAAAAAAGTGTAAGTTATGTTTTAGAGCAGTGATTTATATATGAGTGCCTTTAGGCACTCTTGGGCGTTGCAAGGCAAATTTGTTTATTTATTTTTTATTTATTTTTTGGTAAAATGATATTCGTTTTCTTTGCATTTTTTTACATAACAGTTTAAGAAATGGCTGGGCTAGGGAAAAAACGTTTCAAATTATCTGATTTGACTGATAAACAGTTAGAAAAATTGTTTGACGAAGTAGAATCAGATGCCGATTGGAGTAGCGAATCCAGCGATATGGAAGAACTTCAGATAGGTCTTGTCGTAGCGGAAAGTGCAGCAGTCAATACAATAACCAGTTCCCATTCTACGCACGATACCCGATTAAATAAACCATTAAAAAGGCCTAGGTCTCCTTTGCCATCAATTGAGACTTCTGGACCCACATTTGTCCCTTCGTCTGGTGGCTTCAATGGTTCTGGTAAGAATCATAAATATGTAGGAAACAGCTTCCTCTATAATAAAAATACATTTTATTTCTTAGGTGTTGAATCTATACAGAAAGATTCCTTAGAATTTTAAAAAATAATGATCTAGTTGACAACTGTCGTAAAAATGAGCACCAAAGGTTTCCTTTGGAGCTCAGAATGTTTTATATATATTTTGTGGTTTTGGTTTTAGCCCAGGTAGAAACACCATGTGCTAATATAAACTAAGTAAGTCTTAGTAGAAACACTAAGACTGGTTGACCAATCAAGAAAGTAAGTTTTGTTTGGCTTAAAAATGATTGACGATTTTCTTTATTTTTTCATTTCTTATATACTAAATTGTCTTACAATAAACTTATTAAAATTGCTTAGTAAGTAAATAACCGAGTTTTGCATAATTGCTGAACCTTACAAATTACAAATTTAATATTAATTTCTGTTTTGTCAACAACAAGTTCATTAACCAGAACTTAATACTAAAATCCAAAATAAAAATGTTTAGTCAACAATAATACAATGTTTAGGTAATTGAACTTAAAACATAAGTAAAGTAAACTGTTTAAACAACAACAACGGTTATTAAACTTAAAAATAAAAAATAAAAAGTAAACTAAAAATTATGTTGATGTAAATATCAACAAATAATATGGCGGCAACAGTCAATGCAAAAGCATGTAAATGAAATATCTTTTCAAGGAGATGCTACACTTCCAACTGAAATCTTAGAACAGGAAACTCCGTTGCAAATATTTAGCTTTTTTAACATCGAATTAATACAAATTATTGTGGAAGAAACAAATCGTGCTGCCATTCAGGAAAATGTTAACACACAATTCAAGGTAGACGTTGAGAACATACACCGCTATATTGGAATATTGTTATATATGTCCATTTATCGGTATCCAAACTTGCGAAGCTATTGGGGTAAAAATGCATTTCAACCAATTGCGAATAGCATGAGTCGGTCAAAATTCGAAGCCATAAAGCAATTTTTATCACTACGTGATGAGAGTGAACGAGTGAATCCTTTGTTTCGCATCAGAAACTTCGCTGATAAATTGAATGCAAGATTCGATTCAGTGCCAAAACAAGCTCGGCTTTGCGTAGATGAACAAATGTGTAGTACAAAAATGAGGCATCACCTTCGGCAATATTATTTATTTATTTATTTTATTTATTATTTGTTTGTTCCACACACAAGACTTCAGTCTTATTTTGCAGTATGGAACTGAGTTAAAATCAAAAATAAATAATTACATATAACATATTAAAATATAAATTGAAAGATTCTATATAAGCAAAAATTCTAAAGTAAACAAAAATCAAAAATTAAAAATCAATATAATCAAAATAAATTCTAAGCAATAAATAGATATGTATGTTAAAAAAAAAATATAAATGAAAATCGAGATTACATATAACACACATTGGTTCACAACATCACAATATTAAGGTCATAAACTATTCAGAATATAGCCTAAACAGATTTTCTTTAAATTTTTGTGCGTTACCTAAAATTTGAATTCCATGTGGTAACGAGTTCCAGAGAGGTATAGCAAAAACAAAAAAATGCCATTTAGAAATTAGACTCCTGTATCCAAGTGATCTTATTCTCTTACCCCTGCAATTTTCTGCAAATGTTAATTTGGAGTACAAATGTTCAGGTACTTGTGTATAGATAATTTTGTGTAAAAAAGTTAAAACTCTCACATTGAGAAGATTTGAAAAAGAAATTCCGTACAATTGTACTGCAAACCTGGACACTCTAGAGCGACTATTTAACCCATATACATACCTAATGATGTTATGAAACGCAACATTTAATCTCCTCATACTAACAGAGTCGCAAGAGGCAAACAACTCGCAACCATATAGCAAAACAGGAATGAGATATGTTTTGGCAAGAATAATTCTTATTTTGACGGGTGTGCAATGTTGAGTTGCCCACAAAGTTCTTAACATTGATAAAGTGCGACCACAAGCATAATTAACATGGTCCGACCAAGTCAGAGTCTTGTTAAAAAAGACACCAAGATTCTTAGCTGAAGTTACAACTTGCACAGCTTGATTATCTATATAAATTTTTTGTAATATTCAATTTCATAAGTCTCTTCCGAATTACTAAACATTTAGATTTTTTTGGGTTTATTTCAAGACCATTTGCCGATGCCCATTCATGAATTCTATGCAACAGCAGATTAATCGAAATAATACATTGATCAATCAACTCATTGTCACTAGTAGTATAGAGTTGAACATCGTCTGCGTACATCCTAATTTTGCAGTCACTCAATACTTTGGGAAGGTCATTGGAGTACATAGAAAATAATAAAGGCCCAACTATTGACCCCTGAGGAACTCCTCTTTTCACTGGAAGAGCCTTGGACATCATGGTATTGGTTTCAACGAACTGGTATCTGTGGCTAAGATATGTGGAGATTAAACGAGTTGCAGTCGTAGAAAAATTAAAGAAAGTACGTAACTTGAAACAGAGTAAATTATGGTCAACCAAATCAAAAGCCTTAGAATGATCTAGTAGGACGAGGAACGCAGTTTTGCCACTGTCAACCTCTTTTCTGATTTCTTCAGAAACATCGGCCAGGGCAGTGATACAGCTGTGTTTTTTCCTAAAGCCAGACTGCCTATCAGTAAGTAAATTGTTCCTATTAAGGAAGTGAGTTATTTGATCATGCATTATTCTTTCAAAAGCCTTAGAGAGAAACGGCAATATGGTTATAGGACGATAGTCGGTTCGAGATTTAGGTATAGGTACGACCTTACCTAGTTTCCAATTAGAAGGAAACTGACTTGTGGTTAATATTGTATTGAATATATAAGTAATTATAGGAAGCAGTGATGGTAGGAGAATTTTAAGAAATTTTGGATGAATCCCGTCAGCTCCAACAGAGCTAGATTTTACAGACAACAAACACGATAGAACATCACACTGATTAACAGAAGCAAACGAAAAACCAGAAGCAGTGCTATTTCCTGTAAAATTTGCGTAGTAATTATGATCGGTTTCTATAGTGGGCACATGTAAAAACTTCTCGTTAAGCACATCAGCATTAATTGAGTCCGAATCACGTGTAAAAGTTTTACCGATACCGATTTCGCGTATGGTTTGCCAAGTTTTTCTCGAGCCTAGTGCAGTTGAAAATTTTACAGCATAAAATTCCGATTTTGACTTTTTAATTAGTCTATTTACTTTTTTCTTTGCCATACGATATTCCTCTCGCAATTGTAGTGTTTTGAAACGCTTCCATCTTTGATAAACAATATCCCTTTGTTTGATGGATTCTTTTATTTCATTAGAGAACCATGGCCGCTGTTGTTCCTTTAAAATTTTAGTTTTGAGTGGGGCAGTTAAGTCAAAAAGATATTTCAGGTAGTATTCAAGAAAATTAATTTGATCATCTACTGAGTTTAGAAAATAAATGCGATTCCATTCAATATTAAAGAATTCCTGCTGTAACAGTCCAAGATTAATATTTTTGAAGTCACGAAAAGTGAAAGTCTGAACAGGAATTACAAAATCAAATTTATAGGTCATGAAAATTAGATCATGCCTAGAAAAACACGGCACGGCTAGCTGATCATAAAGCAGAATGTTAGATCTATTGCCTACTAAGAAAAGATCTAATAGTGTATTTTTTGTGTTGTTAAAATGCGTAGGAACGGTTGTATTTGGCAACACAAGACCAAGAGCCAGAAAATCATTTAAAAGACTGTGCTCCTCTAAAATATTGGAGTTGAAATCACCGGTTATAATAATATCAGCATATGAAGCAGTTATTGCTTCCAAAGTCCGAATAAACCTTATCGTGTTTATATATCTATTAGGCCTATATACACTACCAACTAGCAATTTTCTACCATCATTATTAACTTCAAGAAAAAGATACTCAACAAAGTTCATAGGATCAGTGTTCTCGAACTGCTCAGAACCAAGCTGATCATTTGACGTAAATTTAACTTTGAACCGAATACCTTTTCTTACATAAATAGCAACACCACCATACCCATCGTCTCTATCAACTCTACAAAGATCATAACCATTCAAGGAAACTAATAAGTCAGTCGTACTAGAGTCGAACCAGGTTTCAGATATACAAATGAAATCCATGAGAGAGTTTTCAAAAATATATCGAAATTCATCGATTTTTCCTCCTAGGCTTTGCGCATTTATATGGCATATTTTTATTCCAGCCCTTTGATTAACAAGAACCTTGACCATATTCCCAATACTATCTCTGGTACTCATACCCTGGTAATTATCCATAAGGAAAACGAAAATTATTAATTGAGGTAGCGCACATGGTAAAAAGTAAAGCAAAACAGCTATAATAGAAGTTTAGAAATATGTAAAAATACATTCTTGACTTAAAGAATTTATGAAATTTCAAAATATAGTTTAACGAAACTGAAAAAGTCGATATCGACGTAAAAACAAGTACAAAAGTTGACTTAAAATACAAAGTATGCAAAAAACAAATTGAATTAAATTTAAAATACCATAATGGATAAAAATTTATCATTATAATTGTTATCAGCAAAACGTTATCAAAGAAAGTTTCTACAAAAGTTTTCAGATTTTTAAGTTTTTAATACAATAAAGATAATTTTGTTTATGATGTAATAGATGTACCAGCTCGGCTTTCTCGCTCATTGACTGGATCATTGTGGTCTGGAAATAACTGATGTAAATGTTCAATTTCATCTATTTGGATTATGTTGTCATTCAAATGCTTTTTAATATACACAAGACCGCGCATAGTGAAGGCACTGCTAATAATTTTCCTCTTTTTCAGACGAATTGCAGACCGTAGTATATTGAAATTAGATTTAGTCAGCTTTTCATTTATGTAAAATTTATTTCCAGAGTTTATACCAATATCTCTGAGAGTAAAACAAAAACCCTTGTTACGTCTTCTAAAATCTGCTAAAGATTTTAGAAAGAAGTTTTTATCATGAACAGACCACAGTTTAACAATTATAACTGCATCCCTTGAAATATGTGTGTGCTTATTGTTGTGATTTTTCAATCTGTAAATAGTTTTGATGTTAGGTACTGTGGTGTTAATGGTGTAACATATTTTGGAAAACAAGTCCATTAAATCTTCGTTTTCGTGAAAAGGAATTTCGTTCAGTCTTAGTTCATTCGATACGCTATGGTTTTCTTGTTGCTTAATTTTCATTTTCAATATTGTCATTTCATTTCGCATGCTTTCAATTTCGCTTGTAGTATTCTCCAAACGAGTAACCCTTTCATTAATAGCAGTCAGTTCAGCTTTAAAAGTCTTGAATTTATCATTGATATCTTTCAAAAGATCTTCTTTATATTCATTAAATTTGGACTCCATCAGGAGTAGAATTTGCTGAGAAAACTTATCAAATCGTTTATCCAGGCAATTAAGCAGTAAAAAGGGTGATTCAACAACAGAATCCCGAGTTATATCCCTCAAACGTTTATTTGTTGGTGTGCTTGTACTATTTTCGGTTGTTGGCATATTGTTATTAGAATTATTAGAAATAGAAAAACAGGTTTGTAATTTAGTAATGCCGTGGATTTTATTTTTTTTATTTCTTGAACTTCTCCTTAAATTGTTCATTGGGTGTATCAATATTAAAAATTAGCGACCAAGTTAAGCAAAGCTTTTCAAACTGTTTATTATGTGCGATTAGCACCACTTTTCTTATTATTCTGTTTAGTATGTATGTATACACAAATGTAAATGTTTCTATGTTTTGATTTGGTTTGTTTATAATTCTTTATTTTATATATATGTATATCACAAAATATGCCCTGTTGTGAGTGCGAGATCAATAAGAATGTTGGTGTGTTTAGTGTTTAATTTTTAATGATAATAAATTAATTAAAACGCCTCGTTATCTTATTTCGTAGGAGTGTATGTATGTATGTTATTTTCAGATTTGTGTGTTGTTGTTTTATCTTTTTAATTTTCTGCTCTTTCTCTTCTTTTACACGTAACAAATTAGCAAATGATTTTGTATTTCATATAAACATTTATAACTATTTTATGTAAATTATCGTTGTCTTGAAAAGTTTTCTGTTTTTATAGTTTTTTATTATTTTTATTATTTAATATTTCAAAAAAATTAAGAAAAATATAGCAGGGAAAAAATAGAATACGTCCACTCGCGCCAGTGTTAACAACCAAATATGACAAATAAGCCACATAAATGGGGAATAAAATTATTTGTACTATGCGATTCTTTTGGAAATGCGTATCGATTCAAAATTTATAGCGGTGCTGGAGATAACGTTATTTTGCCTGGCCACCCTGATCTTGGAGCCTCCGCTAATGTTGTCGTCCGTTTATCGCAAACAGTAGAAAACTTTGTTAACCATATCATATATTTTGATAATTTTTATACGACAATTCCATTGTTGGTGTACTTGCGAGCTAAAGGTATTCATAGTTTGGGAACAGTCCGTACAAATCGAATTGCTAACTGCAAATTACAGTCAGATAATAGTATAAAAGACCAGAAAAGAGGATTTTTAACTGAATATTTTGGATTCGTGTATGGTGTAGATGTTAGCAATGTCTTATGGAAAGATAATAAGACCGTCCGCTTATTGTCCACATATGTTGGAGATAAAACTTTTATCAAAGAAAATTATAACGAAAATATTTCTAAAATACCACGATACGATAGAAAACTAAAACAATACATTGAAATCGATTGTCCGCAAATAATTCGTGAGTACAACTGCCATATGGGTGGTGTCGATTTATTGGATGGTCTCATGGGTCGGTACCATATTCGCGCAAAAACAAGAAATGCTGCGACACAATTATTTTATCATTTAGTTGATATGGCAGCAACGAATGCGTATCTTTTACGCAGACGCATTCAGAAAGCTAAATTTCCAGACACTTCAGAAAACAATAATCAAAAAGCGTTTGGGTTACCAGAGTTTCGTGAAGCCATCGCTGCTAGACTAGTTGCGTACCAAGAAAAAAAGTCAGCTGGTCGTCCAAGTATAAGATCAAGCCATGGAACTTTAGCCAATAGTCCCCAGCCAAATGCATTAAAAGTTGGAGAAGAAACAAGCCATCCCGTTGCAGATATACGCTACGATAACATAAGTCATTACCCTCTGTGGCTAAATAGGGAAGGTAGCAAAAAATGCTGCAAGCATTGCAAAAAATCGCAGACGCAATGTTTTTGTTCTAAATGCAAAATTCATTTATGCTGCTCGAATAATAAAAATTGCTTTTCTGACTATCATAATCATAAATAATTTCTTTTTTCCAATATCTTGTCATTTATGTAAACATTTTAAAATAAATATCTTTAATATATACCCACTCATAACTGACAATGTTTTATTAACTAGCTGCCTTAAGCGCTGGTCACACACTATCCCGGAAAAGTAACCTTTTAATGCTTAATCCATTCCTAGGCACTGACGGAATGATGCGAATTAACGGCAGGTTAGCAAACGCGCCGGCACTTAGCTATGATGAACGCTATCCCGTCTTGCTCCCTTACCACGCTCGTTTCACCCGACTATTTCTCAATTACCTCCATAAATACTCCCTTCATGGTCAAAATGCACTTCTATACCGCTTAATGAGAACTCGTTTTTATGTCCCCAAATTAAAAACATTAATAAAAACGATTATTTCCCAGTGCATCGTGTGTGTGAAACAGAAAAGCCAACGAGGTCAGCAAGTAATGGCAGCACTACCCCCTGAGCGTACCAGCCTGTCACGCCTTTTTTACGATACTGGCATAAACTTCGCTGGGCCATTTGACATCAAATCGTACGTTGGACGCGGCTGTAAGGTTACTAAGGTTATGTACTCGTGTTTATATGTTTTGCAACGAAAGCGATTCATCTTGAAGCAACTGGCGAAATCTCAACCCAAGCATTCTTAACCGCTTTCGCACGATTTTTCTCCAGGCGTGGAACACCCCACTCCTTGTACTCTGACAACGGAACGGCCTTTGTTGGCGCCTCTAATATCCTGAATTGCGACAAGCAACAATTTCTATCCCATATGCGTAAAAACATATTGTCCCAAGACAGTTTTTCTCCCCTCGAATGGAACTTTATCCCACCAGGTGCTCCACATATGGGTGGTCTCTGGGAAGCAGGAGTAAAAAGCTTCAAGTCCCATTTTAAGAAGATGTGCTATAGTTAAAGTTTCACATATGAGGAGTTCAGTACTATGCTTGCTCGTATTGAAGCCGGTCTGAATTCCAGACCCCTCAGCCCAATGAACGATGATCCTTCGAATTTATGTGCTTTGACTCCCGGCCATTTCCTCATCGGTGCGCCTTTACTATCGCCTCCTGAACCAGACTTGTCTAGCCATTCCCTAAGCTACGTCAATCGATGGCAAAAGCTTAAAATCCTCCATCAACAACTAGCCCGAAGGTGGACAGAAGAATATTTAATAGAACTCCACAAACGAATAAAGTGGAAATACCCCTAACGCGATTATGCTGTAGGCGATCTCGTTGTAATCAGACAAGATAATTTAGCCCCCAACCAATGGCGGGTAGGTCGTATAGAGAAAACTCACCCTGGCCCTGATAAACGGGTCAGAGTGGTTGACTTACGCACCGCCAATGGCGTCGTTACGAGCCCCATCACTAAATTAGTCTTGCTACCTAACTCAGGTCAACAATGACTATATGTTTTCCTTGTTTTTCTCTCTCTTTTAGCCGTCATAGTCTTAATCCAAGTGCGATTACAAAAAGACGTGTTTAATGCGAGTTCGCGTAAAATTTTATTCTTAATTACTATTGTTTTACAAAAACAAATTATTACAAAGAACAAAAATAAAATCAAAACAAGTCATATATATTAAAAAAAAATTTTTTCTTTTGCATAAAAAAAAAGACAAATTCATAAACTTGCAATTGATAACCAATAACAATTACGTACATTCTATGCGTGTTGATCAGTTGAACATTCTTGTTGACAACAACAAGAGTGCACTGAATGCTTAAACATGCCTAGCAGTGAAGTTAAGAAGCAACAACAAAACACAAAAAATGTTAATCCGATTATCAGTGTTAATGATGATAATGTTGTTAATAATATCAACCTAAGTGACAGTAGTTCTGATGAAGAATTTAGCTGGCAGTATGTGCCCGTTAAAAATCAAAAGAGAGCAAATTCTTTATCACCACAAATGAACAGTCCAAAACGACAACAATTAGAAACAGATCCATCTACTTCTAACAGATTTGCACCACTTGCTTCTAATAATAATGAAAACGACAACGATGTTACATCACCTCAAGAATCTCAGCAGCCAAAACCTCCACCAATTTTCATTCCAAACGTCGGTGATATTGCAAAAATGGTTAACAAATTAAGCAAAGTAATAGAACATAATGAATTTTATTATAAGTCGTACAGTGATGGACAGGTTCGTTTAAACGTTAAGACAGTTGACTCTTACCGAAAAGTAACTAAGTACCTTGACGATAACAAAATAGTATTTCACACGTACCAACTGAAACAAGAACGGGCCTTCACAGCAGTTATAAAGGGTCTTCATCACACAACACCAATCGTTGATATAAAAGCTAGTTTGCTATTATTAGGACACCAAGTAAGAGGTATAAGAAATATAAAAAGCCGTATCTCAAAGAACCCTCTGCCAATGTTTTTTGTTGACTTAGACCCCAATTTTAACAACAAGGATATATATAATGTAAAGACACTTGGTAACGCCACAGTTGTTATTGAAGCTCCGAAAAAATTCAATGATATTGTTCAGTGTTTTAGATGTCAACAATTCGGACACACTAAATCATATTGTAGAAAACCATATTCATGTGTTAAATGCGGACTAGAACATCCAACTAATGAATGCACTAAGTCATCAAGCACTCCTCCACAATGTGTTCATTGTTTAGGCAATCATACTGCAAACTATAAAGGCTGTGTAGTTTATCAAAAGCTAGTCACAAAATGCAGAAATGTAGGTACAAGAAACGTAGTAAATGAAAATTACAATTTTACCCATAACATCCCAGCTGCTCCTCAAAATAGTGGACAGTTAACCTATGCCCAGGCCGTCAGAGGCACAAATGATGGAGTAAATAACGTTCTTCAAAAAATTGAGGCGATGCTCGAAAAACAAATTGAATTAACCAATACATTGATGAACATGATGTCAATGTTAATGACAAAACTATGCAAATAGATCTCATAATTGCAGAATGGAATGCTAACGGCATTCTAAACCACGTAAACGAAATAGAAATTTTTTTAAAAAACAACTTTGTTGATATTTTACTACTATCTGAAACACACCTTACCAGTAAATCCTTTTTCCGTTTAAGAGGATTTGACTTAATAACAGCCAATCAACCTAATGACAGGGCTCATGCCGGAGCAGCTATCGTCATCAAATCCACTATTAAATATGAAATATTAGAACCAATAACTGAAGTATATTTACAAGCTGCTGGAGTTAAAATTAGTTGTAATAATTGTAGTGTATCGATCTATTCAATTTATTGCCCTCCAAGATATAGTATTAAATGTGAACAGTATGAAAACTTTTTTAAAAATCTTGGAAATAGATTCCTAGTTGGTGGAGACTACAATGCCAAACATGTATGGTGGGGATCACGCTTAACAAATCCAAAAGGTAAAGAACTTTTCGAATGCATCTCCAAAAATAACTACAGCTCGTTATCCACGGGAGAACCCACTTACTGGCCAACTGATCCTAACAAAATTCCTGATCTCTTGGACTTTTTTGTTTATAAAGGGATTTCTCCAAACTCGCTTAGTATCGTATCTAGTGATGATTTAAGTTCTGATCACAGTCCAATTCTCGTTAGCTTTTCTACTGTTTGTGAAAAACGAATCAAAAATTCAAAACTTATTTCTACAACTACTGATCTCAACAGTTTCCAACAGTTTATTGAAGCCAGACTCGACTTAAACTTATCATTGAAAACCGGATACGACATTGATATGGCTATTGAGGACTTTCAAAAACTGATGCATGAAGCTTCTTTTGTATCAACCCCTCAAGCTAATAGACATACCAATAATTTTCAATTATCTGTTGAAATAAGGCAACTTATCGCTATGAAAAGAAGGTTAAGAAAAATATGGAAAAGAACTAGATCACCTTCAGATAAAAGAAACTTTAATCACGCGGCTAATCTTTTGAAAAAAAGATTAAATGATTTAAAGAATGAATCCATTGGCAGATATTTAGTAAAATTAAGCCCAAACCATAAAAATGAGCATAATCTTTGGAAAGCTACAAAATACCTGAAACGTGCACAAAAACGAAATATTCCAATTAAGAATTCAAATGGCGATTGGTGTAGATCTGATGTTAGCAAAGCGGCTGCTTTTAAGTCTCAACTTGAAAATACATTTACCCCATTTTCATTCTGTACACCACAAGAAGATGCGGAAGTTAATAATTTTTTAGACGTTGCGTGTCAAATGAGTAAACCAATTAAGCCTTTCAGGTACCGAGAAGTCGAAGACGAAATTTGTAAACTTAATCCAAAAAAATCGCCCGGTTATGACAATATAGATGCCAAGGCTCTTAAAAACTTACCTAAAAAGGCTGTGATTTTTCTGACAGTTGTTTTTAATGCCATTTTACGACTCTCACATTTTCCAACGCAATGGAAACACGCTAAAATTGTAATGATTCTAAAGCCAAACAAACCAGAAAACTCAGTTGAATCTTACAGACCCATCAGTTTGTTACCAGTTATATCGAAATTATTCGAAAAACTTTTTCAAAAAAGATTAATGCCGGTGTTGGAATCTCTAAAGATAATACCAGACCATCAATTCGGATTTCGAAGCAAACATGGGACTCCCGAACAATGCCATAGAATTGTAAAAACAATAAGAGACTCTCTTGAAAACAAATACTACTGTTCATCAGTATTCCTTGATGTAAAACAAGCATTTGACAGAGTATGGCATAACGGCCTTTTATACAAATTAAAACATTTGCTGCAAGCTCCATTTTATCTCCTGCTCAAGTCCTATCTCAGTGATAGAAGTTTTTATGTCAACATCAACGACGAAAATTCTGAAATCGGAGTCATAAAAGCTGGTGTACCACAAGGAAGCGTATTGGGTCCAACTCTTTACACATTATTTACCTCTGATATGCCAACAAATGATGATGTAGTAGTAGCAACGTACGCCGATGATACCGCTATACTAGCAGCTAACGAATCCGCTAACATGGCATCAAATGCCATTCAAACGCAGCTTAACCTACTTGGAAATTGGTTAAAAAAGTGGAACATTAAAGTGAATGCAGAAAAATCTACCCACGTTACATTTACACTTAGAACTGGTGACTGCCCTGCCGTAAACCTAAATGGAGATGAAATACCGAAATCAAACGACGTCAAATATTTAGGTCTTAACATTGATCGTCGCCTAACTTGGAAAACGCATATAAAACTGAAAAGAAAACAACTGAAAATGAAAACAAATAAAATGTACTGGCTTCTTGGTCCAAGGTCAGAATTAAGTATAAACAACAAATTACTGTTATATAAAACTGTGTTAAAACCTATATGGACCTATGGCATACAACTATGGGGAACCGCTTCCTACTCTAATATTGATATAATTCAAAAATATCAGTCGAAAATCCTTAGGCTTATAATAGGTGCTCCATGGTATGTACGAAATACTTCAATTCACAACGATCTCAATATGCCATATATAAGGGATGAAATTAAAAACTTCAGCACAAATTATTTGCAGAGACTAAGCGACCATCAAAACATTCTAGCAATAACGCTGTTAGACGACAGTGACGAAGTTAGACGATTAAAAAGACTGCACATACTAGATCTCCCGTTTAAATCTTAAATTACATTTGTTATATTTTATTGTTTATTGTTAAATTTAATGGAATTTAACGCTACTGTTATTTTTTTTGTTAATATATCTATTAAATTTGCTTATTATTTTAATTTTAAATAGATTGCAAATAAAAATACAAACAAAAAAAAAAAAAAATTTTAGCCGTCATGTCTCGTCATCACCGCAGAAGCGCATCACCCATCGAACAGCAAAAACCTCCTAAATCCGCCAATAAGCGGCCTAGATATGACTGCTGCATATGTAAACAGAGCCATCCGTTGCGGAAATGCGTCACGTTCAAAAGGATGAACGTATCCGACCGGACAAAGACGGTAAAACGTTATAAGTATTGTGAAAACTGTCTGGCCCACTCTCACCGACTCTCGAAATGTGTCACCAAAGAACGCTGTCGAATGTGTAGTGGTAAACATCACACTCTTCTACATCGCCACGCACGCCTTCACACACCCTCACGAAACACAACATCTGAGCGTAATACTACAACTGTCATACCGACCGTTATCATAAGAATGCAATTGGATGGCAGCTGGGGTCGAGTCCGCGGACTTCTCAACCCTTGCGTCGAGTTCAGTTCCATAGCAGCCTTCCTCATTGAAAGGTACAATCTCCCAATAGAGTCACGCGTTGGTAAAAAATGGTGCCGTATATCTTTCCAATCCCGCTTCAATGAAGGCCCAACCTTTACACTCACCGCCCAGGTGACAAAGGACCTCCCAGCGCTCCAAACAAAGAAACGGCTGGACCACAGGGTAACGGACGGTTACCAAAACTTGCGATTGGCCGATCCTCATTTTTTCACCAGTGGTTCGATCAACATCGTCCTTGGAGTTGATATCTACCCCTAGCTAATCAAAAGCGGCATTCAACCCCAATCTCTTGTTTCCCCTATGGCACAAAATACCCTGTTAGGATGGGTCATAATAGGAAAATTCGGATTCTGAAACCAAGACAAAGTTTTTTTTTGTCAACAATGAATTTATTTACAACCAATTTATATTTCTCTTAAGTAATACCTTATTCACTTGTATACTTACCTTTCTCCCCTCGTTGAATTATACTTGCTTGAATTCAAATTATACAACTATTCCCTTGTTTACTTACCTCTATATACCTTAGAATTATACTTAATTGAATTTTGAATTATAAAATTACTCTCTCTTACACTTTCCTTTATATATATATTCACTTTTTATACTTACTTTACACATTCTTGAACTATACCATTTTATACTTAATACTTACTTACATCACTTCCACTTTTAAACCCACTGTATTGCTACCACTTCTTGCTCCTACCCCCTTCGATAAAATTGCACTATAGCAAGGGGGCAGGATGTTTACGAGCGGCCCTTATTGAAGCCGTAATTAAATCGCTAAGAGTGACCACACTCTTTTTACTTTGTTTCTTTTCCCTTTCATTTCGTCTGCAAAGCGCGAGTACCAAAAAACCAAAGGAAGGTCAACAATAGTAAAAAACAAATATTAAATCGCGTTTTTATTTTTATCTGTCACGAAAGTGCACTTAAAACAGAGCGTGGAGTAGAAGGCTGCCGATACAAACATAACCCTTTACTGCATGACCTTAAAAGCCCAATTAAAAGAAAATTACAAAAAACCCAAAGGAAGGTCAACAATATTAAATCGCATTTTTATTTTTATCTGCCACGAAAGTGCACTTCAAACAGAGTGTGGAGGAGAAGGCTGCCGATACAAACATAACCCGTCAAACACAGTTGTAAATGCATATAGTAGTAGCGCGAATGAGACACAGCTGATTTTTAGAACAATTCCTATGAATATTTACGCTCTAAATAGAACCAAAAAGTGTTTACATTCCTTGACAAAGATTCCGCTGTAACGTTAATGGAAAAAAGAGTATTTCCGATGAACTTGGTTAGAAGGTCATGTTGATCCCCTATGCTTAAGGTGGGCCGCCGACACTACGCGTATGGAAAGTGACTCGGTGAAGAATTCCATAACAATTTCAAATGTGAGCAACAGCCACAAATTCCAACTAAATGGAGTCCATACCGTTACAAATCTGGAATTTCCAGCTCAAACAATTGACGCGGCGAAAATGTTTAATAAATACAAATATCTGGCAAATCTCCCAATACAGTGGTACCAAAACCTTACTCCAACAATACTGTTAGGAGCTAACAATTGGAAATTAGCAATACCTCTAAAAATAAAAGAAGGCTCCTGAGACCAGCCCATTACAACGAAAACGCGCCTTGGTTGGGCACTGCAAGTGCGTAACCCAAACAAAGTCGCCGAATTTAGATTTATCTGTCATACATGCGATTGCCAAAGTTGATACAACGATCTACACGATCTAGTAAGAAATTACTTGTCTTGAAGCAGTGCAGTCAACACAACTATACTCATCTGACGATAATAAAGCTTCGGATATACTAAATCAAACGTGTAAAGAAGTTAAAAATCGTTATAAAGTTGAGCTGTTATGGCGTAATCAAAACATTCAACAGCCAGAAAGTTACACTTGTTAGGCTTGTGTGGGACGCAGCGGCTAGGTCTAAAGGCGTATTATTAAATGACTTTTTAATTCCTGGCCCAGATTTATTAAACTCGTTTCTGGAAATTCATAGTGGGAAAAATAGGCATATGTGGTGATATCTCAGAAATGTATCACAGGGTTAATGTAAAAGAAAGAGATATGCACGCCCAAAGTTTCTTATGGTATGAAGTACATATAAGATAAACCAAACAAACTCGGCGTTTTCTTCATACAAGACCTGACCTTTGGCATATGCTCATTTTATTCGTAATAAAAATGCTGAGCAATTTAAAGATGTCTGCCCACGTGCAGTTGTAGTTATACAGAAGAACCATTATGTAGACAATTTTATTGACGGCGCACAAGATGAGGAGCAAGCAGCAGAGCTTACTGAGCTTGTCAGAGCCATCCATACCAACGCGGGGTTCGAAATGCACAACTGGTTGTCAAACTCGCAAAAAGTTTTAAGAGAGCTCCAGAATAATTTTTCATCCGAGCAGCCATCAATCGACTGGGGTACCACTACCAAAATACTAGGTTTGTATTGGCACCCTAATAAGGATGAATTCAAATATATTTGTAGATTTGCAAGACTACGTCGAAATGTTCTAAACGAGTCAATAATAGCTACGAAGCGTGAAACTCTTCAAGTGCTGATGTCCGTATTTGATCCTTTGGGGTTTGTTTCGTGTTACGTTATTGGATTAAAAATACTTCTCAGTAGTTATGAATTAGATGTCCTGCCTCAATTAATATTCTCAAATTTCGGCAATTAAAATTTAAAATTTAAAATTTAAAAAATTACTGAAATTTGAGAATTTTTTTTTCGGCTTTCTTTGATATGTTGGTGTGTGTTTGTGTGATTTTCTTTCTGTCTGTGTGTCTGTCTGATTGTGAGAATTTCTGTGTGTCTGTCTTACTGTGGGAATATCTGTGTGTCTGTGGGAATTTAATTAAGTCTGTTCGTGATTTGAGGGTGTTGTTGAAATAGTTTGATTTCTTTTTTTGTATGTGAGCTCTGTTGTTTGTGTGTAATTTTCTCAGGCTGGTATTTTTTTTTTTTTTTTTTTTTTTTTAAAAAAAGAGAAGTAACACTCAGGCAATTAGTATGCCTACCAACCCGTAGGTGTGTTACCTTCTTTGGGAAAGGGATAGTGAGAGAGGACAGATGGTGAAAGAGAGAAAGCTTAATTTTTACAACTCTGATATTGCGCGTTGTGTTAGTTTTTAGATCAGTGTTGCAGCGCCTCTGATGTCAAGTAGGCGCATTAAATGTGTTTTAAGCTGTTGTAGCCATTTTATTAATTATTTTACTTCGCCGGCGATTTTGCTACAATACCGACGAAGGAGGGCGCTGTGATGTCCGCTAGCATACACCAGTATCAATTGCTGCCAGAACTGTTCAGTGACCAGTGCTATGCCTTCATCATTTAAACAGTCTGACAACAACAAATACAATCGCATACTAATGCACATCTGAAAAATGCTGGATGTTATGACTTGTCTGAAGCTGGGCTCGAACCCACGTTCTTAGACATTATTTGCTTTGCAGTCAACGCGCTAACTACTTCAGCCATAGTTTTTCATGTCGACATTTGGAGGAGGAGAGTTTCTATCAGGAGTACGGTACGTAGTATAAAATATTCTGATATATCTGAATGGCCCTAATTTTGTGTGTGTGTTTTTTGTTTATAATACTGGACGATGAGATTTTCTTATTTTGTCAATCTTATATTTGTTCTGTATTAAAGTGTGTTTGTTTACATTTAATGTGGGGTTCTTTTTAAAATGTTTTCTTTTATTTATTTAAGCATGCCCGTCTTTTTGACTGAGCGTCTTTTCTAACGTCGGTCGGTCAACTGGTGGACTGTTTGTATAGTTTCAGTATGTGGATATGTATGTAAGTTCTAATAAATATTTGAGTACGCAATCGCATGGGTGTAAAACTTGATATGTGTACATATATATGTACATATATCTGCAAATTTATTTGATGTATGCATGTACATACAAATAAGTGTTTGCTCTTTGTTTGTATTCATTTTTTGACCAGTGGGAATTTTTTTTATTTTGTGGTAAATATTCGCTTGACCGTTTAAATGCCCCGTTGTGTGTAGCTTTGAAATATTTAGTTTATATGTATGTGAAATAAAAAAAACATTTGTTTTAATTTTTATATGCATTTATTGGAAAGTTTCTTGGAAGTTTCTGTTTTAGGTAAAATTGCATTCTTTAAAGGCAGAATTAGCGGAGCGCACCCGTACCGTACTGTATCAGCTGTTCGTCTATGTTATGGGAAAAGCAATACAAAAGGTTACCGAATTTAAATGTACTGTATTTGCAACGTACCAACCTGTATAAAATAGAAATTTCTAACGTTATTACGTGACATTTGTAAGCCAGTGATGGGCTGTTTCTTTGGCACAAGTTAAGAAGGTTTTTCCGCTCTTATTTTTTGGTACTTTTTGATTATAATATTTGTGTACTTTTGACAAAACAACTTAAAATAATGTATATTTGCATACATATCGTCATTTAAAATGCATACCATTTGTTTTTAATTTTCCAGGAGAGACAAAAAGCTTAATAAAAAGCAAACTATTGTGATCAAAAAACTATTTTTTGTTGGTAGTACCATTACTAAAACCGGGATTAATGATACTATGCTGAAAAAGATAATATATGTTATCACAATAGTTTGCTTTTTGTTAAGTTTTTTATCTCTATTGAAAATTTTGTTATAATGTAGATAGGCCCTTTTGCATTTGATAAGACGATATACATGCTTAGATGTATATAATAAACAACTACATATGTTATATAAATGTGATATATACGTACATATATACATATAAAATAATTTAAGTGATATAATTTTTTTTTTAATTTGACGCATTTCCGCAACGGATGGCTCTGTTTACATATCGTCGTGGTGAATGCAATACGCTGTATGTCAAAAAAAATTGAATTTGGTTTTATTGTAGCGTTGTAACCAAAATTGGGGCTCCTACAACTTGCATTTATCTCGTGCCGTTCAGGAAATCAGAAGAGAGCTTTTGCGCGCTTCTTTTGGTTACTGCAAAAGGACGTATGTCAATCGCACGCTTGATTTGACAGTGGCGTGGAGTGTTCTTTCGAGATAAAACCTATAAATTGTGTCATTCTGCATTGGATACTAACATTGGATACAGTGTGAATCGTGGCGATTTATTATTATATTCTAGCCAGCGAAACTAAAACAAACAATTTTTCTCAGAAATATTCAGTTTTTGTCTTTCCTGCAAAAGTATGATTTAGTGACATACAGCATATTGCATTCACCACGACGATATGCAGCAGTCATATCTAGGCCGCTTGTTGGGGTGAGAAGCTGGGCGTGTGGCTTTCGCGTGAAAGATTTTGGTTAACAAAATGCAAAAAAAAAAAAGGAAAACCAATTTGTTTGTTGGGTGTAATTTTATTATAATATATTTTTTTTGGGGTTTTTTTGTATTTTTATTTATTTTTAATTTAATGTTTTTATAATTTGCTTTTAATTACATATGTATATTAATTGTATTTATATTTAATTCTTTCATAGAACTTACATCCACTTAAGTATTCAAAGTTCGAAAGGAAATTTTAGAAACGAACAATTTAGAGATTCTTAGAAAGAAATTAGTTTTTTTTTAATATTTTTTAAGTTGGTACTTGCACTTTGTCACTGCGTTGCTTGCACTTTAAAGGTCACAAAACTAATAAATTAATGCATTTAAAAATGATTTGGTACTCGCGCTTTGCAGACGAAATGAAAGGGAAAAAGAAAACAAAGTAAAAAAAGAGTGTGGTCACTATTAGCGGTTTAATTACGGCTTCAGTAAGGGCCGCTCGTAAACATCCTGCCCCCTTGCTATAGTGCAATTTTAGCGAGGGGGGTAGGAGCAAGAAGTGGTAGCAACACAGTGGGTTTAAAAGTGGAAGTGATGTAAGTAAGTATTAAGTATAAAATGGTATAGTTCAAGAATGTGTAAAGTAAGTATAAAAGTGAATATATATATAAAGGAAAGTGTAAGAGAGAGTAATTTTATAATTCAAAATTCAATTAAGTATAATTCTAAGGTATATAGAGGTAAGTAAACAAGGGAATAGTTGTATAATTTTAATTCAAGCAAGTATAATTCAACGAGGGGAGAAAGGTAAGTATGCAAGTGAATAAGGTATTACTTAAGAGAAATATAATTGGTTGTAAATAAATTCATTGTTGACAAAAACTTTAAGTCTTGGTTTCAGAATCCGAATTTTCCTATTATGACCCATCCTAACAGGGTATTTTGAGCCATAGGGGAAACAAGAGAGTGGGGTTGAATGCCGCTTTTGATTAGCTGGGGTAGATATCAGCTCCAAGGACGATGTTGATCGAACCGCTGGTGAAAAAATCAGGATCGGCCAATCGCAAGTTTTGGTAACCGTCCGTTACCCTGTGGTCCAGCCGTTTCTTTGTTTGGAGCGCTGGGAGGTCCTTTGTCACCTGGGCGGTGAGTGTAAAGGTTGGGCCCTCATTGAAGCGGGATTGGAAAGATATACGGCACCATTTTTTACCAACGCGTGACTCTATTGGGAGATTGTACCTTTCAATGAGGAACGCTGCTATGGAACTGAACTCGACGCAAGGGTTGAGGAGTCCGCGGACTCGACCCCAGCTGCCATCCAATTGCATTCTTATGATAACGGTCGGTATGACAGTTGTGGTATTACGCTCAGATGTGGTGTTTCGTGAGGGTGTGTGAAGGCGTGCGTGGCGGTGTAGAAGAGTGTGATGTTTGCCACTACACATTCGACAGCGTTCTTTGGTGACACATTTCGAGAGTCGGTGAGAATAGGCAAGACAGTTTTCACAATACTTATAACGTTTTACCGTCTTTGTCCGGTCGGATACGTTCATCCTTTTGAACGTGACACATTTCCGCAACGGATGGTTCTGTTTACATATGCAGCAGTCAAATCTAGGCCGCTTATTGGTTGATTTAAGAGGTTTTTGCTGTTCGATGGGTGATGCGCTTCGGCAGTGATGATGAGAGATGACGGCTAGAAGAGAGAGAAAAACAAGGAAAACATATAGTCATTGTTGACGTGAGTTGGGTAGCAAGACTAATTTAGTGATGGGTCTCGTAACGATGCCATTGGCGGTGCGTAAGTCAACCACTCTGACCCGTTTATCAGGGCCAGGGTGAGTTTTCTCTATACGACCTAACCGTCATTGGTTGGGGGCTAAATTATCTTGTCTGATTACAACGAGATCGCCTACAGCATAATCGCGTTCGGGATATTTCCACTTTATTCGTTTGTGGAGTTCTATTAAATATTCTTCTTTCCACCTTCGGGCTAGTTGTTGATGGAGGATTTTAAGCTTTTGCCATCGATTGACGTAGCTTAGGGAATGGCTAGACAAGTCTGGTTCAGGAGGCGATAGTAAGGGCGCACCGATGAGGAAATGGCCGGGAGTCAAAGCACATAAATTCGAAGGATCATCGTTCATTGGGCTGAGGGGTCTGGAATTCAGACAGACTTCAATACGAGCAAGCATAATACTGAACTCCTCATATGTGAAACTTTGACTATAGCACATCTTCTTAAAATGGGACTTGAAGCTTTTTACTCCTGCTTCCCAGAGACCACCCATATGTGGAGCACCTGGTGGGATAAAGTTCCATTCGAGGGGAGAAAAACTGTCTTGGGACAATAAGTTTTTACGCATATGGGATAGAAATTGTTGCTTGTCGCAGTTCAGGATATTAGAGGTGCCCACAAAGGCCGTTCCGTTGTCAGAGTACAAGGAGTGGGGTGTTCCACGCCGGGAGAAAAATCGTGCGAAAGCGGTTAAGAATGCTTGGGTTGAGATTTCGCCAGTTGCTTCAAGATGAATCGCTTTCGTTGCAAAACATATGAACACGAGTACATAACCTTTAGTAACCTTACAGCCGCGTCCAACGTACGATTTGATGTCAAATGGCCCAGCGAAGTCTATACCAGTATCGTAAAAAGGGCGTGACAGGCTGGTACGCTCAGGGGGTAGTGCTGCCATTATTTGCTGACCTCGTTGGCTTTTCAGTTTCACACACATGATGCATTGGGAAATAATCGTTTTTATTAATGTTTTTAATTTGGGGACATAAAAACGAGTTCTCATTAAGCGGTATAGAAGTGCATTTTGACCATGAAGGGAATATTTATGGAGGTAATTGAGAAATAGTCGGGTGAAACGAGCGTGGTAAGGGAGCAAGACGGGGTAGCGTTCATCATATCTAAGTGTCGGCGCGTTTGCTAACCTGCCGTTAATTCGCATCATTCCGTCAGGGCCGAGGAATGGATTAAGCGTTAAAAGGTTACTTTTCCGGGATAGTGTGTGACCAGCGCTTAAGTTGTCATATTCCGTAGAAAAATAGAATTTTTGACAAGCGATTACTAAACGATTTTGAGCATGCTTCAATTCACTTGAAGACAATTCGGCATTAATGACAGTTGTGATTAAGTTTGGAATTTATTCAGGAGTAAAACCGGAATACGCGACAAATAATGCGCAAAGCCTGAGAGAGATCAGAAAAATCATTCAGAATGTCCAGATTTGAAATTGATGTCGACTGTACTTGGATGGGTCTAGCTTCTTCTTCAGTTGAGTAGGGGGAGGTTCGCTGCGGCCATTCCGAATGTGGGCGTCGTAGCCATGACGGTCCGTGCCACCATAAGTCGTTTGAGACTAGTTCAGATACCGTGATACCACGGGAGGCCAAGTCAGCGGGGTTACTTTTGGATTCCACATGAGCCCATGAGTCATTTCCTACCTTTTCAATAATGGAGGAAACTCTGTTTTCCACGAAAGTTTTCCATTTATGCGCGGGTTTGTGCAACCATGCTAAGACGATGGTGGAGTCTGTCCACAGAAAGAGCTTATAATTTGTGAGATTGAGTCGAGGTTGAATAGAGTCGATCATATTCGCCATTAATTCTACTCCGCAAAGTTCCTTACGTGGTAAAGAGACAAATTTCACTGGGGCAACTTTTGTCTTTGCCATTAGCAGATGAGTGGAAACGAACCCGTCGCTTTCCGTGCGGATATAAAACGTAGCTGCATATGCTTTTTCTGAGGCATCGCAGAATCCGTGCAATTCAATAGTGTACGATGGATCGAAGTCTACGTAGCGCGGAATCTTAATTTGTTCGATATGTGCATAGTCGTCTAAGAACGCGTTGCATTGATGCAGGGTTGATAGGTGTAGATCTTCATCCCAGTCGGTACCGTCTTTCCAGATTTGCTGCATAATGATCTTGGTGACAATGATTTTGGGGGATAGCCAACCGGCGGGATCAAATAACTTTGCGATTTCAGAAAGTACCGCTCTTTTCGTGATCATATTACGCTCGGGCTGGGTTTTCAATTTAAAATAGAAGTGGTCATTTCCAGCATTCCATCTTAAGCCGAGAGTTTTAGTAATGCTAGAATCTGACAGTTTAAGAAACTCATCATCTAGTACGTGATTTGGGGGAAGATCTTTCAGCAGGTAATCGTTATTTGCTGTCCATTTACGGAGTGAGAATCCAGCTGATTCCAGAACTGCTAAAAGTTCATTTCGTGTCTCGAGGGCTGAGGATGAGGTGTGAGCTCCTGCTAGTACGTCATCGACATACATGTAGTTTTTTAGAATTTCAGAAGCTCGGGGGGACTGCAATTCACAATCCTTAGAAAGTTGTAATAAGGTTCTGATGGCCAAATAGGGGGCACAGTTCACGCCGAAGGTGACTGTGTTTAGCTCATAGTCATGAGGTTGCTCGTGAGGGGAGCTACGAAAAACTATACGCTGATAGCATGTTTGTGAAGGGTTTACGAGAATCTGTCGATACATCTTCTCAATATCAGCATTGTAAACGTACCTAAAAAGTCTCCATCGCAAAATTAGGGTAGGTAAGTCCGCTTGTAGAATAGGGCCAGGATGGAGGAGGTCGTTGAGGCTCACACCATTGCTCGAGGGGTTCGAGGCGTTAAACACAACTCGTAATTTAGTGGTAGTACTGTCTGGTTTAAAGACAGCGTGGTGAGGGAGATAATAGCCTCTAGTGTCATTTAGCACGGGGTTTACTCTGGTCATTTGCCCTAAAGTCGAATATTCGTTAATAACGCGATCATATTCAGTTTTAATTTGGGGATTTCTCTTTAGTTTTTCTTCATTTCGGAAGTATTGGGATAAAGCAATATGACGGGATGTTCCTACATTCAGAGTTTCGGGAAATTATTTTTTAAAGGGGAGTGAAACAATAAATCGACTTTCGCTGTTACGAGTTGTTGTCGTCTGATACAGGTTTTCGCAATACAAGTCCTCCGGGGACGACCGTGGCTTATGCGGGATATCTTCAAGCTCCCAAAATCGTTGAAGTTGGTTACAGAGAGTTATTTCGTTAAAAAAGGAAGCTACGGATTTTTTGTAGGGGTTGGTCTTAATCGTACCTGTCACAATCCATCCGAACACCGTGTTTTGCGCAACTAAAGTCTGAGATGGGTCCCAATGTAGGCCGTTCTGAATCACTTTCGGGTACACGTCGCCTCCAAGAAGCAAGTCGATTTCAGAACAGGCTTGACGGTACGGATCGGCTAACTGAAGATGGGCAAAATTGCTATCTGTTACGCGGGACATTGGGTAATATGGGAGTTGACCCGTCAGTCTTTTTATGACCAAAGCGTGGGCGTAAATCTCGAACGTATTGTCTACGGGGGATCCGATTTTAAGGGAGCATATTTGAGTTGATGTGGCAGTTAATGACTCATTTATTCCGTGAATTTCAGCTTGGGTAGCGCTTGTTTTAAGACCCAGCTTGGTGTGCAATTTCTTGGAGATAAAAGTTGCTTCGGACGCAGAATCAATAAGGGCTCGGACAGTGAACTTACTGTCGCCGCTATACACATCAACCAGGGCGGTGCCGAGAACAATAGAGTGTGGTGTCGATTGCAATTGAGTTGAGAACGATTGTAAAGATCGCTCTGTGGCTTGACGAGAGGTGGATGGAGTAGAATCAACTACCTGAGGCCTGTTTTCTGTGTGATTTTGGGGTTTGTGAACTGCAAACGTAGCCGCGGCAGATTTATGGGTGGGGTTCATGTAATGATTGGGTGTTGGTTTGGATTCTGCGCGGTGTAGGAGAGAATGGTGCTTTTTGTTGCACGCATTGCAAAGAAAGCGACTTTCACAATTATTGAAATCATGGGAAGTTCCGAGACAATTAATACACAATTTGCGTTGTTTGACGGCATTGAATCGTTCGTTAACTGACATATTCAGAAACGATGGGCAAAATCGAACGGGGTGATAGTTAGGGCATATAACGCATTTTCCTGGCTCTCGATTAGTGATATGAGTACTATAGCTATTGAGTTTCTTCTGTTCAATTTTCTTTGGGGGGGTGCAATTTGTTAGGGTGTGAGGACGATGGGGTTGAAAATGTTGCTCGAATATCTGCAACAGATTCCAGGGTTTGAAACCGGGTCGTCAAAAAAGTATCCATCTGCTTCCATGTGGGCAACTCTGTGCTTTGCGGCAGGGATTGTTCCCACAGATTAAGGGTTACATCGGGCAAACAAGTTGAACATATGTAGACGAAAATGATATCCCAGTTGTTAGTGTCGATTCGCAGCAGGGTTAAATTCGTGACGCAATCATTAATTGAACGCTGTAGACGTCTTATATTGGGACCGGTCTCTTTTATGAGGGGGGATATGTTGAAAAGGCTTTTTAGTTGCGCGTTGACCAGTACTCTTTTTTTCATAGCGATGCACGAGATTTTTCCAAGCCATTTCGAAACCGTCATTAGTAATGGGGCAGGTTTTTAGAAGTTCGCGAGCTTCTCCCTGGGCCTTCTTCAGCAGGTGGCACATCTTCTCGACGGGGGAGAGACGTTTGTTAGTTCCATACAGGGCCATGAACATGTCGCGAAACGTGGGCCATGACTTGTAGTCTCCATGGAAAATCTCTGTGTCGAACGGGGGTAAAGAAATATGACTGGTGTTATCAGAGTGGGTATCAGAATGGGAAACGACTGGCTTATGTTGATGACGTAAACTATCAATGACTTCGTTTACCTTTGCCAAGATTATAACGTGGGCCTTGAAAGTGGAAGCGAAACGCGCCTTAAGTGTTTCCATGTCAATTTCCTTTTTTATGTCGTCATATTTGTCCAGCGCGCCATCATAGTAGGCTCGGAGGGAGGACCAGAGACGCGCGATTTCACTTTTATAAACCTCCATCGTATGGATGGAATCTTTTGTCTCATCACGTTGTGTCATGAAGGTTTTGAAATCGACGATACGATCGGAAGCACGGATCAGGGACGTTAGTACCGACATGGTGGAAGAGCGGTGATTCAAAGGGGTTTGAACGATTAATGAGACAAGAAAAGGTTACGATCCTTCTCTGGCTGGCCGTATATAGAGTGCAAGAAGGGGGTTCTTTTCCGAATAGTTTCCGCGGGTTTTTTTTTTTTTTAACAGGGAAAACTCGATGAGCCGGGGTATTAGTATTTCGGATAGATTGCGGAAGAAGCCGATGTTAAATAATAGTAAATTGAGATCGAGCCTCGTAGAAGCCACGTATACAGTACGATATGCAGACTGGATTTGGTCTCAAATAGACGGGAAAGAGAATTTATTGATTTAATAAAATTTTTTGTTTTTGATACAACCTTGGGGACGCGCCTCGTAGAAGCGGTGTTAAAATATTTCCCTTTTTAACAACGGGTAATGCCTCGAAAAGACCGGGAAAATTTTATAATACAAAATTAAAATATAAAATTTTACAAGGACTTTGGGGACGCGCCTCGTAGAAGCGGTGTTAAAATATTTTTGTGCAGAGGGGGCACTGTCTCGAAGAGACTGGAAAAGAATATTTTGTAGTAAAATTTTATTTAATAAATTTTTATAGAAACCTTTGGGGACGCGCCTCGTAGAAGCGGCGTTAAAAAAATATTTTCTTTTTTAACAATGGGTAATGGCTCGAAAAGACCGGGAAAATTTTATAATACAAAATTATAATATCAAATTTTACAAGGACTTTGGGGACGCGCCTCGTAGAAGCGGCATTAAAATATTTTGGTGCAGAGGGGGCACTGTCTCGAAGAGACGGGGAAAAAATATTGGTGGTAAAATTTTATTTTAATAAATTTTTATAGAACCTTTGGGGACGCGCCTCGTAGAAGCGGCGTTAAAAAAAATTTTGTGCAAGGGGTGTACTGTCTCGAAGAGACGAGCAAAATATTTTTGTAGTAAATTTTTTCTATAAATTTTATAAGCACTTTGTGCACGCGCCTCGTAGAAGCGGCGTAGAATGTTTTGTGAACAACGTGTACAATCTCGAGGAGACAAATGAATATTTTATTTGTGAAAATATGACAGTTTATTAGGAGCTTTTGGACGCGCCTCGTAGAAGCGGCGTATAAAATAGTTTTATACAAAGTGTGCCGTATCAAAGAGACGAGAAAGCAATGTTTTTTTTTATATATAAAGTTATGTGAGTTTATAAAAAAACTTTTGGGACGCGCCTCGTAGAAGCGGCGTTTAAATATCTTTGTATATAGAGTGTGTGACATACATACATACACGCAAGACGATATGCACAAGAATTTTGCTTTTGGTTATATGTTCGTTGACTTTTTCCAGCAAACATACAAAACTTTAAGAGAGTTGTGATGGAATGCAATAAACAAAGAGAACGAAAAAACTGCAAAGGGCACCGACAAGGTTACAAACAATTTCGTTGTCTTATGTACATACATATGTATGTATTCTTTTGCTAATTTTAAGGAATTTCTAGCGGGATAAAATTCTTTGTAAGTTTATTCGTATGAATGTATGTATGTACTCTTTTATGCATTTATGTACATATGTAGAGTGCGGTATGTATGTAAAGTGCTTACATGACCAAGTGACCAAATATGGCGCAACGATGTCATCTACATGGTGAATATGTATGTACGTAATTTTGTTATTAACATACATACATATGTACGTGCACAGATGCCAGTGATGTTACCGGGGTATATAAAAATAATGAATCTTTGAACTTACTTGATTGCAGGTTTGATTGAAGATTAGATAAAAAATGTGTAGCTCCTTGGGTGTGGATCCAAAAGGGATATGGATCCGGCTCGAAGGACCAAAAATGTTGGGGTGAGAAGCTGGGCGTGTGGCTTTCGCGTGAAAGATTTTGGTTAACAAAATGCAAAAAAAAAAATGGAAAACCAATTTGTTTGTTGGGTGTAATTTTATTATAATATATTTTTTTTGGGGTTTTTTTGTATTTTTATTTATTTTTTGTTGATATTTACATCAACATAATTTTTAGTTTACTTTTTATTTTTTATTTTTAAGTTTAATAACCGTTGTTGTTGTTTAAACAGTTTACTTTACTTATGTTTTAAGTTCAATTACCTAAACATTGTATTATTGTTGACTAAACATTTTTATTTTGGATTTTAGTATTAAGTTCTGTTCCTCGTTTCTATATTTATTAGTGAGAAGTTTTCACATCGAGAATTGTGAAACAAAAAATTCCATCGTTTCTCGATTTGTGAGAAAAAAGTATCTCTGTATATCAATGCGAAAAGAGACAACGCTGATTATATTTGTACTGGAAGATTTCCAATAAACAGTTGTCAAATATCATAAAACGTCTACGAAAAGTAAAAAAATAAAGGAAAAATAGTGAATGTGGTTCAAATAAATAAAAATTACAAAAAACAATTAACGCCACAAATATTTCAAAATTTAAACTAATAATATTAAAAACAAATAAAAAATGTTTGGTGTTGCATTGCTAACAGCAGAGCACCTCGATCGCAGAAATATGATGCGGCTTCATCGTCGCCAATTCAGGGATGCAACCGACCCATTTACGATTCCGGAGCAGCGTTTTAGGGATATTTATCGTTTAAGCAAGGACGCTGCACTTGCTTTGTTTACTGAAATAAGTCCATACATGACACAGGGGATGAGGAAAACATTTATACCCCAACCGCTTCGAATGTGCTCAGCCTTGCATTTTTTTGCTACTGGTTCATTCTATAGGGACATTGGGCAAGACTTTACTGCTTCTATAAGCAAAAGTGTTGTATGTCGATGTATCCATGAAGTAGCCGATATTTTGGAACGGAAACTAATGGTAAAATGGATTAAGTTTCCAACAGTTTCAGAATATGAAGTTATAAAGCAGAAGTAAGTATTTTTTCAAATCATTGTTGGGCAAATGCAATTTTTAGTGAAAATTAAGTCAGTATTATTAAATTTACGGTAATTCAACTAATTCCCAGATTTTACGAAGAGACTGGCTTTCCCGGAGTGATAGGTGCAATAGACTGCACTCATGTACGCATTAAGAGGCCAAAACAAGAAGTTGAGGGATGTTATCTAAATACAAAAGGCTACCACTCCAAAAATGTTCAGTTGGTAAGTTTTTTTTTGCAATTATTGTGCACTTTTCTAACAATTATTATATACAAAAATCTAATGTGCATACATTTTTAGATTTGCGACTACAATTTGAAAATACTTGCGGGATTTGCGAGGTTTGGAGGGTCTACACACGACTCATACATTTGGGAAGCCTCTCACGTTAACGCTCTATTGCAACAGAGGTACGAAAGTGATAGAAGCAATCATTCTTGGTTGTTAGGTAAGTAATTTTTTTAGTTCTCTACACATACATACATATTGGGGAAAATTTTGTAATTTCTTAACACATTATTTTATTTGCTTTTATATACACGCGAATAACTTTTTTTAAAATTTATTTCAATATATTTAGGTGATTCCGGCTACCCTTTACGACCTTGGTTAATAACTCCATACAGATCCTCAACTGAAGATGAAAGAAGATTTAATACTGTCCATGCCCAAGCTAGAAATTGTGTGGAACGTTTAAATGGAGTGCTAAAAGGTGTTTTTAGATGCTTGCAGGTTGGATTACATACCACACCGCAAATGGCTGGAAAAATTATAAACGCTTGCACAGTACTCCACAATTTTAGGAAGGAACATGGGTTGTTACGTGAAGATAACATAATAGAACTAGTAAATGAAAGAAATGCTGCTAGTGATGATGAAGAGGAACTACCGGAACCACTTCGAGAAGCCTGTCGCCTTCGCGATAGGCTTAAAACTAGAATTTGTATGTAATTAATAAAACGTAAAATAAAAAGTCATTGTTTTTTATTAAATAAAAATAAAATTACATAAAAAAATGAATTCAGGTACAAAATTACATTAAGGGCCTGTTCCACGATGTCGACAAGTCGATGTCGTAAACAAAAAATTTAAATTTGTTTTTGTTTTCAATATAAATAAGAGAACGACATCGACTTGTCGACATCGTGGAACAGGCCCTTAATTCAGACTTGAAAATTTAGTACAGGTACTTTAAGTAATAATAGGCTTGTTTTTACATAATCTAAATTAATTTATAAGATTTGGACAGTTAAAAAATTCGTGCATAATTCATCAAGTTTCTCTAGAATGAATTGATTCTGCTTTTCTATTTTATTTAATTGCTCTACCACAACTTTTTGCATTGCTCTTGCTTCATCCAAGGTGTCGATAAATTTTGATGATGATGTAGGTGGTGATGATGGTGACGGTTTTTTGGCTGGCAAAGATTTGGATGCAGTTTGCTTAACTTTTTTAGTTTGCGGAGTATACAACTCACTGCCTTCTAAAAATTCAACACATACGAATTCCTAAATTTTTATTAATAATAATGAAATTACTATATATGTATTTATATATCCTTATAATATATTCGACAAAGCATATATACCTCAAATGATTCTTCAAGCAAAACTCCGGATTCCGATGTGCACGAATCACCATCAACAGCATCAACACTCATAATTTGAAGTATTTCTCCTTCAAGTTGATTTAAATCACGGGGTGCGTCGGCCCAGCCGCCACCACCGGTTTTGTTCATAAATGTTCTTTTTGCATTTATGGCCTTCTTGACTCCACATTTTAAATCTATCCAACACTAATAAACAACAAAGTTAAAAACAGTACGATAATATCATAAAAAATACTTACTTTTTTGCACTGTTCTACAGTCTTTTCGCTTCCACCCAAAGAATTTAAAGATACTCTGAGGGACTCCCATTGCTCTTTGTAGTTTGCATTTGAGTTTATGCCGCTGAATTGTCCTCTAGCGAACTGCAAATTGGAGGACATGTATTCCACTAGCTTTTGCTTTTGTAGTTTGGAGATTCTTTCAATTTTCTAAAATAAGAGAATAAAAATACATGCTTAAAACAATTTATGCACAATTTATGCTTGCAAAGCTTATTACACAAATGAAAGTTTATTATTTTCCCAGTTTTGACAGTTGTAGTGCAAAACTTTTCACAAAATATTGTTAATGAAACACTTTTACTCACATCTTTCCAATAATTCTTGGAAAATAGCTCAAATGACAGATTTTTTTCACTAAATTTTATTACAAACACACTTGAGTGAGAAAAGCCACTTTTTGTTTCAACTTACATCGTTTCTCTTTCAATTCTGTCGTTTCATGTGAAAAATTGTTCGATGCGAGATTTATAGAAACGAGGTACTGGTTAATGAACCTGTTGTTGACAAAACAGAAATTAATATTAAATTCGTAACTTGTAAGGTTAGGCAATTATGCAAAACTTGGCTATTTACTTACTAAGCAATTTTAATAAGTTTATTGTAAGACAATTTAGTATATAAGAAATGAAAAAATAAAGAAAATCGTCAATCATTTTTAAGCCAAACAAAACTTACTTTCTTGATTGATCAACCAGTCTTAGTGTTTCTACTAAGACTTACTTTAGTTTATATTAGCACATGGTGTTTCTACCTGGGCTAAAACCAAAAACAAAAAATATATATACAAACACTCTGAGCTCCAAAGGAAACCTTTGGTGCTCATTTTACGACAGTTGTCAACGCAACATTTTTAATTTAATGTTTTTATAATTTGCTTTTAATTACATATGTATATTAATTGTATTTAAATTTAATTGTTTCATAGAACTTACATCCACTTAAGTATTCAAAGTTCGAAAGGAAATTTAAGAAACGAACAATTTAGAGATTCTTAGAAAGAAATTAGTTTTTTTTTAATATTTTTTTAAGTTGGCACTTGCACTTTGTCACTCCGTTGCTTGCACTTTAAAGGTCACAAAACTAATAAATTAATGCATTAAAAATGATTTGGTACTCGCGCTTTGCAGACGAAATGAAAGGGAAAAAGAAAACAAAGTAAAAAAAGAGTGTGGTCACTATTAGCGGTTTAATCACGGCTTCAGTAAGGGCCGCTCGTAAACACCGCTTATTGGTGGATTTAGGAGGTTTTTGGTGTTCGATGGGTGATGCGCTTCTGCGGTGATGACGAGACATGACGGCTAAAAGAGAGAGAAAAACAAGGAAAACATATAGTCATTGTTGACCTGAGTTAGGTAGCAAGACTAATTTAGTGATGGGTCTCGTAACGACACCATTGGCGGTGCGTAAGTCAACCACTCTGACCCGTTTATCAGGGCCAGGGTGAGTTTTCTCTATACGACCTACCCGCCATTGGTTGGGGGCTAAATTATCTTGTCTGATTACAACGAGATCGCCTACAGCATAATCGCGTTAGGGGTATTTCTATTTTATTCGTTTGTGGAGTTCTATTAAATATTCTTCTGTCCACCTTCGGGCTAGTTGTTGATGGAGGATTTTAAGCTTTTGCCATCGATTGACGTAGCTTAGGGAATGGCTAGACAAGTCTGGTTCAGGAGGCGATAGTAAAGGCGCACCGATGAGGAAATGGCCGGGAGTCAAAGCACATAAATTCGAAGGATCATCGTTCATTGGGCTGAGGGGTCTGGAATTCAGACCGGCTTCAATACGAGCAAGCATAGTACTGAACTCCTCATATGTGAAACTTTGACTATAGCACATCTTCTTAAAATGGGACTTGAAGCTTTTTACTCCTGCTTCCCAGAGACCACCCATATGTGGAGCACCTGGTGGGATAAAGTTCCATTCGAGGGGAGAAAAACTGTCTTGGGACAATAAGTTTTTACGCATATGGGATAGAAATTGTTGCTTGTCGCAGTTCAGGATATTAGAGGTGCCCACAAAGGCCGTTCCGTTGTCAGAGTACAAGGAGTGGGGTGTTCCACGCCTGGAGAAAAATCGTGCGAAAGCGGTTAAGAATACTTGGGTTGAGATTTCGGCAGTTGCTTCAAGATGAATCGCTTTCGTTGCAAAACATATAAACACGAGTACATAACCTTTAGTAACCTTACAGCCGCGTCCAACGTACGATTTGATGTCAAATGGCCCAGCGAAGTCTATGCCAGTATCGTAAAAAGGGCGTGACAGGCTGGTACGCTCAGGGGGTAGTGCTGCCATTATTTGCTGACCTCGTTGGCTTTTCTGTTTCACACACACGATGCACTGGGAAATAATCGTTTTTATTAATGTTTTTAATTTGGGGACATAAAAGCGAGTTCTCATTAAGCGGTATAGAAGTGCATTTTGACCATGAAGGGAGTATTTATGGAGGTAATTCAGAAATAGTCGGGTGAAACGAGCGTGGTAAGGGAGCAAGACGGGATAGCGTTCATCATAGTTAAGTGCCGGCGCGTTTGCTAACCTGCCGTTAATTCGCATCATTCCGTCAGTGCCTAGGAATGGATTAAGCATTAAAAGGTTACTTTTCCGGGATAGTGTGTGACCAGCGCTTAAGGCAGCTAGTTAATAAAACATTGTCAGTTATGAGTGGGTATATATTAAAGAATTTTATTTTAAAATGTTTACATAAATGACAAGATATTGGAAAAAAGAAATTATTTATGATTATGATAGTCAGAAAAGCAATTTTTATTATTCGAGCAGCATAAATGAATTTTGCATTTAGAACAAAAACATTGCGTCTGCGATTTTTTGCAATGCTTGCAGCATTTTTTGCTACCTTCCGTATTTAGCCACAGAGGGTTATGACTTATGTTATCGTAGCGTATATCTGCAACGGGATGGCTTGTTTTTTCTCCAACTTTTAATGCATTTGGCTGGGGACTATTGGCTAAAGTTCCATGGCTTGATCTTATACTTGGACGACCAGCTGACTTTTTTTCTTGGTACGCAACTAGTCTAGCAGCGATGGCTTCACGAAACTCTGGTAACCCAAACGCTTTTTGATTATTGTTTTCTGAAGTGTCTGGAAATTTAGCTTTCTGAATGCGTCTGTGTAAAAGATACGCATTCGTTGCTGCCATATCAACTAAATGATAAAATAATTGTGTCGCAGCATCTCTTGTTTTTGCGCGAATATGGTACCGGCCCATGAGACCATCCAATAAATCGACACCACCCATATGGCAGTTGTACTCACGAATTATTTGCGGACAATCGATTTCAATGTATTGTTTTAGTTTTCTATCGTATCGTGGTATTTTAGAAATATTTTCGTTATAATTTTCTTTGATAAAAGTTTTATCTCCAACATATGTGGACAATAAGCGGACGGTCTTATTATCTTTCCATAAGACATTGCTAACATCTACACCATACACGAATCCAAAATATTCAGTTAAAAATCCTCTTTTCTGGTCTTTTATACTATTATCTGACTGTAATTTGCAGTTAGGAATTCGATTTGTACGGACTGTTCCCAAACTATGAATACCTTTAGCTCGCAAGTACACCAACAATGGAATTGTCGTATAAAAATTATCAAAATATATGATATGGTTAACAAAGTTTTCTACTGTTTGCGATAAACGGACGACAACATTAGTGGAGGCTCCAAGATCAGGGTGGCCAGGCAAAATAACGTTATCTCCAGCACCGCTATAAATTTCGAATCGATACGCATTTCCAAAAGAATCGCATAGTACAAATAATTTTATTCCCCATTTATGTGGCTTATTTGCCATATATTGCCGAAGGTGATGCCTCATTTTTGTACTACACATTTGTTCATCTACGCAAAGCCGAGCTTGTTTTGGCACTGAATCGAATCTTGCATTCAATTTATCAGCGAAGTTTCTGATGCGAAACAAAGGATTCACTCGTTCACTCTCATCACGTAGTGATAAAAATTGCTTTATGGCTTCGAATTTTGACCGACTCATGCTATTCGCAATTGGTTGAAATGCATTTTTACCCCAATAGCTTCGCAAGTTTGGATACCGATAAATGGACATATATAACAATATTCCAATATAGCGGTGTATGTTCTCAACGTCTACCTTGAATTGTGTGTTAACATTTTCCTGAATGGCAGCATGATTTGTTTCTTCCACAATAATTTGTATTAATTCGATGTTAAAAAAAGCTAAATATTTGCAACGGAGTTTCCTAGATTTCAGTTGGAAGTGTAGCATCTCCTTGAAAAGCTATTTCATTTACATGCTTTTGCATTGACTGTTGCCGCCATATTATTTTTGAAAATTCTAAGGAATCTTTTGTATAGACTCAACACCTAAGAAATAAAATGTATTTTTATTATAGAGGAAGCTGTTTCCTACATATTTATGATTCTTACCAGAACCATTGAAGCCACCAGACGAAGGGACAAATGTGGGTCCAGAAGTCTCAATTGATGGCAAAGGAGACCTAGGCCTTTTTAATGGTTTATTTAATCGGGTATCGTGCGTAGAATGGGAACTGGTTATTGTATTGACTGCTGCACTTTCCGCTACGACAAGACCTATCTGAAGTTCTTCCATATCGCTGGATTCGCTACTCCAATCGGCATCTGATTCTACTTCGTCAAACAATTTTTCTAACTGTTTATCAGTCAAATCAGATAATTTGAAACGTTTTTTCCCTAGCCCAGCCATTTCTTAAACTGTTATGTAAAAAAATGCAAAGAAAACGAATATCATTTTACCAAAAAATAAATAAACTGCGACAGTCAAATTTGCCTTGCAACGCCCAAGAGTGCCTAAAGGCACTCATATATAAATCACTGCTCTAAAACATAACTTACACTTTTTTACACAAATAAGGCCTCTAGTTTATACAATATGAGTACACTTTTTAAGCAAATAAATATGGTTACGATTTTGGGACTTCTTAGCACTTATATCAACGTTTGATAAAACAATATTGCTTCCCGCTATTTTGTCTGTCAAAAAAGTGCATTGAAAAAGACAAAATGAGCTTTTGAAAGCTTTCAAAGCTTTTTTAAATATTTAAGTACTTTTGTTGTGCAACTGATAAAAGAACTTTTTAAATAAATAACCATTTATTTTTGAATTCATTGCCATTTTTGTGATGAGTTCCTTGAGGCCGGCTTAAGCATTAGAGGGTTAAGTTGTCATATTCCGTAGTAAAATAGAATTTTTGACAAGCGATTACTAAACGATTTTGAGCATGCTTCAATTCACTTGAAGACAATTCGGCATTCATGACAGTTGTGATTAAGTTTGGAATTTATTCAGGAGTAAAACCGGAATACGCGACAAATAATGCGCAAAGCCTTAGAGAGATCAGAAAAATCATTCAGAATGTCCAGATTTGAAATTGATGTCGACTGTACTTGGATGGGTCTAGCTTCTTCTTCAGTTGAGTAGGGGGAGGTTCGCAGCGGCCATTCCGAATGTGGGCGTCGTAGCCATGACGGTCCGTGCCACCATAAGTCGTTTGAGACTAGTTCAGATACCGTGATACCACGGGAGGCCAAGTCAGCGGGGTTACTTTTGGATTCGACATGAGCCCATGAGTCATTTCCTACCTTTTCAATAATGGAGGAAACTCTGTTTTCCACGAAAGTTTTCCATTTATGCGCGGGTTTGTGCAACCATGCTAAGACGATGGTGGAGTCTGTCCACAGAAAGAGCTTATAATTTGTGAGATTGAGTCGAGGTTGAATAGAGTCGATCATATTCGCCATTAATTCTACTCCGCAAAGTTCCTTACGTGGTAAAGAGACAAATTTCACTGGGGCAACTTTTGTCTTTGCCATTAGCAGATGAGTGGAAACGAACCCGTCGCTTTCCGTGCGGATATAAAACGTAGCTGCATATGCTTTTTCTGAGGCATCGCAGAATCCGTGCAATTCAATAGTGTACGATGGATCGAAGTCTACGTAGCGCGGAATTTTAATTTGTTCGATATGTGCATAGTCGTCTAAGAACGCGTTCCATTGATGAAGTGTTGATGGGTGTAGATCTTCATCCCAGTCAGTACCGTCTTTCCAGATTTGCTGCATAATGATCTTGGCGACAATGATCTTGGGGGATAGCCAACCGCCGAGAGTTTTAGTAATGCTAGAATCTGACAGTTTAAGAAACTCATCATCTAGTACGTGATTTGGGGGAAGATCTTTCAGCAAGTAATCGTTATTTGCTGTCCATTTACAGAGTGAGAATTCAGCTGATTCCAGAACTGCTAAAAGTTCATTTCGTGACTCGAGGGCTGAGGATAAGGTGTGAGGTCCTGCTAGTACGTCATCGACATACATGTAATTTTTTAGAATTTCAGAAGCTCGGGCGGACTGCAATTCACAATCCTTAGAAAGTTGTAATAAGGTTCTGATGGCCAAATAGGGGGCACAGTTCACGCCGAAGGTGACTGTGTTTAGTTCAGTCATGGGGTTGCTCGTGAGGGGAGCTACGAAAAACTATACGCTGGTAGCATGTTTGTGAAGGGTTTACGAGAATCTGTCGATACATCTTCTCAATATCAGAATTGTAAACGTACCTAAAAAGTCTCCATCGCAAAATTAGGGTAGGTAAGTCCGCTTGTAGAATAGGGCCAGGATGGAGGAGGTCGTTCAGGCTCACACCATTGCTCGAGGGGTTCGAGGCGTTAAACACAACTCGTAATTTAGTGGTAGTACTGTCTGGTTTAAAGACAGCATGGTGAGGGAGATAATAGCCTCTAGTGGCATTTAGCACGGGGTTTACTCTGGTCATTTGCCCGAAGGTCGAATGTTCGTTAATAACGCGATCATATTCAGTTTTGATTTGGGGATTTTTCTTTAGTTTTTCTTCATTTCGGAAGTATTGGGATAAAGCAATATGACGGGATATTCCTACATTCAGAGTTTCGGAAAATTCTTTTTTAAAGGGGAGTGAAACATCGACCTTCGCTGTTACGAGTTGTTGTCGTCTGATACAGGTTTTCGTAAAATTTGTTTTCGACTTGCAAGTTTTGCAAAGATCCCAAGCGCATAAAGCCGACTCACTATCGCACATAATTTTTTTAACTAACTGAGAATCCTTCTTTCAACAAGAGCTTTTTGTAGAAATAGTTTCGAGGCCTTTAAATCAATATTGGCGTGATCCATACAAGCACAGGTATTTCTGTCAGAAACAGAAGGATTTTTTATAAAAAAGGTTTTTGCCACGTAAAAGATATGTAGGACATATTATATTACTGTTCTCGGATTTAAACATTTTGTACAGATTTTTCATCGTATCAGACAGATATCGGTTTTGCTTTTTTATTTTACCGCGTGTAAAGGTTTCTTTCTGTCCAGCGCAAGCTCTACTAACGTCGTCCCTCATAAGAAAGTCATTTACTGTTGTGTTTTTTCTGGGCAGTGATTCCGGTAATTTTTTTTTCATTGTCCAATATTTTTTTTAGTCTGTAACGTTTTAAAATTTTAGAAGCCATAACTGAGCAAATGTTTTTTTTTTTCTGAGTATACTTCTGTTTTAAAAGAATCAAAGTTTCCTTTGAATCTCGAACAGTCGACCTTAAGCTTTTGGTATCTTTATTATGTTTTTTTAGATCTTTGTAATTTTTTTGTACTTTTGTTTCTTTGTTTCAGCATCTTTAAGTTTACCCTTTAAACGGTCAACTAGTAATTGTAATTCGCGATTTTTGTTTTTTAGCTGCTTATTATACGTTTTTACTCTTTTGTTTTCAGAAGTATTCTCATTAAATTTAGTTGGTATTGCAGCCAATTCTTCCTTTTCATTGCTTATAAATTCCGGTAATCCATTAGTAATTGTACTACTTAAAGTATTGGTCATTTGACGTTCGGCAGCTTTTTTTAACTTCCTCGCACGTACATATTCTCTATTTTTAGCTCGCTCACGCTGAAGCATTTTTTCGGCATGTCACCTCTTTTCATCCGGTTGGCGTTGCTATTCAAAAACAGAATCAGTCAGTAACAATAAAAATAAAACTCAAATATACCATGATATACCTTTCTTTCTTTTATATTCGTCATTACGCGCTTTATCGAGCTTTATTTTCTCTCGATATCTCCGTGCTCTTTCAGCCGCCGTTAATTTTGTTGTTTTACTCTTGAAAATTAAAAAATAAAATCAAAATTAAGCATTTTAAGCTATGAAGCAATATATATCAAAAGTAATGCTCATGAAATATACGCCTATTTTGGTTTTTTTCGTAGGCAATTTATTTCTCAAATTCACAAATTATAAAAAAATGAGTTGAAACCATGTAAACAATGATTGTCAACCACAAGTTTTTACATTTAATATATTCACTTTTAAAAAATTAGCGTGACGCTCATGAAATTTTATCGTGCCCTTACCATGGTGTTCACAAAAACTACGCAAATGCACACTTTTCTTAATAGATTTTTTTTGCTTATTCACTTTTGTAATAATTAAAGTTTATACTTTCCTTACGTTATTCACTTTATTTAAATGCAAATTGAAAACTAGTAATATTAGTTGAATTATAAAAAAGTGCCGCTCAATGCAAATCGTGGGGACAGGACAACCTTTCTTTGCAACGCCAAATTCGCACTAATTAAGTTTTGACGACTATAACAAATCAAAACACTAGAAAGAAACGCAATAATTCGAAACTGTTATTAAATGTTGCATATTTACTTTTTTCTTGATTTTATTTTATTTTGTTTACTAAAAATTCTAACGGGGGACACATGCTTTTGTATGGAAGAAACAAAACACCATTCTGAATAAACAAAAAAACAAACATACAAATTTGAGAATTACGTTTTTTTGTTACAAATTGATGTTTTATTTACATGGTGCCGAAACCCGTGATATTTTTAATAAACATGGAAAGGAATACAGTTTGCAAGAAATATAAATTAATACGCAGCAAACCAATTGTTTGCTGAACGGCCCCAGAGAAAAGTAGTAAAAGGCGGAAACATGCAATTTTCTAAGACCACCGAAGCCCCTGGCAATAGAGCACGATAAGGATATGGGCAAAGAATGGAAGCTGTGGAGGCAGCAGTATGAGTACTTTGAGGTAGCTACTGGCCTAAGCGCAAAACCAGTGAACATACAACTAGCAACCTTTATGTCAGCGATTGGCTATGCGGCCATACAAATTTACAACTCACTGCCGACTAAAGATGGTGAAAAAGTACCGGAGGTAAAACAAAAATTCGAAAAATATTTCACACCAAAGTTGAACACGACCTTCGAGCGGTAAAAATTCCACAAAGTTGTATAAAATGAGGGCGATACAATCGCTACAAGTCCAAAATTGTAATTTCGAGCACTTCGCTGATGGCCTTTTAAGACATCAACTCATATTAGGAATCAAAAGCGACATGCTAAGTACCAAGCTGGTATAAGATCACTTTCCGTTAGATAAAGTACTTCAAATTTGCCAAGCTACTGAACTAGCTCAGAAGCTAACGGCTCAAATAAATAATAATAATAAAGGAAAGAAATCATGCAATACGCAGTTTTCCGGCATATTGCCAAGTTTGCAAAAAATGTAAAAAAGAAAACCATTTTGAGAAAATGTGCAAAACAAAAGCAAGAGCTAAAATTAACAAATACAGAGACGTTTCATATTGCGAACAAGAAACTTATACAAAGGACAGCGAAGGCAATGATTCCGAACTTTTTATCGGGTCAGGTACAAATAGTGTTAGTAATTATAAAGATAATTTCTCAGAAACAGTAGAAATCGAATATAGCAATTATATTATCAAATTGGACACCGGTGCACAGCGTAACGTATTGCCAAAAACTGTAGTGGATAAAATACAAAATGATAATAAAGAAATAAAAATTAAACCAACGATTGTGCAACATTTGGTAACAATAAACTGAAATTTTTAGACGAAATTATAGCCAGTTGTAAAATTGCAGGGAAATTGTGTAAAGTCAACTTCAAAATAGTAGATGAACATGTCAGACCTATTTTAGGGGCAGAAGCGTGTGAAAAATTACAGCTGGTCAAAAGAGTATACGAACTCCAAATTGATAAAAACCTACATGATCGATAACCCAGAATTTGAAAATTTTCCGGCCAGGCGGGTAGCCATCAAAATTAGAGGTCAAGTAAAAAAGAAACTTGATAGCATGGTAAAAATGGGCGTAGTAGAGCAAACAAACTTACGAACTCCTGCGGTAGCACCCTCGGTAGTGGTACGCAAAAATAATAAAATCAGAATTTGCATTGACCCAACAAGTGTAAACAGGAATATGCGAAAAATTGTTCTGGCAGGTACCAGTTACTGATCGCACAAAGCAAATTTTAACATTTTCAACGCCTTGGGGTCGCTATTCATGCATAGCATCAGAACCCGAAGTGTTTTAAAGTATTATGCAAAAACTAATTTCGAAACTGCCAAATGTAAAAGTAGCAGTATACGATATACTAATACACACTAACAACCTACATGAATTACTTGCAACTACAAAGTGATCATAATTATTAGGGCAAATGGCCTAAAGCTAAACAAAGAAAAATGTCTATTTGAGCAGGACAAAATAAAATTTCTAGGCCACGTTATCAGCGACGTTGGCTTACACCCAGACCCAGACAAAATAGAGGCGGCCAGCCGTTTTAAAACTAAGGAAAACCGAAAACAACTGAAAAGAGTTTTAGGAAAATTTACATATTTGAGTACGTTCATTAAACATTTTTCGCACATTACAGCTCCCCTCCGGCAATTACTAGAAAAATCAAATTCATTTCATTGGGACTCTAGCCAACAAAAAGCTTTTGAAGAACTATTAGCAAACCCCCGGACTTAAATTATATGATGTCAACAAAGATGTAAAGTTACAGGTAGACTCCAGCTCATATGCTATGGGTGCAGTATTATTACAAGAGGAGCAACCAGTGGCGTACGCTTCCAAATCCCTTACAGAATGTCAATCTAGATATTCTCAACTAGAAAAGGAAGCACTTGCAGTCAAGTTTGGTTGCGAAAAATATCATCAGTGCATATGCGGCAAACAAATTACCGTAGAATCCGACCACAAGCCGTTGGAATCAATTTTTCAGAAACCCTTGCATTCATCACCCTCAAGAGTACAAAGAATTAGGTTAAGCCTACTAACATACAATCCGAAAGTAATATTTAAGCCAGGCATTAATATGCACTTGGCAGATCCACTGAGTTGCGACTGTTTTAATGATATCAACAACGAAGAAGAAGAAAATCTAGAAATACAAACTATATTGGTAATCTCCGACAAGGAACTAGAAATCTTGAAAAAAGAAACAAAAAATGATGAAACCAGTACGTTGCTTATTAGCCTAATCCGCAACGGGTGGCCAAGATTAAAAGACGAGTTACCTGCAGACCTAAAGCAATTCTGGAATTTTAGGGATGAACTGTCAAGCAATGATGACATTATCTTGAAAGCTTCAAAAGTGTTCATACCTCCCAATATGAGAGCCAGTATTCTAAAACACATTCACAGCGGACATTTCAGTTATGCCAGAAACGTTCGAATGGTCAGTATTTTTTGTCACAAATGAGCAAAGACTTGACACGTGCCGCATGTCAAGTTTACCAGCGAAACAACAAAAAACTAATAATTGGTTAAAAAGAGATTCCTAGTCACGGCTTTGAAATAGGTGCTACAGACTTGTTTCACTTTAACAACGAAGAATACATTATTTTCATCGACAGCTTTGAAAAACTCCGAAACAACACCCAAACAAGTAATTTTATTTCTGAAAGAAATATTTTCCACATTTGATCCACCGCTAACTTTAGAAACAGATAATGGACCTCAATTTTCAAGCAAAGAATTTCGAAGTTTTTCAACGAGCTGATAGCTAAGAACATACTCAAGAAATCAGCATACGATAACAGCGAGTACCACTTAGGACTTCTAAATTATAAGGAACACCCCTCGTGGCAATCTTGGGTCACCATCAAAACGCTTATTTGGCCATGGTATCCGAAGCATGTTGCCAACTGCAAAGGAAACATTGTTATCAGATGAAAGTAAAAGAATCACAGAATATCTAAAAGAAGAAAGGAAAGCAAAGCGCATATGCAAACCGTGGTGCCACCTACAATCCTCATCAGCCTATCGAGGGAAATACTGTCGTCATGCGCACTAATAATCAAAAAACCTGGACCCATAAAGACTCAAATCCACCCTCGATCATACCTACACGAAGATGCGAAGGGGAATTTGTACCGTCGAAATTTGGCTGATATTCGACCTACTCAAGCTGAAATAAAAACAACGCCAGAAGTCGTCGCAGAAAAATAAGAGTTCAACATTCCACCCAAAACTACTAGTACTCACTCGCCACCCGATATTATCAAACAACAATCCTCTGCCTACCGCTATCACCCAATCGGTAAATGACAACGTCAAATCACCACCTGTGCTAGGTGGTTATATGCGGTCATTACATTCATAAATATATATGTATGTATCTACATACATTATTATTGTGATATTTATAAAAATCTACATTATATACATTTTCACGTGTATGCACTTATGTACATATATATTAACTAAACTACCGCTGCGTACCTTTCCAATGTCTTGGATGATTTTGTCAAAATTGTACCTTCTTTTTTTTTGGTTTTCATTATTCTCTTGATGTTGATAACTTTGATCTTTTTCTTTATTACTTGTATTTTGCTAAACAAATTTTATTTCTCCTTCCTTGCTTACATCTGTTCTGATTTTTATAGGTACCTACATACATATTTGTATTAGCACATGTTCATATTAATGCAAGGTAATAAGATTCTTCCAGATTTTTTTTACAGTGATATATTACCGGGGGCTTTGAGCGCGGCGACCGAATCAATAAATTCCGTAACGAAAATAAAACTTAACACTACGTTTGTTCGCCTAGCTTATGTTAACCCCAAAAGTATGCTCTTGATTTCATTAACATACAGTATTACCAGAACAGACTTTTACATATAGGAAAACACAAAATGGCGTATTTACGAGCAATCATGATTGAAAAAAAAGAGATATACACAAACAACCAAACAGACAATTCGTAGGTTTTTAAGCTATTGCATAGCTTTAATCGCGGGCTTTGTGCGCGGCGACCGAATCAAAAAATTCAACACGCTCAAAAAGTGTAACTTGAATTAATATCAAAGAAAAAAATACTGCAAAAATAAAAAATAAATAATTATACTTGCATAAGTTGATAAAAAAAATGCTATGCAATAGCTTCGCCGCGGCAGTCCCCGACTGCCACACGTCTATTTTTTGTTGCCGTATTTCTATTTGTCTTAGTTGGTTAAATGTACATACCTAATATGTAAGTATGTATTTAGGCACTTTGCAGAAAAAAATTAATATTGTGTTGTAGTTAAAATTTCATGTCATTTCTTTTTTTCACGTTTTCAACATCTGTGCTTTTCACAAAGATGTTGTTAAGTGTAAAGAGCCTATTTGGCTAGCTAATGTCTTCGCCTTGTCTATTTTATTATTTCCCTGTACTTTGCCTTCGTCGGTTCCTATCAATTTACGTCTAGATAGATTTTTTTTTGCTTATTCACTTTTGTAATAATTAAAGTTTATACTTTCCTTACGTTATTCACTTTATTTAAATGCAAATTGAAAACTAGTAATATTAGTTGAATTATAAAAAAGTGACGCTCAATGCAAATCGTGGGGACAACCTTTCTTTCAACGCCAAATTCGCACTAATTAAGTTTTGACGACTATAACAAATCAAAACACTAGAAAGAAACGCAATAATTCGAAAACTGTTATTAAATGTTGCATATTTACTTTTTTTCTTGATTTTATTTTATTTTGTTTACTAAAAATTCTAACGGGGGACACATGCTTTTGTATGGTAGGAGTCAGAGGAAGAAACAAAACACCATTCTGAATAAACAAAAAAACAAACATACAAATTTGAGAATTACGTTTTTTTGTTACATATTCGACGCTGATCACTCTCACATTTTTTTTCCTAAAATAGTAGTATAAAGTGCGGGGACACAAAAATTGCGTTTTTTTTAATTGACCCATATACATACATATTTGACTTGAACTCCTTTTATATTAAACAACCAGTGAATTAATTTAAATAAATAAAATTGATGTTTTATTTACATGGTGCCGAAACCCGTGATGTTTTTAATAAATATGGAAAGGAATACAGTTTGCAAGAAATATAAATTAATACGCAGCAAACCAATTGTTTGCTGAACGGCCCCAGAGAAAAGTAGTAAAAGGCGGAAACATGCAATTTTCTAAGACCACCGAAGCCCCTGGCAATAGAGCACGATAAGGATATGGGCAAAGAATGGAAGCTGTGGAGACAGCAGTATGAGTTCTTTGAGGTAGCTACTGGCCTAAGCGCAAAACCAGTGAACATACAACTAGCAACCTTTATGTCAGCGATTGGCTATGCGGCCATACAAATTTACAACTCACTGCCGACTAAAGATGGTGAAAAAGTACCGGAGGTAAAACAAAAATTCGAAAAATATTTCACACCAAAGTTGAACACGACCTTCGAGCGGTATAAATTCCACAAAGTTGTACAAAATGAGGGCGATACAATCGCTACAAGTCCAAAATTGTAATTTCGAGCAGTTCGCTGATGGCCTTTTAAGACATCAACTCATATTAGGAATCAAAAGCGACACGCTAAGTACCAAGCTGGTATAAGATCACTTTCCGTTAGATAAAGTACTTCAAATTTGCCAAGCTACTGAACTAGCTCAGAAGCTAACGGCTCAAATAAATAATAATAATAAAGGAAAGAGTATAAATCTGTTAAGACAACATAATAAAACAAAAACCTTTGACTGCAGAAATTGCGGGAAAAATCATGCAATACGCAGTTTTCCGGCATATTGCCATGTTTGCAAAAAATGTAAAAAAGAAAACCATTTTGAGAAAATGTGCAAAACAAAAGCAAGACCTAAAATTAACAAATACAGAGACGTTTCATATTGCGAACAAGAAACTTATACAAAGGACAGCGAAGGCAATGATTCCGAACTTTTTATCGGGTCAGGTACAAATAGTGTTAGTAATTATAAAGATAATTTCTCAGAAACCAATTTTGACCAATTATTAGTTTTTTGTTGTTTCGCTGGTAAACTTGACATGCGGCACGTGTCAAGTCTTTGCTCATTTGTGACAAAAAAATACTGACCATTCGAACGTTTCTGGCATAACTGAAATGTCCGCTGTGAATGTGTTTTAGAATACTGGCTCTCATATTGGGAGGTATGAACACTTTTGAAGCTTTCAAGATAATGTCATCATTGCTTGACAGTTCATCCCTAAAATTCCAGAATTGCTTTAGGTCTGCAGGTAACTCGTCTTTTAATCTTGGCCACCCGTTGCGGATTAGGCTAATAAGCAACGTACTGGTTTCATCATTTTTTGTTTCTTTTTTCAAGATTTCTAGTTCCTTGTCGGAGATTACCAATATAGTTTGTATTTCTAGATTTTCTTCTTCTTCGTTGTTGATATCATTAAAACAGTCGCAACTCAGTGGATCTGCCAAGTGCATATTAATGCCTGGCTTAAATATTACTTTCGGATTGTATGTTAGTAGGCTTAACCTAATTCTTTGTACTCTTGAGGGTGATGAATGCAAGGGTTTCTGAAAAATTGATTCCAACGGCTTGTGGTCGGATTCTACGGTAATTTGTTTGCCGCATATGTACTGATGATATTTTTCGCAACCAAACTTGACTGCAAGTGCTTCCTTTTCTAGTTGAGAATATCTAGATTGACATTCTGTAAGGGATTTGGAAGCGTACGCCACTGGTTGCTCCTCTTGTAATAATACTGCACCCTTAGCATATGAACTGGAGTCTACCTGTAACTTTACATCTTTGTTGACATCATATAATTTAAGTCCGGGGGTTTGCTAATAGTTCTTCAAAAGCTTTTTGTTGGCTAGAGTCCCAATGAAATGAATTTGATTTTTCTAGTAATTGCCGGAGGGGAGCTGTAATGTGCGAAAAATGTTTAATGAACGTACTCAAATATGTAAATTTTCCTAAAACTCTTTTCAGTTGTTTTCGGTTTTCCTTAGTTTTAAAGCGGCTGGCCGCCTCTATTTTGTCTGGGTCTGGGTGTAAGCCAACGTCGCTGATAACGTGGCCTAGAAATTTTATTTTGTCCTGCTCAAATAGACATTTTTCTTTGTTTAGCTTTAGGCCATTTGCCTTAATAATTATGATCACTTTGTAGTTTCAAGTAATTCATGTAGGTTGTTAGTGTGTATTAGTATATCGTATTTTGCTACTTTTACATTTGGCAGTTTCGAAAATAGTTTTTGCATAATACTTTGAAACACTTCGGGTTCTGATGATATGCATGAATAGCGACCCCAAGGCGTTGAAAATGTTAAAATTTGCTTTGTGCGATCAGTAACTGGTACCTGCCAGAACAATTTTTCGCATATTCCTGTTTACACTTGTTGGGTCAATGCAAATTCTGATTTTATTATTTTTGCGTACCACTACCGAGGGTGATACCGCAGGAGTTCGCAAGTTTGTTTGCTCTACTACGCACATTTTTACCATGCTATCAAGTTTCTTTTTTACTTGACCCTTAATTTTGAAGGCTACCCGCCATGCCGGAAAATTTTCAAATTCTGGGTTATCGATCATGTAGGTTTTAATCATCTACTATTTTGAAGTTGACTTTACACAATTTCCCTGCAATTTTACAACTGGCTATAATTTCGCCTAAAAATTTCATTTTATTGTTACCAAATGTTGCACAATCGTTGGTTTAATTTTTATTTCTTTATTATCATTTTGTATTTTATCCACTACAGATTTTGGCAATACGTTACGCTGTGCACCGGTGTCCAATTTGATAATATAATTGCTATATTCGATTTCTACTGTTTCTGAGAAGTTATCTTTATAATTACTAACACTATTTGTAACTGACCCGCTAAAAAGTTCGGAATCATTGCCTTCGCTGTCCTTTGTATAAGTTTCATGTTCGCGATATGAAACGTCTCTGTATTTGTTAATTTTAGGTCTTGCTTTTGTTTTGCACATTTTCTCAAAATGGTTTTCTTTTTTACATTTTTTGCAAACATGGCAATATGCCGGACAACTGCGTATTGCATGATTTTACCCGCAATTTCTGCAGTCAAAGGTTTTTGTTTTATTATGTTATTTTACCAGATTTATACTCTTTCCTTTATTATTATTATTATTTATTTCAGCCGTTAGCTTCTGAGCTAGTTCAGTAGCTTGGCAAATTTGAAGTACTTTATCTAACGGAAAGTGATCTTATACTAGCTTGGTACTTAGCGTGTCGCTTTTGATTCCTAATATGAGTTGATGTCTTAAAAGGCCATCAGCGAACTGCTCGAAATTACAATTTTGGACTTCTAGCGATTGTATCGCCCTCATTTTGTACAACTTTGTGGAATTTATACCGCTCGAAGGTCGTGTTCAACTTTGGTGTGAAATATTTTTAAAATTTTTGTTTTACCTTCGGTACTTTTTCACCATCTTTAGTCGGAAGTGAGTTGTACATTTGTATGGCCGCATAGCCAATCGCTGACATAAAGGTTGCTAGTTGTATGTTCACTGGTTTTGCGCTTAGGCCAGTAGCTACCTCAAAGTACTCATACTGCTGCCTCCACAGCTTCCATTCTTTGCCCATATCCTTATCGTGCTCTATTGCCAGGGGCTTCGGTGGTCTTAGAAAATTGCATGTTTCCGCCTTTTACTACTTTTCTCTGGGGCCGTTCAGCAAACAATTGGTTTGCTGCGTATTAATTTATATTTCTTGCAAACTGTATTCCTTTCCATATTTATTAAAAACATCACGGGTTTCGGCACCATGTAAATAAAACATCAATTTTATTTATTTAAATTAATTCACTGGTTGTTTAATATAAAAGGAGTTCAAGTCAAATATGTATGTATATGGGTCAATTAAAAAAACGCAATTTTTGTGTCCCCGCACTTTACACTACTATTTTAGGTAAAAAAAAATGTGAGAGTGATCAGCGTGGAATATGTAACAAAAAAACGTAATTCTCAAATTTGTATGTTTGTTTTTTTGTTTATTCAGAATGGTGTTTTGTTTCTCCCTCTGACTCCTACCATACAAAAGCATGTGTCCCCCGTTAGAATTATTAGTAAACAAAATAAAAGAAAAAAGTAAATATGCAACATTTAATAACAGTTTTCGAATTATTGCGTTTCTTTCTAGTGTTTTGATTTGTTATAGTCGTCAAAACTTAATTAGTGCGAATTTGGCGTTGCAAAGAAAGGTTGTCCTGTCCCCACGATTTGCATTGAGCGTCACTTTTTTATAATTCAACTAATATTACTAGTTTTCAATTTGCATTTAAATAAAGTGAATAACGTAAGGAAAGTATAAACTTTAATTATTACAAAAGTGAATAAGCAAAAAAATCTATTAAGAAAAGTGTGCATTTGCGTAGTTTTTGTGAACACCATGGTAAGGGCACGTTAAAATTTCATGATTTAAATTTAAAAGTGAATATATTAAATGTAAAAATTTGTGGTTGACAATCATTGTTTACATGGTTTCAACTCATTTTTTTATAATTTGTAAATTTGAGAAATAAATTGCCTACGAAAAAAACCAAAATAGGCGTATATTTCATGAGCATTACTTTTGATATATGTATATTGCTTCATAGCTTAAAATGCTTAATTTTGATTTTATTTTTTAATTTTCAAGAGTAAAACAACAAAATTAACGGCGGCTGAAAGAGCACGGAGATATCGAGAGAAAATAAAGCTCGATAAAGCGCGTAATGACGAATATAAAAGAAAGAAGAAAGAAAGGTATATCGTGGTATATTTGAGTTTAATTTTTATTGTTACTGACTGATTCTGTTTTTGAATAGCAACGACAAACGGATGAAAAGAGGTGATATGCCGAAAAAATGCTTCAGCGTGAGCGAGCTAAAAATAGAGAATATGTACGTGCGAGGAAGTTAAAAAAAAGCTGCCGAACGTCAAATGACCGATACATCAAGTAGTACAATTACTCTAGCCAATGGATTACCGAATTTATAAGCAATGAAAAGGAAGAATCGGCAGCAATACTAACTAAATTTAATGAGAATACTTCCGAAAACAAAAGAGTAAAAAGGTATAATAAGCAGCTAAAACACAAAAATCGCGAATTACAATTACTAGTTGACCGTTTAAAGGGTAAACTTAAAGATGCAGAAACAAAGAAACAAAAGTACAAAAAAAAATTACAAAGATCTAAAAAACATATTAAAGATACCAAAAGCTTAAGTTCGACTGTTCGAGATTCAAAGGAAACTTTGATTCTTTTAAAACAGAAGTATACTCAAAAAAAAAAAAAACATTTGCTCAGTTATGGCTTCTAAAATTTTAAAACGTTACAGACTAAAAAAAATATTGGACAATGAAAAAAAAAAATTACTTGAACCACTGCCCAGAAAAAACACAACAGTAAATGACTTTCTTATGAGGGACGACGTTAGTAGAGCTTGCGCTGGAAAGAAAGAAACCGTTACACGCGGTAAAATAAAAAAGCAAAAACGATATCTGTCTGATACGATGAAAAGTCTGTACAAAATGTTTAAATCCGAGAACAGTAATATAATATGTTCTACATATCTTTTACGCGGCAAAAATCTTTTTTTATAAAAATCTCTTGTTGAAAGAAATCCTTCTCAGTTGGGATCTTTGCAAAACTTGCAAGTCGAAAAGAAATTTTATAGGCTCAACTTACAGATCAGATGAATGCAAACGGTTTCAATGGGAGTCTGTTACGGAAAAAAGACTAAATAAGAAGAGTATTTGCCCAGATAAATATGATGTTAAGGTCATGAAAAAGATTGAAAAAATTTCAACAGTAGCTTACTTGGTGATTGAGTTTCAGAAAGACATGCTGAAGTTTAAAAAGCATTACTTTAATGTTCGAAATCAGTACACTGCATATCGTTTTTGCAAGGATAATTTGAGCGAAACAAAAGTTCTGATTCACATAGACTTCTCCGAAAAATACATGTGCAAACTTTCAGAAGAAGTGCAATTGTTTCACTTCGGAGCTTCGCGAAACCATCCATACCGGCTTAATTTATTTAAAAAAAAAATTTTAAAGCCCGTGAGCGTCTGCACGATTTCTTTAGATTTAAATCATGGACCCGGTGCTATTCGGGCCCATTTAGATCCAATAATTGATTATTTGAAAGATTGTGCTCCAGAGATATCGACCATACACTTTTTTCGGATGCGCCATTTTTCTTTTTCTGCAATCGAATATTTGACAAAAAATTTAGATGCGCAACATGGTAAGTTTTTGAGAAATCTCATGGAAAAGGTACAGCAGATAGAGTGGGTGCTGTCGTGAAGCGAACAACAGATTCGCTTGTTGCTCACGGAGCAGACATAGTAGGTGCAGAAGAATTGTACCACTCGCTTTTAGGCAGAATTGATGTGAAATTGTTTTACGTTAGTTCAAATCAAATTTTCAACATCAACAAAACATTGCCCACAAATTTAAAGAGAGTCCAAGGCACGAGAGATATTCACCAAATATTTACAAGATCCAGAGGTGAATTGATTTACAGATCTCTCTCGTGCTTTTGCAACTTAAACCTCTGGGGGACCGGAAATTTATGCAACTGCCACAAACTTAATTCGAAAGTAGTAAAAATGAATGAGAATAAAAAAAAACAAAGCCGCTTGTCATTTCATGAAGTTTATACAGATTCAGAATAAGAATTCGAATTGCGTCAAATATTTACATATGTGTATAAGTTTCTTCTTGCATCCACAAGAACCTCTAACGTATAAAACAGAGATGAATTTTTCTAGCTCTTGCAAAGACATATTCCAGTTTGTATGTCCAAGTTGTCTATGTGCCTCAGACTCCGTCTACTTTTGAATGTGACGCAAAATTGTATCATCAATCAGCAGTCTCCATGCTGTCATAAACTCGACATTAATACGTTGTTTTGCATAATGTGTAGGTCCTGGATATTCAACCAAAATGTTATGAGCAGGCTGACGACCTGGTGTAGAGTTGTTTTGGCAAAAATCTTGCCAGAGAATTCCGCCTGCTGACCGCATACTGTGTTCATTGTCCAGTGTTTGTGGAACTTCAAGACATGTGCTCTGGACAAATTGCGCTTTGTAAAATTGAGGTAAAATTAAATATTAATTACACATTTCTTCTTTACATAAATAAAAAACACCATACCTAATGACGTGTTATCATTTGAACTATAACTAGAACTATCACTAGAACTTGATTCTGGAACGTAGCTATCACTTTCTTCCACATTTACTAATGGTATATTTTCACTTTCATTGCCGCATTGATCCTCTGATAAGGATTGCAAATACGCTGCAATATCTTTTTCGCAAAGTGATCGAGTCATATTGCAAAATTATCACGCACTGATGAAAAATAAACTGCAATTGAAATAATGAAACTGCAATGGAATAATGACATATTGAAACATACATATTTTGCATACTCAGAGAGAACTATAACAGAAATAACAGGGTTTTGATAAGTAAAAAAACTTAGTATACATGTTTGCTGTTGTTGCAGTCATATCACGAAATAAAAATTCAGAAAAGTAATTGATAAAAGAAACATTGGCAGTCAGATATGCAAATGGGTCAAATGACCCCTACCCGTCTTTTTAGGTAAATGTGCTATTTATTTGGGTTTGAAACACTTTAATAATATGGGACTGCTTTTAAATTAAATTTGATACATTTTTAATAAAAGTCACGAAATACCAATTCAGAAAAATAACTGATAAAAAAATATTGGCAGTTAGATTTGAAAATGGGTCAAATGACCCCTGACCGTCTTTCTAGTATTGGCATATTTTTAATTATTGTGTTTAAGTTAATAACAGCAAAGATCAATGACTTAATGTTAATGCGGAAATTAAATTGCCTACTTTTCACGTTAAAGTAAAATTGCATTTTGCATATTTAGTAATAATTGAAATGCACGTTAACAAAATGACTTACAGTGACAAAAAAAGTAATACCTTAATTAGTAACTAAAATTATATTTTATTGAATAATATGTTGGCCTAAATGTCAACATTCCCCCTAGCATTGACCAATGGTCGATGGTAGCATAAGGTCGATTTCAGGTACCTCCAACATCGATGTTGATGGCTCTTGCTGTTGGAACTGGCTGAGGGGTGGCTTGATTGCATATAGGATTCCTGTTGTTTTGCTGTTTGAAATAAATTTTGACGATTAAGACCGTAAACAGTAGGGAGATTACAAGTGCAGAATAGCTGACTGAATGATGGTGAAAACTCTTGGATTTGATGAGTTCTGGTATGTGAACAACAGTTGATTCGTTTAGTGCGCTTAGTTGTTTTAGATGGATTTCAATCTGGTTAATGGTGGTTTTAAATACTTTAGTTATCTCTTGTGGTGTGCTAGTATGATCTATGGGTTGCAGTTGAGCATATGATGTGTAGTAGGCTTTAGCACAAGTACATATTACAAATACTACAAACCACTCTCTTTTGTATTTTATTTATTGTATTTGTACGTTTATTAAAATTAATGTTATTGCTTTATAACTTGAAATTTACTTTATGTTACTCGTATTAACATATTAATACAGGTTAAAAATAAAAATTAAGAAAATTTCAGCAGAAAAAAATCAAAAATACTTAAAAAAATATTATTCAAAAGAAAATAAAAAATGGGAAAAAATATAATTAATAATTGTTTTGAAAATGAAAATTAAACATCGGCTTCTTGATCAAAATTTATTTTTTATTTATTTTTAAATTCAAGTTCTTCCTATATTTTTAGGATTTTAAACTGTCCACAGATCCTAACAATATAATTGTTTCAACAATTCACTCCAATTGTTTCAAAATCATTTCAAAAATGAAAGTAAGCAAAAACCAGAAAAATTTTACGATTAAACAAAATAATATATATGTATGTATGTACATACATAAATACTTTGAGAAAATAAATACTTAAATATTTTCGATAACACTTAGAGTATACCAGCAAAATTTTGTTTTGCTTTATTCTCTTTATATTTTACAAGTGCGAGTGAATATGAATTCTTGGGACGTATAAAGAGAGTAAAATTTTCTATGTTTGGTACCGCAAACTGCTAATATCTCTAAGTTTGTGGTGGTAGCGAAGATCCATTTATTTGCATATTTAGTTGTGGGCATGTGGAGTTGTCTGTCAACCGAATGAACTTGCATTAAGCTGCTTGGCGGCTGTTGAAAATGTCGATTTTCCCTCATTCTTTCTAAGTTTGAATTGCTCATTATTGCATATGAATACATCAGCCTTAGGCGTAACACAGTTTGATATCTCACGGGTTGTGAATGGAATGTATTCGTCTCTATGAGGGTTTATAGCAAGAAATGATTCTCCCGGGTTGATTGATATTAAATTATTGTCCTTTATGGTCAAAATCGGAATTATGTTGAAGAGTTCTAAGAATTATCTTTCTTTTCTCACTATATCCTTTCACTTTTTAATGCATCACAATGGACCAAGTGGGTCTCTGGGTAAGGGTGAGGTTTACCTCACACCAGCCTTTCTAGCCTAACCTACCGCGTGTAGAAAGGACTGAGTTCTTTTAATCAATGCCGTGAGAAAGTGGTTTGAAAAAGAGTATTCCACATTTTTTATTTTACTGCACTGCGATGGATGTGACAAAGCGCACCTTGTAACAGCTACTTTTTATTATAAAATGTTTTTCTACATTTCAGGTATTTGTCAATATGTAAACTACTTTCTTTGCAACAGAGTACTCCCGTTTATGCTGCATCCAGACTCTATATGTTCTATTACCTGCTGCTTCAATTGTCTCCAGCTCATACAGCCCGCAAATAACCGACAAGTCGGATGCTATCTCACAACCATCCTGGCAATAACACAGTGGCCCGTGATGACACCTATCATGGTTCTAACGCCGACCTTACTTCTGCCCAGTAGCGAATCTGATTCGGACTTACTAAGCACCGGCCATAGCGCACGCGATAGCCGGCAGTCCGTTCGGATCCTCCACGCCCTATTAGTTCTGCTCAGAGCCCATTCTCTGATCCTACCAAAAAGAAGCTTATCGGAAGTCTAGCCGCCTTTAGATAGTCCTGCTCCTGCATTTCTGAGCCCAATATGGCTAATTCGTCAGCCATTTCATTGCCGATGATGTTGTATTACCCGGTAGCCAACGCAATCTTAGCTCATAAACCTCTAGGATTTCTCCCAGAGTCCTACAATTATCGACTAGCTTAGAGCTCACGTGACAGCCTATTAAGGCCTTAAGAGCCGCCACGGAAATAGTGATCGCCGAGTCCCTAGCGATGTTGTCCCTTACCGATTTTACGGTCCTCGATATCCCTGCATTCCTCAGGGAACCTATATGACCTGATGTCCAAATTCTCAATGTAGACCACCGCGCCCGCGCCCCTCATTTTTGAGTCATCAGTGAATATAGCAAATACCATATACAATCAATATTACCTCCGGAAAACGCCCAAAATATACCTTAGTACCCACATAATCAGTGGAGACGGGCGAAGCTAAGTAAAAACCTCCATTTTCAATCTCACTATAGATCCGCGAGCGACCATGCATAAAATATCCTGACAGTGCTAACTCCCTCAGCCCAAGAATGCTCCTGGCTGTCATTCCAGGGGTACTTCTATTCCATGACAGCTTGCTGTCTAGAAAGACACCTAGATACTTAGCAGTATCAGGTAGCTATCTACTCAATCAGGAACAGCGGAGCTCCTAAATCACTGAATGCTTGGGTGTATTCCCTGGTTTGCAGTCCCTGCTCCATATAACCCACCACATCATGAAGTGCGCTCTCAACAGGCTTACCTTTACGATTGGCGTGTTGAGCGCCACTGCTGATGCCTGTGTCGATACTCGTCCTCAGATGTAGATGAATGAGTGTATTCAAGATAAAGATTGGTCTAAAATCCTGGGGCTTCGAGTGACCGGTTTTTCCTGCCTTAGAAATAAAAATAACTGACCTCTCTACACCCTCTAGGAATGTACCCATTCAGCACGCAAACCCTGAAAAGTTCAGCATCGCTGGAAAGATGCCATCTGGTTACCTTACCCAAAGTAAGAATTATGCGTAACTCTAAGATTACTATTCACCAGTCCCGAAAAGGAATCCCAATTCGTCCTTCTTGGGCTCCTATAAGGACATTTTTTTAACTTCTCAGAGATTACACTAAAGGACAGGTGACTATGGCCAGAGCATGTAAATTCCAAAGCCACCCTCTAGGCTTCTAATAATCCCCTACAGCTCGTCAAAGTTATTTCTCTTGCTGCCTCCCTATCCCTAATTCTGAAAGTTGGCGTTTTCACTTATTACAGATATAAAAATTGTTGGCAATAATAAAATCAAACATGGACTCACCCCTATTGTCGATGTCGGCACTAACCCATTGAGTTTGTAATGCATTGGCGTCACAGTCTGGTACCAGCCTCAAGCCCTTTCTGCCTGAGTACTCCTTTACTTTTTGGGTAGCCTCGTAAGGTAAGTATACTGATGCTAGTAGCAAGTCCGTTCTATATCTGGGTTTCCTTGTCACGATCCTGAGGTCTCCATTACTGAAAGAATGAGAAATCATAAATTTGTGCCCATTTCTCGCCAGTATACAAGTTTGTAACTTCTTATCATTGTGGGGTACGAACGATATATAACCCGTGACTTTTAATCCAACTACCCGGTTGTTGTTGATCCGAGGCTCTTGCATTATGGCCACGTCCACGTTTTTGCTAATGAGATGAGTTGCTAATTCGGTTGAGGCTGATTCGCTGTGATACAGATTAATCTGCACCTCTTTGAGCCTCTTTACTGTCTTATCATTTTTAGGAAACCTAAACCTGACATACCCCAACCCAATTATTGCTACACCTCCCATCGAATACAGGTTTTTGAGAGATTCCCGAACTACTGCGAACATCCGTTGGTTCTCTTGACAATCCAGTGAAGCTAACAGCTTCCTCTATGACCTCCTCCGGCTTAAGAGGTGGATGTAGCCATACAATGATTACCTCAGCAGAAATTCAGACGCCAGTATAACGTACAATTTGGCTACCGAGCAAGCGCTGCTACACCTGCCAATAGCGGCCTTTAAAAACTAAGGTTTTTTCGCCGCCACAATTGATAGTTTTGACACCTTTTCTCTAGTCTGCCCTTTTGAACGCTACCTGGTCCGGATTTCCTTTGACACCGAGGACTTCATCGAGATATTTGTTTTCCACCACCTGCCACCCCTTAACACTGATCCCTTCATCAGGATTCGTATGAACGATGACAGCTGCTAGAACACCATCTGCCCAACGACGCCATCAGTTTCTTTGACGTCGAAGGTTGGTCTTCTCTGGAGCCGGTTCTCTTACAGAAATTCTTAACACAACCGACCATATCCTGACCAATCCTCTTATCGCTGGGGCTTTCTGATCATCACCGGACCGCACCCTGGCCTGTCCAGCAACACCGATAGAGCAGTGGATTCATTCGAATCTAGCATCGAGCAATGAAGAGTCCTCGGCCATCTGTTCCAGAAAGGTCAAAGAGCCTATCACACCAATCTTGTCTCTGTTGAAAATTGTTCGGCTTTTTGATCTGACCTGTTCTGCCACATCCTGTACAATAATAGGTTTTGATGCACTTGCCAATCCCCTGTCCATCCCGATTGCGACCAAAGAGGACGGCGATCTAACCCCTTGATCCTGACCACGAGCCGAAATCATAGTTATTTCGTGCTCGTCATCAGAACCCACGGTCAAATCACCAAGTCCTTCCGAGGTCCCAGTACGAGATAGGGAGTTGATTGGGAAGTCAAACCCGTCAGTCACTGTCGGTTCTGTTAGTAACTGACTTTCCTGCAGCAGAATATCCCTGTGCATACTCAGCAGATCCGAGTCCGAATCTGACGGCGAATCTGCCGAGTTGTCAGCAATTTTCCCACGAGAGTCCCGTTAAAGAGAGACCTCCTCGTTTAATGACGGCTTGCGCGGACTAAGCTGAACTTACAACTGACACTTGCCATCGGCGTCAGAGGGAAGCTGTTATCGACTAGTTTATCTAACCACTAACTGGCCATACAGATCCTCGGCACTACTGTGTACCACCTTGGCCTTAAAAGTGATAAGGAGGGATTAAGGCATTAAGGTAGTAGGAATATGATAGGGGGTGGATAACCCTTAGTCATGCTGGCCTTAAATCGCATCTCTTCAGACTTGTTTCGGATGTACTGTCCACACATCGCGGTAAGATATAGGTGGTGCTTCTACATGTGGTAACTAAAACAATATTTTTCCTCTAATTATTATTTGTTTGCTATACAATTTCTACATAGTCTGGCTAGTTTCTTAATTAAAAAAACCGACTAAAAACCAGCTAAATGTGTGTGGAAAGCTTGACAACAATGTGTGCAAACTGCCCACTTCATTAATATAACTTTTTATTAATATTTTATATATTGAAACGATTAATTTTGGCTCAAGTTCAAACCCGAATTTACCCATTTATTTATTCTAATTTTTTTATTTTTAATTTTTATTAGAAAATTTTTTGGATAAATTCATTATTATTTTTTTATTAAGAGAGTACTATATATAGAACAATTTTTATTATTCATCATACTAGCAGAACGGATCAGTACTGATTTCGAGGTCGCTACACCATCTCATCAGCGTTCTTTGTTCAATTTTACCACTTTTGACGGTGGATACTAGTGATCAGGAATATCAACTATTTAACCGCTATTTCGTATCCTAATTTGTTAAATAATACGGTTAAATAGTTGATATTCCTGATCACTAGTATCCACCGTCAAAAGTGGTAAAATTGAACAAAGAACGCTGATGAGATGGTGTAGCGACCTCGAAATCAGTACTGATCCGTTCTGCTAGTATGATGAATAATAAAAATTGTTCTATATATAGTACTCTCTTAATAAAAAAATAATAATGAATTTATCCAAAAAATTTTCTAATAAAAATTAAAAATAAAAAAATTAGAATAAATAAATGGGTAAATTCGGGTTTGAACTTGAGCCAAAATTAATCGTTTCAATATATAAAATATTAATAAAAAAAGTTCGACTAATTACTTATAAACATTAATTATAAATAACGATGGCACGCGTCAAAAAAATCTACATGTTTACTTGGTCATAGTTGGTTGAATACTAAAAAAAGAAATTCAACTACAAATGACAGAAACCTAACAACATGATTAAGTACCGCTTATTTCTCAGCAACCAATGGCGCTGAATAAGCAAGAGAGACTGAAATATATAGAGTAGTTATTCATCATAGATGGGATTTCGTACTAACCGAAATTGATTTGACATGTGAAAAATGAATAAGTTTGTACTTTTCGTATCCTAATTTGTTAAATAATACGGTTAAATAGTTGATATTCCTGATCACTAGTATCCACCGTCAAAAGTGGTAAAATTGAACAAAGAACGCTGATGAGATGGTGTAGCGACCTCGAAATCAGTACTGATCCGTTCTGCTAGTATGATGAATAATAAAAATTGTTCTATATATAGTACTCTCTTAATAAAAAAATAATAATGAATTTATCCAAAAAATTTTCTAATAAAAATTAAAAATAAAAAAATTAGAATAAATAAATGGGTAAATTCGGGTTTGAACTTGAGCCAAAATTAATCGTTTCAATATATAAAATATTAATAAAAAAAGTTCGACTAATTACTTATAAACATTAATTATAACTTTTTATTGTAATGGGAACTCAAGCTGTATTCAAATTTTCATAAAGGCCGAGTCACAGAGTCTGTCGTACGTTATACGTTGCGTTTTTCAACTGACATAAAAATTGTCGGCTAAGGAAGTTGACACAATGAGTACTTTGTTGGCGGACATTAAATCAGCTTGATTTGATTAAACTGCACATTTGCAATGGAATTCGATGCTATTCTGGAGTTTTTTTCATTGTAATTCTTATTTAATTATATTTAATTTAGTTTCGTCACCACACAACACAAACAGCTAAATAAAAACTGTTTGTAATTTCAATCCAAGGACATAAATTTGTATTGATACTATTTTGTTTGCCGGGATGTCCTTCAAGCACTTCAACTTAAAATACGTTGTGAAGATCAATCTATAAAACGCTTTAAATGCCTTAAGAAGATTGATAAATTCTTTAATTTCATTTTATACTAAATTAATTTAATAATAACAAGAATACATTCCTTAAATTAACTTAATAAAGTGCTTAATCAACTATTGGTCAACGAGTAATTTTCTTATTTTAGTTATTGTATTTAAAGTGGCTGTATTGGCATATTTTTATTTATTGTGTTTAAGTTAATAACAGCAAAGATCAATGACTTAATGTTAATGTGGAAATTAAATTGCCTACTTTTCACGTTAAAGTAAAATTGCATTTTGCATATTTAGTAATAATTGAAATGTACGTTAACAAAATGACTTACAGTGACAAACAAAAGTAATACCTTAATTAGTAACTAAAATTATATTTTATTGAATAATATGTTGGCCTAAGTGTCAACATTCTCCCCAGCATTGACCAATGGTCGATGGTAGCATAAGGTCGATTTCAGGTACCTCCAACATCGGTGTTGATGGCTCTTGCTGGTGGAACTGGCTGAGGGGTGGCTTGCTTGCATATAGGATTGCTGTTATTTTGCTGTTTGAAATAAATTTTGACGATTAAGACAGCGAACAGTAGGGAGATTACAAGTGCAGAATAGCTGACTGAATGATGGTGAAAACTCTTGGATTTGATGAGTTCTGGTATGTGAACAACAGTTGATTCGTTTAGTCCGCTTAGTTGTTTTAGATCTTCTGGTGTGCTAGTATGATCTATGGGTTGCAGTTGAGCATATGATGTGTGTAGTAGGCTTTAGCACAAGTACATATTACAAATACTACAAGCCACTCTCTTTTTTAGTATAATACGCGAGTATTTTGTATTTTATTTATTGTATTTGTACGTTTATTAAAATTAATGTTATTGCTTTATAACTTGAAATTTACTTTATGTTACTCGTATTAACATATTAATACAGGTTAAAAATAAAAATTAAGAAAATTTCAGCAGAAAAATAATGCACATAATGTCAATGTGTGACTCCACTGTTGGCCCTTCTGCATCTCCTGAAAATTCTTTATCATCAAGATCATCCTTGTCTTGCCACACAAGCTTACTCCACCAGCAAATTTCCGCAATTATTGCACTCGGCAACTTTTTGTCTCTATATCTGTAAGTTTTTGTTTTATTAAAATGAGTTTGAAAAAATAAAAAATCAGTATTACCTCATTTCAAATGGCATAGCAACTTGATGATAGCGTTCACCTTGTTCATCAGATTCGGTAGCCAATTGTTTGCTGAAGTAGTCCAGATGATGATGTAAATAATGGATTTTCAAGGACATGTGGACACCAATTTCCGAGAATGCTCTTAACATCCTTGCGACAGAAACATCGTCAATCAAAGTATTGTTGAATGCGTCACTTTTAATCAGCTTTCGTATATCTGGACCATTTACTACGCCTGATTGGAAAAAATTAATTTGTTAAGATGGAAAATCATGGGAAATGAATGTGATATTATAACTTACCTTCTTTAATTTTACTTTCGCTGAGTCTCGGGTAAATTAGTTTCAAACACAAGAAAACTTCATCTCTTTTGGCGACAGTTTTGATAAAATTCTTAACAATTCCAAGTTTAATATGCAGTGGAGGCAGCAATATCTTCTCCTTCGGCACTAGAGGCTCACGAATAATATTGGCCGTTTGTAACCTGCTGTGCTCTCTGAGTTTCCATCCGTGGCATGCATATTGGTCACCGGAAAATCGTGTGTCCCAATCGCACAAAAAGCACATATATTTTATATAGCCGCTTTGAAGACCGCAAAGCATTGCTACAACTTTTAAATCGCAGCATATGCGCCACATATGTTTGGCGTAGTTAACCATTTTTTAAATATTTTCCAGTGCATCATATGTTTTTTTCGTTTCTGTACTATAGGCGATTGGAACTGTAGGTTTTTTATTGGTCTTATGTAGTAAAACCGCCTTCAAGCTGAGTTTTGAACTGTCAATAAATAATCTCCAGTCATCTGCTTCATATTTTATTTCCATTGCGTCCATCAATTTTCCTACATCCGGGCAATATGCAGAAGTTTTTTCATCATTCACAAGGAATAAACTTTGTAGTGTTGCCTGACGACTTCGATAAGCTGTGACTTTCACACCGGGTGCCAACAAATTGTTTGATTTCAAAATGGAAACCAGCTCTTCCGATTTATGCTGTGTTAATTACAACTTGGCAACAATTGAATCAAGCTTATTTTGATTTATTAAAATTGGCTCATTGGATACTGATGGCTCATATGGGGGATCATCACGTGCATGATATGTCGGAGCAGTCGTAGAAGAGAAAATATCTGGGCTAGAAGCTTTTGGCACAGGAATGTGGTCCGAATGAGGCAATGGTTTTCTGGTTCTGTGATTTTTGTCATTCAACAAGTACCGACGAACGCGAACAGTAAAAGTGATTTTTCTCCAGTTTTTTAAAAGTGAACATAACTGAACAGAATATGGAACTGTGCAAGCCAGATATAAATAGCTTTTGCTACTGCTGTGGTCAATATGTCTCAACACATAAAAAAGGGGAAATTTCAGTACTGATTTTGTTCAAACATACGAGATGTACTTCAACCAAAATGTTATAGTGAACGAAAATTGGGTACCAAATATAGTGTGTAAAAGCTGCTACAACCGTCTAATGGATTGGAAAAATAGAAGACGTGAAAGTATGCCATTCGGTATCCCAATGACTTGGACTAATCCTGGCGAAGGTCACAATCCATTGAATTGCTATGCATGTGCGAATAAAGGAGCCGCAAAAAGGATAAGAAAATCGTATAATTACGTTGGTGTTGCAAGTGCCACAAAATTAATTTTTTCCAATCAGGCGTAGTAAATAAAAATAGAGAGTTCGGCTTGTGAGTGTCAATGTTTTCTCCAAATAATGTTGTGCATATCTGGAGCAAATTTTTAAAATTCATACATTTACCTAATTGCGAATAAATGAGAAACGCATGCATCGATTTTCATGATCTATGCCTTTTTTTGCTCATGAGTTATGTGACTTTACGCGAAAGTAATTAGTTTTGGCACTTTTTTCCATTTTGGATTTTTTATGAATTAAAAAAAAAATATTTAAATTTTTAGGCAAAAAATACTTTTTTCCCTTCATACATTCATTTTTAACTTCGAAAGTGTTGCACATATAGGAAAACGGTATAGAAACAGATTAGAGAAATTGTAATTCTTAATTTTTCTAAATTTGTTTCATCAAAATCGGACAAGTGGTTCTCGAGTTATGATAAACTACGTTTTTGCCAAAATGTTACAACTAAGCGAAAAAACATCAAGATAAGGAAAAAATTTAAAAGGTCATAAAAAAACTGACACATACGAACGCCAAACCCTTTGAGGGTTTTACTATACTGACCTAGTACCATCCCCCTGACTTGGAATTTCTCACCCCCCAGATTGGCTGTTGTACAGTGTAATAGTAATATCAAACTAAATGAATACTACTTAGAGGTTGGTGGTCAAATATAGGGGATCTAACACCAGAATTATTTTCTGTAATGTTTCATAAAATACTAAAAACTATTTGAGGTCGAAATCTATAAAAAAATGTTTAATTAGCATAAATGCTTACATGAGAGACTGCAAACCTGATGGACAAATCAAGGGAACCAAAGCATATAAATATAACCATATTATTAAAAAGATGTTTAAAGAAAAAACCCAAGAGACTTTATCAGAAGCTACATATAACGAATAAGACAATATCTAATTATCCAGGTGATGGATTGATGCTGTTTAACCCCCATAAACTACTCTATATATACTGGGACGATCCAAATGAGTTAGTAGATCGACTTCGTCTACTGATAGCATCACAAGCTGCAGGTCATACTAATCATAATAACGAGATTGTATCAATTATTGAAGAATAACGCAAAGATAATATAATATAATAAATTAGATGAATGAAGTACATATGTCTGTTGATAAGTTTGGACATTACCTAAACGATACAAGCAATATAATTTCAGTGAAAAATGCCCCTTAACCGTTGGAATTCTCTGTGGATACGAACAACAACATCGATGTCCAAAACAAAAGAATCAAAAATGTGTTATCAGTAAATTGTTTCTGCAAAATCAAATGGGAGAAATAGAATACAAACTGTCAAAATACTTTAAGGAAGATAACCAAATGTATGATACTCTTAGAATTCAACTCGAAACGGTCCAACATGAAACAACATTACAGTTGGAAAAGAATAAGAAAATTAAAGAAAGCATTTCCAAAATCAATACATTTTTGGAAGATTTGTTGAGAGTCTAGTTTTATACATTTTTAGATACATGTTATTCACACATTGATCTTTAATTTCATAGCATGTAGTGCTTAAATTGAACAATATCAGGTAAAACTGATCAGTATCTCGCCAATATGGGGTTGTTTTTTATCTTTAGTGGTTTAATGTCGCGATTATTGTTATAAAATTGTTTATGACTTTGGTTGACCCTAACATTTGATAACAGGTAAATTTAGAAAGAGATCATATGTTTACTGTAGAACCTATTGTGATAATTTTATGACTTATTTTTTGCTAATCAAAACAAAGCCATTAAACCCTTTCGCAGGTATCATATTTAATTTTTTTAGTTTTACGTAGTTTAAAGTAAAAAAAACATAAACTTTTAGGCAAAAAAGTGAAAATTTAATACATTATTGTATACGAGTATTTATAGGGCTGTTTAAATTATCGTAATTTGAATTTTTTTTATAGTAATTTCATTAAAATGAAAAAAGTGTTCTACCCACGGGTCGTGACGGGTGCAAAGGTATATATAGCGTTAAAGAGGACACTTTCAACTTTCTCCGGGTGGTATACGTTTCTTGTTCCCCTTTGTTCCATAGAAGTTCTATTCCACTAAAGTTTAAATTTGAGAAAAATATAGTAGTTTCATAAATATTTCGTAACGCCCCTAATATTAAACGTTAGAGTTGTGACCACTCACAACAACTAAAGACTATAATCCTACCAACATTATAAAAAAGACCGCAGGCCATTATCGATGATAGCTTGCTAGTAGTAACCATTTATTTTTGATAAAAAACAAAAGAAAAACACCTTTTTATGAAATTAAAAAAAAAACAGTTGAGTTTGACAGCATGCCACGTCCACAATTATCAATAGTTTAACCTAATTTTTTGGCTACCTTAATCTGGATATATTAGCTACAAAAAGGTGTAAAAATTTAAAAAATCGGTGACAAAAAAATTAGACTTTTGGCCAATGAAAAACGATTTTCAGCCACTATGCGTCGTAGAGTTGTGATCTCTGGGAAGCTGATTTAGTTGAAATGGAAAATTATTCTATAGAATATAAAAATTGTTGATTTTTGTTAACCGTAATTGAGACATTCTCAAAATATGCATGGGCAGTACCGCTGAAAACAAAAACCGCACTTAAAACAACACAAGCAATGTTAGATATTTTTCAATTGGGACGAGTACCAAAAAACCTACAAACAGACGATGGTAAAGATTTTTTTAAACATTTTGCAAAATTGATGGATAAGCACAACATCAATCACTATTAAACTTACAGCACAATGAATAGTAAAACGATTTAATGGAACATTAAATTAATAAATGTGCCGCATGTCAAGTTTACCAGCGCAACAACTAAAAACTAATAATTGGTGAAAAAGAAATTCACGGCTTTGAAATAGGTGCTACAGACTTGTTTCACTTTAACAACGAAGAATACAATGTTTTCAGCTATTTGGCTTACGGCTATCCTTAGAAGCAGATAATGGACCTCAATTTTCAAGCAACGAGCTTAGAAGTTTTTCAACGAGCTGGAAATTTAATCACCGTACCAGCTCCCCATACCATCCAAGAGGCAATGGATTAGTTGAGAAAGCAGTACAGATAGCTGAAAACATACTCAAAAAATCAGCATACGATAACAGCGACTACCACTTAGGACTTCTAAATTACATGAACATCCCTCGTGGCAATCTTGGGTCAACATCCAAGCGCTTATTTGGCCATGGTATCCGAAGCATGTTGCCAACTGCAAAGGAGACATTGTTATAAGCTGAAGGTAAAAGAATTACAGAATATCTAAAAGAAGAAAGAGGAAAGCAAAGCGAATATACAAACCGTGGTACCACCGTTCAGTAACCGGTATCGTGTGGATATAGCCCCCGGTATCGTGGCGAGGTCGTTTGCTTATTTGCTGCGGTGCTAACTCCTCACTCTTACAATGAAGGTAGTGTAAGGGCTTTAAGTTTCTCTGTCAACCAGATAAATTTAGGCTATTGACCCAGCTAGTGGTTTACCTGAATTGAATGCCAAGTTGCGAGGACATAACACTAACATCGTACGTACTGACCGCTTAAATAAATTAAATGAAAAACATGGAGTCATGCGAAGCCATTTTGGCTTGTCTGCAGAAACACCCAGGGTCTAGGCAGGAATCGAACCTGCGACCCCTCGACTAATAGTCTAGTTCGCTATCTACTAGTCTACGGGTTGCCATAAGCACCAAAGAAAAGCATTCATATATAATTACCCTTATAGTGAATACATTGCGAATATTTTGTTCACGTGAAATAGAAAATGGCTAACCAAATAATACACAAACACAACAAAAATACACAATTGGCGATCTCAATTTCAAGGAAAGGAACACATTTCATTTTAACTTACATTTCCGATAAGGGTGACCACCCCACAGCAAAAAATAATTTTTTAATAGAAAATAAATATTTTGAAATTAAATATTTATAGTTTGAGTTCAAATCTGAGTTTTACCCATATCTTTTTAATTTAAGAGATTATTTTTGGATAAATTCATTATTTTATTAAGAGAGTACTTTTTATTTGAAACAATTTATACATCAGACTAGCAGAACGGATCAGTACTGAGTTCGAGGTCGCTACACCATCTCATCAGCGTTCTTTGTTCGATTTTACCACTTTTGACGGTGGATACTAGTGATCAGGAATATCAACTATTTAACCGTATTATTTACGAATAAGAATACGAAAAGTGCAACTTATTCATTTCTTACAAGTTGAATCAATTTCGGTTAGAACGAAATTCCATCTCTGATGTTTAATTATTCCAAATATTCCATACTCTCTCGCTTTTTCCAAAGCCATTGGCATTGATGTCAAGCATTTTTCCATTTTTTTACTTTATTTTTGTCTTGTAGTTGACTTTTTAGTATTCAACCACCTGTGACAATGTAAACATGGAGGTTTATGACGGGTGCCTAAAAAAACCCCTCAACAAACAAAAGTTTTTGAAAATAACTATATTTTATATAATTTCCCTATTAAATAATTTTCGAATTAAATTAGGTCACTTCCAAGTTAAAAACAACCATACTAATTTATTTTCAATATTTCGCTACTCCCTCCCTATGTTTTTTATATAGAAGTTGCCTTAAGTTCGGAAAACGAATTATTAATATAAATATTATCTTTTATAGAATCTTTTCATTCTATTCCAATAAAAGACGAACCACAAAACACTTCAACTTCTCCACCAGTGAGCCCAATTGACATGGAAACGCAAGAAAAAATAAAATTAGAACAAACACGTCAAAGAAATCGTGTAGCGGCATCAAAAAGTCGGAAAAGAAAACTTGAGCGCATTTCAAAATTAGAAGAAAAAGTGAACATATTAAAGGGTGAAAATACAGACCTGGGATCAATATTAAAAAATCTTAAAGAACATTGCTCAATTAAAGCAGCAGGTAATAGAACATATAGACTCTGTTGCAAACAAAGTAGTTTACATATAGACAAATACCTGAAATGTAGAAAAACATTTTATAATAAAAAGTTAAAAGGTGGGCTTCGCCACATCCATCGCAATGCAGTAAAATAAAAAATGTGGAATACTCTTTTTCAAGCCACTTTCTCCTGGCATTGATTAAAAGAACTCAGTCCTTTCCACACGCGGTAGGTTGGGCTAGAAAGGGTGGTGTGAGGTAAACCTCACACCCTTACCCAGAGTCCCGTATGCTCCATTATGACGCCTTAAATAGTGAAAGGATATAGTGAGATAAAGATAAGTAGTGAAAGCCCATGAATCGAGAAAGTAGTAGAAGATCAAAATCAGAGAAAGAGAGAACAACCCTGTTAAAAAAATACTTTTCATGCGCCCTACAGCCAGTCTCCTGTTGCGCAGCTAGGTTATGCCCAGTACGAATCCCGTCGAAATTCTCGAGCGCACAGTCTGAGACACCCCCTAATTCGCCTAAGAATCTACTACCTATCCATCTCAGCCTGCCGTTCTGCTGCCTGGGAGAGTGACATAAAATGTGTTCCACTGTCTCCAGCTCATACAGCCCGCAAATATCCGACAAGTTGGATGCTATCTCACCGCCATCCTGGCAATCAGACAGTGGCCCGTGATAACACTTATCATGGTTCTAACGCAGACTTTACTTCTGCCCAGTAGCGAATCTGATTCGGACTTACTAAGCACCTCCAGCACGCCCTATTAGTTCTGCTCAAAGCCCATTCTCTGATCCTAACAAAAAGAAGCTTATCGGAGATGTAGCCGCCTTTAGATAGTCCTGATCCTGCATTTCTGAAACGGAAGACACTGCATTCGTCAGGGAGCCTATATGACCTTCTGTTGTCCAATGTAGACCACCGCGCCCGCGCCCATCATCTTTGAGCCATCAGTGAATATAACAAATACTATAACAATCTGCCCTTACCTGACCAGCTCCCTAGTTGTCACTATTACCTACGGCAAACGCCCAAAATCTACCTTAGTGCCCACATAATCAGCGGAGCCGTGCGAGGCTAAGTAAAATCCTCCACTGTCAACCTCACTTTAGATCCACAAGTGATCCTGTATGAAATTCCCTGACAGTATTAACTCCCTCAGCCTAAGAACGCGCCTTGCCGCCATTCCCACCAAAAACTACTCAATAGAGGAGTGCACCTCATGGCACCTGTTATGGCAATCGAAGCACACCTCTCAGACCTTTAGACAGAAGGTTAATTCAATAAGCAAGTCGCAATGCCTCCAACCAAACATAACGAGGTGTACAGCAACCCAACTACTGACGGTCAGAGTCACCAGCTCCTACATATCGATGATCTACAGGCGTAGTAGGCATTAAGGCCCTCAGAATATGCTTAACCCGCGTATCGAGCAACGAAGAGTCCTCGGACGTCTTTTCCAGAAAGGTCAAGGGGCCTATCACACCACTCTTGTCTCTGTCGAAACTTGTTCGGATTTTTGATGTAATCTGTTTTGTCACATCCTGTACAATAATAAGTTTTGAAGCATTCGCCAATCCCCTCTCCATCCCGATTGCGACCAAAGAGGACGGCGATCAAACCCCTTGTTCTTGACCACGAGCCGAAATCAAAGTTATTTCGTGCTCGTTAGCAGAACCCATGGTCAAATGACCAAGTCCTTCCGAGGTCCCAGTTCGAGATGGGGAGCCGATGGGGAAGGTAAACCCGTCAGTCATTATCGGTTCTATTAGTAACTGACTTTCCTGCAGCAGACTATCCCTGCGCATACTCAGCAGATCCGAATCTGACAGCGAATCTGCCAAGTTGTCGGCGATATTCCCACGAGAGTCCCGTAAGAGGAAGATAACCTTGCATAATGACGGCTTGCGCGGACTAAGCTGAACTTATAACTGACACTTGCCATCGGCGTCGTCGTCGACTAGTTTCTCCAACTGCTAACTGGCCATACAGATCCTCGGCACTACTGGGTACCACCTTGACCTTCAAAGTGGTAACAAGGGATAAAGGAATTACGGTAGTAGGAATATGATAGGGGGTGGAGAGCGCTTGGTCATGCTTGCCTTAAAGCGCATCTCTTCAGACATGTTCCGGATGTACTGTCCAGTTTCAAGACAGAGACTACAGCCAACACTTAAGCCACCACATCACGGCAAGATACTTATATAGGTATCTATACGTGGTAACTAAAACAATATTTTTCCTCCAATTATTTTTTGTATCCTATACAATTTCTACATAGTCTGGCTAGTTTCTTAATTTAAAAAAACCGAATAAAAACCAGCCAAATGTGTGTAGAAAGCTTGACAACAATGTGTGCAAACTACCCACTTCATTAAACAAAATGCCTTAATAAGATTGATAAATTCTTTAATTTCATTCTTACTTTTATACTAAATTAATTTAATAATAACAAGAATACATTCCTTAAGTTAATCTAATAAAGTGCTTAATCAACTATTTATCAACGAGTAATTTTCTTATTTTAATTATTGTGTTTAAGTTAATAACAGCAAAGATCACTGACTTAATTTTAATACGGAAATTAAATTACCTACTTTTCATGTTAAAGTAAAATTGCATTTTGGCATATTTAGTAATAATTGAAATGTACGTTAACAAAATGTCTTATAGTGACGAACAAAAGTAATACTTCAATTAGTAAATAAAATTATATTTGATTGAATAATATATTGGCCTAAGTGTCAACATTCTCCGCATCATTGACCAATGGTCGATGGTAGCATAAGGTCGAATTCAGGTATCTCCAACATCGATGTTGGATTTCAATCTGGTTAATGGTGTTTTCAAATACTTTAGTTATCTCTTGTGGTATGATCTATGGGCAGCAGTTGAGCATATGATGTGTGTAGGGTGTTAGATAAACCAAAATGACCTTGGATTGTGGTAAAGGTGCCTTTGAGTGTGCAGCTCGCTTCGATCTCTACTATTCCAGTGTCGTTTATTGTATATTGGGTATGTTTGTAACCGCAAACTGCTGATATCTCTATGTTTGTGGTGGTAGCGAAGATCCATTTATTTGGATATTTAGTTGTGTCCAGGTGGAGTTGTCTGTCAACCGAATGAAGTTGCATTAAGCTGTTTGTCGGCTGTTGAAAATGAACTGCTGGTTATTGCATATGAATACATTAGCCTTAGGCGCAACACAGTTTGATATCTCATGGGTTGTGACTTCCGGGTTGATTGATATTAAATTATTGTCCTTTATGGTCAAAATCGAAATTATGTTTAAGAGTTCTAAGAATTGATGATTTCAATTTTTGTCACCGCTTCTTTGACTTTCATAAATTTTTATAGTTGTGTTGGAAAATGAGCAATTGTTATCTTAAATTAGTTTTTTAGTTGTGTTCGGGATAATAAAAGTGGACTAAATTTCCGTGGTGGGTATCGGTTAGTACGTAAATAATCTCCGTTTCAACTCCTGCTAAGATATTGCTGTCAACGTCAACTGGTTGGCTAGGAGTGAGATTATTTGTCAATTACATCCATTATTTGTTTCTGAGTTCTTTGTTCGTTGTGCTTGATGAGGTTGATTTTTTAATCAATAATAGATGTTTGACTTTTAAGCAGTTGAAACATAGTTTGATTCTTCCTGATGTTTGACACTTCATTTGCATAGTCGGAATCAAGAACGCTAAACAAAGATCGTGCAACATTTCCAATAATGTTGAAGGCTCCACTTTTTACTCTACTGGTGGAAAATAGCTCCTTCTCTTGAATCAATTCGTTCTCGGAAGTAATGGAGCTAAGCCATATTAGATCATCAGTACTCATTCAGCCGTCACTAGTTTTACATTTCTAATTCTCTCAAAGTATAATCCTGGGTTATTATGAAAGCTTTTTATTTTGACATTGCTAAAATAGTGTTTTTATTATAGTAAGTAGCATTGAAGTCTAGCATAGATTTTTTAGATGGTGGACTGTCTGTTTCACCAACTGCTAGCGGGTGAGTGGGATTGGTTAATTCATTTGTTCGTAGTTATTCCTGCTACAGTAGCGGCGCTAACCTATGAATAGGTTCTCTCCGGATGCTATTTTTATATCTGCTACTCTGATCTTGCCGTTAGCTTCCTCATAAATTTTCAGGATTCTACCCAGTGGCCATTCCATTGCGGGAAAATTGTCCTCCTTTAATATGACTAGATTTCCTTCTTTTTCAATTTGAGATGTCGTCGTCCATTTCGGTTTTTCTTGTAAATGGTGCAACTATTCCAACGACCATCTTTTCCAAAAGTCATGTTAAGCTGTGACAAAAAATGAATAAAGAATATATTAAAAGTAATCTGCTCGGTTATATTGTCGTTTTCAAACATGTGATTGTGATATTTCTATGATTTGAGCGATGTTAGTTCTCTTCCGCTTTATAGCTCGGACTACGATACATATAAAAACCAGCGCGGTGACGATTAGTGCAGCGTATGAGACGATGCTCTCATGGTTTGATGAATGGTGAAGTTGGAATTGTGAGCTATTCATAGCTTCTAATTTCTGTTGTGAAGTTGTTAATTTGATAAGCTGTACTGCTATTTCATCGGGAACCTAATGACTGGTTGGTGTTGTTGATGTGGTTGATCTTCAACAAGGGTTGATATGTTAATTCTGATATGTTGCCATAACTAAAAGTTACGAGTGGTTTCTGGCAGGCCATCTGAATGAACTCATGTTTAAGAATGCAGTTTGGAATGATAGTTAACAGACCGGACCCTAGTAGATTTATTGCTTTCTTTCGTTTTCGCGGTCTCATTTAATTTTAATAGAAGATGGTCAAACTTAGTTGCTGTTAGACTTTATTTGACAATATTTCTGGTTGAATTAATGACGGAGGTGAGATCTTTAATCAGGCGTAGCAGTTTTGTAATTGTTGAGATTTTTTCTGCGCATTCAGAGTCGAGTATCCCTCTTTTTTGACGTATAATTTTGTATAATGATTTGTTATCAAGTTTCAAATTCGTTTCAACATGTCGAGGATTTCCTATTGTGCTAATCCATTTTCTCACATAGTCGGCTCAAGCAGCTCGTTCCGTTTTCTAAAAATGTTATGTCAGTCAAGTAAACAGATAAGTCATAGTAAACGACCAGTTTCCACTGACTTGGACCCGAAGGACTCGTTATGAATCTAGGCTCCCAGTATAAATGTGAATATAAGCAATAGTGTTATGCCTAAATTATTCCCTAGCAATTTTAGACGTCTGCTCTTAGGCTCCTTTGTTGTTGGCTTCATTGATTTCACCATTGGGGTTGTTATTGTCTTCTGCTCCTTCTAGATTGGCTTTAGGTAGTGGTGCCAGGTAATGGGCCGCTCTTTTAAGGACTCGTGAAGCGGTTTTGACGTCTGCCACTTTGACTATGTTGTCCTCCCTCTTATAGATTTTAATTACTCGTCCTAAGGGTCATTTCCTTCTGAATGACGGTAGTTCCGGGTTTTAGAGACCTTGATTACTCTTTCTATTTGTTGCGATATTGCAACTAGTTGAGATAATCCCGACACCACCTTTTCTAGAAGTTGTGTTGAAGAACGGACACTAGTTTCCAGCGAGTGGCTAAATTTGTCTTTGTTGGTGTGGCTTGTGCGTCTACTTGTGCTGTTAGCGGTTCACCAATTAGGATGTGTCCTGGCGTCAACGCACCGATGTCATTATGGTCGTTGGACATTGGTGAAATGTGTCTGGAGTTTAGAATCGCTTCTAGCACTAGTTAAGCTCCTGAGTAAAAGATATTTGCAGATTTTACTGCGGCCTCCCAAATGAGGCGCTCGAGGTGGTATGAACCCGAATTGTGTGTTATTTTGCTGCATGCATTTTCAATTGCTTCCTATCGCTAGTAACGGCTATGCACCACAAGAAGCAGCTGATGTTTGGAGTCGTATTCGAATTATGAGGATTCCACTTTCCACGCGTATTAAGCCCTCTGCATCTAAGAATGGCGAAAGGTTAGACAGATTGTTAGTTCTTCGTTAGGAATTTTTTATGTTTTCTGGAGTTATTCATTTGGTATAGTTGACAAATCGTAAAATTAGTCCATGCGCCAGAATGAATTCTTATGATTTATTTTAAAGAAGAAATCGGGTTTCGTTAAAGTCATCACCAATAATTGCTTTTCGTTTCTCTCCAAATTGCTTGGATGTTCAAGGTTTGGCCTGAATTAAGGTGGCCAAGCTGTTTCTTGGCCGTGTAAAAATAACGGACCATAGAACCAAAAAGAGCAATCCTTGAGGTGTCTGGGTGCAATTCCTCGAGATAATGTGTTGCCGATTGTCAACATACATAGCTGTTGAGTAGCGCTTTTAGGTTTATGCAAGACAGCACAATTTCCGAATCAGTCCACAACCAAACTTGGTTTTTAAACTGAAGATCAGCTTTCATTTTCGTAGCTAGCTGTGTTATAAGTATTGCTGCGCATAGCTCTAATCGTGGACTGGTTTGAGCTTTCACTGCGGCTACTCGGGATTTCACACAAAGCATTTGTGTCATGACTGTTCGATTTTTCATGGTAAATCGAAGGTAGACCGTAAGCTTTTTCGGATGCGTCTGTAAATATGTGTAATTAGTAGTCTTAGTAGGCTTTTCGGTCACTTTTTCTATACAAACCGGTGGTTCATGCATATATTTAAAGACGGCATTCTTCACTTTAACATATTCTTAACTAATATGTTTTCCCGTACAAACCGGCATTCATTTCCCATTCATGCATACTTTTAAAAGACTGCAATCTTCACTTTTCTTATGAGTATTTAAATTTCTGTGTGTCTGTGGGCACATCCTATCCGGACACCCTTACCAGGGTACCTCTATCCGGACACCCCCACCTGAATACCCCGGGCACCTTAATAGATGGCGATACAGTCGCGTATGTTCCCAATGCTTTTCTTTGTGTTTGACAAATAAGTGTTTGAAATGTATGGTTGTGCAAAAAAGAAGTTTGTGCATGTGTGTATGTATATACATATGACATCACTTTTTTATGTGACTGTGTTAGTATGTGTATTGTGTTTGATTAGATGATTGCATTAATTTCGTTTGTAAGTTATTGTTGTTGTTTTGTATATATATATCTGTGATTGTTTTATGCAAGTATGAATAATTGTTTTTCTTTTTTCTTTACGTTTTCATGATTCTGTTGACTTTGACATTTTTACTGCTTACTTCTGCATTTATGAACTCTATAACATGGTCTTGATTTAATATTTTTATTTATTTATAAATATTATTTCCCAGATTCATTGGTGGTCTATAAAATAGACTTTTTTGTTTTTGGAATTCTATTTCATGTATCTTAAAAATAATTTTTTTTTCAAATTTGAATTTCACAAGGGTTCAGTTGGATCCAAAATATTCCTGATCATGTGAAATAATGCACAATCTTTATTTTATTTTATTATTTCTTCACAAGTAAATTTGAATTTCACAATATTATGAAATTACATTAAAGGAATTTTGATTATAGAACATATCACATAAAAATATGTTCTACATCTCTGGTTGATTGTATGAAAGAGATTGTGTATGTTTGTTTGAAAACTTGTTGTATGTGTTTGTTTGAAGATTTATGTTTGTGTGTTTGCATAACTGTGTTGCGTGTATACATCTGGGTTTGTTTGAATATGTCTATGTGTGTGTTTGCTAGCAGCTAGCATCGCAGTCGCGCATGTCTATCTCCCCCATTACCTATCTACTATTAATAATTGTTTTTGATTTTTCTTTATGTTTTCATGATTCTGTTGCCTTTGATATTTTTTCAGCTTACTTCTACATTTATGAACTCTATAACATAGTCTTGATTTTATATTTTTATTTATTTTTAAATATTACTTCCCAGATTCGTTGGTGGTCTATAAAGTAGGATTTTTTGTTTGTTTTTGGAATTATATTTCATGTATCAACTCTTTTAAAATTTTTTCGTCCATTCTCAGCTATCTGATTACGTTATCAGATATTTTATCAGGTTATTAGGTACCTGATCAGGTTATCAGGTATCTGATTAGGCTATCAGATCAGGTTATCAGCTATCAGATCAGGTTATTAGGTATCTGATCCGGTTATCAGCTATCTGTTCAGGTTATTAGGTATCTGATCAGGTTATTATGTATCTGATTAGGTCATTAGATATCAGATTAGGTTAATAGGTATTTTATTGGGTTATTAGGTATCTGATTAGGTTATTAGCTATTAAATCAGGTTATTAGATATCTGATCAGGATATTAGATATCCGATTAGCTTATCAGCTATCAGATCAGATTATTAGGTATCAGATCAATTCAGGTTATTAGATTATGCTGTGTGTAGTTTTCAGTATTACTCTGCTTAGCAGCTTTTCTTCAGCACCAGAAGTGCCGATTTAGATTGAGGAGCCCCGTAGACTAGTATATAGTGCACTAGACTATTAGTCGGGGGGTCGTAGGTTCGATTCCTGCCTAGACCCTGGGTGTTTCTGCAGACAAGCCAAAATGGCTTCGCGGTTTGTGTTTGTTCTTTAAAAAAAAAAATAAAAAGGAAGATCTCACGCTCTGGCATTATCAATTATATCTGAATTTTGTTTACAAAAATACCAACTTATATACTAACTTACTCTAAGGGTTAGCATTAATGTGGCATTACAACAAATCAATGGTAGATTTGCTGTTCCCACGGAACTTTGCAATCTTAACAAATTGTTTTTTTGGTTATCGAACCCAGCAACAAATCAATATGAAAAAACATAAATTTAGAATTCATATTACAAATTGTTCCCATGCCAACAGTTTACTACAATCACACAGTATTCATGTTACAATTTTCTTTGATACAAATTATTTAATACAAACTAAAAATTTTAATGCTCATTACTGCTGACCAACAAAAATAAACAAAAAAATTAAAATTAAGTGCACTGGCTTAAAAATGAAATTCTTAAAAGTATTTAGCGTAAACAAAAAAAATTAATTGAATTTCAATTTCAATGTCATATGGATTAAGCTTAGAGTAAATAAAATTCTTACATTGCTACAGTGCTTATGCTAATTATAGATGCACGACACCCTCACCCTTTTAGGTTTGGGTATTATTAAAACTGAAACAAAGTTAAAATAAAAAATTAAACATATGTATATAAGTGTGATTATGTATTCCTATTTATAAAGTGAATTTTAAGTATTTATTCTTTATATTTCTTATTCATATTGTTACATATAGATTTTTAGTTCTTAAATTATTTATATTTCTTATCTATATTGTTTATGTTAATTCAAATATTTTTTTTAGCAAATTCTTATGTACTGGTTTTGAATTTCTATGAGTACATTTAAATCTTCTAAAGCTAAGTCTAGACGATATGTTGAATCAGCATATGTATGCTAACACTCATATGCTTGAAAATAATAACAAATGCCGCTATCAGCATATTCAATATGTTTGGCGTCTACATGATATGTTGAAAGTAGGAAATTTTTTTCATGTCAGCATAAGAGTTAGCATACGATTTTTGTGTTTATGCGATATGTTGAATTTTATGTGGTGGTACATATGCTGAGTCGTATAAACATTTGTTTGTGAAATTAGTGAGTTTGACAACACTTTTTAATTATTATTCAACTTATGTACTTATACGTATATAATTTATTCAATAAAATTAATTAATATAAAAATAAAATAAATAAATAAAAAATAAACCATAAATGATGTCACCGGAGGAAATATCACTAGCTATTGCTTGTACAGTGCTGATCTTGGATGACAAGGATATGGAAGTACAAGCAAAAAGACGTAGAGTTTGGCAAAAAAATTGGTAGAACGACGACAAGAATAAGGTTTTTGTGTAAAACTATACAAGGAATTGGAAGAGGAAGAACAATCTTTACACACAAATTTCTTACGTATGGATATCCATCAGTTCAAAAATTTGCTTTTTTTGGTGTCGCCAATAATTACCAAACAGGACACAGTGAGGCGCAAAAGCTTTACAGCTAAGGATCGGCTTATTTTGACTCTACGTTTCCTAAGCAGTGGTGATACATTTTCTTCATTACAATATTTATTTCGTGTTCCAAAATGCGTTATTAGTACAATTATTCCAAATGTGCTGGATGCGATTTATACAGTGCTTGTAGATAAATATAGAAGGTAAGAGAACAGAAGCATTATTTTTCTGTTTATAATTTAAAACTTCTTGTCGTTTCTGTAGATGCCAAATACTCCAGAAAAGTGGAAATCTGTAGCGGATAAATTTAATGAGCGTTGGCAATTTCCAAATTGTATTGGTGCTGTTTATGGCAAGCATGTGGTAATGATAGCACCACCTAATTCAGGAAGCATTTATTATAATTATAAAGGCACGCACCAAAAATATTCCCATCAAATTTTTAAGAACAATAAAATGTACATATTCTGTGTCTCAGTTCAGCATACAACAAGTATGTGTACCGATTTTTACCGCAATACCTTCAGCGGTTCTATGACGTAATAAACATACAAACTTTCACATTTATATATTAGTGGGATAAAAATTTAATTCATTTAAAAAACATTAAAGGCATGAGGCGCATATGCATACGAATATCGTATATGCTGAAAAACTGATAAACATACGTATGCTGAAAAAATTTTGCGTTTACACGATATGTAAGCACTTGTAACAAATTTTTCAGCATAAATATGCTGATTCAACATATCGTCGAGACTAAGCTTAAGACTAATACTTTGTATAGGCCTTTGTATGGAGGTTCTTACTTTTTTTCTATTTATAACTTTAACTAAAACTAAATCTCCTATTCTAAGATCTATTCTATTTTGCTTCTTTTCAGATTCTAATCTTATTTTTCTTTTTACTTCGAGGATTATTTCTCTTGCTCTTTGTAATGAGCTGTGAAGTCTGATCTTCAGTTCATTTAAATAGTTGTCAGTATTATAAATCTTTCTAGCATCACTTAAAGTGTCTCTTGGCAGTCTTGGAAGTCTACCAAAAATTAGTTCAAATGGCATTTGGTGTCGTATTAAAAGCAAAAGTATAATATGGTATCCACTCATGCCAATTATTGTCATCTAAAAAATTTGGAAAATATTCATTTAGAACGCGATGATTGCGTTTTATTGTACCTAAAGTTTCATGATGGTAAGGTGTTGAGAAATTTTGTTTTATTTTTAATAATACACAAATCTCTCTCAGTAATTCATTGGTAAATTCGGTTCCTTTATCTGTTTTTAGAATGTTAAATAAACCGTATTTTAATACAATATGTTCTATTAAAGCTTTCGCGACTGTTTTGGCATCTTTGGATTCAATCGGACAAGCAACAACATATTTTGTCAGTTCGCACTGCATTGTAAGTATGTATCTAAATTGTCCTTAATGTCTTAATGGTCCAACTGTGTCCATTACAACAGTATTAAAACCGTGTGATGGTGTGTCTGTATAGTAAAGGGTTCTTTTGTATTTCTTATCTGTTTATATTTTTGGCATGAATCACATGTTGTTATGTATTTTTTAACCATTTTGTTCACATTTTCCATATATATCTATGTTTTAATTTGGAAAGTGTTTTCCTAATTCCAAAATGTCCTCCATGATCATGAAATTCTTCCATCAATCTATATTGTGTTATATTATCTTTTATCTCTCTTGGCATTCTGTTTATAAATATTTCTATATCGTTTTTCTTTATATTGTTATTCTTTTATTTCAATTCTTCGGCCGTAATATATTTAAATATTTCATCATTTTCATATAGTACGTACTTTTTAAATTTCAATTTCTTCAATATCAATAAAAGTTTCTCCATAAATGTTCCTGAAAATATAGGATTTTCGCTTTTATTGCATATTATGCGCGTTATTTTATCATTATTTTCTTTTAGTTTATTTTTTAATTCTTGCTGCAGTTTATTATCATATATAAATTCAATCCTTTGGGTACCCTTAATATTATTTATTGACGTACATTCCCACATATGGAGGTGATCAGTCTCCTTTCGAGATATGCCGTCGTTCTTTTTATTTTCATCTTCATCATATATATTTTTCATTTCGTTATTAATTTTATTTTTCATTTCGTTGTTAAACATATTTCTTGTTATTGCCAAGGTTTTCTTTTCTTTTTCATCAATATATGTAGATTGGAATCATGTCTCTTAATATTTGTGAGTTTATTTCTACACGCGATAGAGCGTCTGCGTCAAAGTCATAATCTGATAATTCAAGTCTAATTCTGGTTAATTTTGAAGACGGGTTTTTATGGGTAAACGGTCTGTGACTACGGTAAATTTTCTACCATATAGATATGGTCTAAAAATTGTATTCCCCAAAGAATACCTAATAATTCTTTTCCAATTACTGATTTATTTTTCTCATGTTTATTTAATGTTCTACTTGCATATGATATGGGTAAATCGTTCCCGATTTCACCCTGTGAAAGGACTGTTCCCAGAGCTACATTTGAAGCGTCTGTAGTTAAAATGAATGCTTCGTCAAAGTTCGGATATCGTAATATAGGCGGGTTTTTAAATTTGTCTCTTAGTGTCTCAAATGCTATTTGGCAATCTTCTGTCCAATTGAAAGTTACTTTCTTTCTTAATAAATTATTAAGACAAGTTGCCGTTTTGGCGAAGTCTGGAATGAATCTTTTGTAATAATTGCAGAAAGCTATAAATCGTCTAACGTCGTCTGAGTTTTTTGGAACAGGATATTGTTCAATTACTTTGTATTTCGTCGGGTCCGTTTTTATACCATTTTTTTGTAATCAAATGTCCTGAACACAAAAGTTCTGGTTTTAAGAAACAACATTTTGCAGGATTCAAATTGTATTGTTTTAGTCTTTCTAACACTTCAAAATTTTTACATAGCTTTGGCCATCTTTGGGTATTATAGTAGTAGATAGGTAATGGCAGCGCAGTCGCGCATGTCTATTGCCACCATTACTTTTGAGCGAGCCAGTGTTGCCATCCTCTAGTTTTTTTTATGTGTGTGTGTATGTTCGTTTGCTTGCCTGTGCTATGTTGGTTGTGTGTGTGCGTGTGTATGTTCTTTTGCTTGCCTGTGCTATGTTGGTTGTGTGTGTGCCTGTGTATGTTCTTTTGCTTGCCTGTGCTATGTTGGTTGTGTGTGCGTGTGTATGTTCTTTTGCTTGCCTGTGCTATGTTGGTTGTGTGTGTGTGTATGTTCGTTTGCTTCGCTGTGCTATGTTGGTTGTGTGTGTGCGTGTGTATGTTCTTTTGCTTGCCTGTGCTATGTTGGTTGGTTGTGTGTTTATGTTGTTGGGTGTGTTTCTGTTGGTATCTAGGCAGTGAATTTTTTGTTGGCAGACCATGTGTGTATATCTGATTATTTTAAATGCATCGTCATCACAGACGTCATATTATGTTGGTATGTAGGCAGAGATATTTTTTGTTGGCAGAGAATGTGTGTATATCTGATTATTTTAGGTGCGTCGTCATCACTGACGTCACAGTATGTTGGTATGGAGGCAGAGATATTTTTTGTTGGCAGAGAATGTGTGTATATATGATTGTTTTAGGTGCGTCGTCATCACTGACGTCATAGCGGGGGTGTGTGTTTATGTCGTTTGGTGTGTTGCTGATGGAATCTTGGCAGAGAAATATTTTGTTGACAGAGAGTGTGTTTATTACTGATTATTTTAGGTGTGTCGTCATCACTGACGTCACAGTATGTTGGTATACAGGCAGAGATATTTTTTGTTGGCGGAGAATTTGTGTATATCTGGTTATTTTAGGTATGTCATCATCACTGACGTCATAGCGTGTGTATGAGAGTGTGTTTGAATGTGTGTGTGTGTGTCTGTGTGTATGTTGCGATCACTTTGGTATCGTTGTATTAATGAGGTTTAGTAGATTTTATTTTTTGTTCTTTTATATATTTAAGTCTGTTTTTATGTATGTTTTTGATTTTTCTCTATGTTTTCATAATTCTGCTGACTTCGAGATTTATTCCTTATAATTTGGCTATATAGATATATATAGCATATTTTATTTTTGGTTCTTTTTTTATATTTGAGTCTGTTTTCATGTATGTTTTTGATTTTTCTTTGTTTTCATAATTCTGCTGACTTCGAGATTTATTCCTTATAATTTAAGTCTGTTTTATGTACATATGTTTTTGATTTTTCTTTATGTTTTCATAATTCTGCTGACTTCGAGATTTATTCCTTATAATTTGGCTATATAGATATATATAGCATATTTTATTTTTTGTTCTTTTTTATATTTGAGTCTGTTTTCATGTATGTTTTTGATTTTTCTTTGTTTTCATAATTCTGCTGACTTTGAGATTTATTCCTTATAATTTGAGTCTGTTTTATGTACATATGTTTTTGATTTTTCTTTAAGTTTTCATAATTATGCTGACTTCAACATTTATTCATCATAATCTGACTACACAGAAAATTTTGCAGTCTTAAATATTTTTGTTTATTCTATACAGAAATATTTTTTTCTCAAATTTGTTGGTGGTCTGTAAATTGTATTTATAAGTTTATATTGCAAAGCTCACAAAAAATAAGTTTATGCGTATGTTTACAAAAATCTGAATTTCACAATTTTACAATCGGGTTCAAAATCTTATTGTTTTTCCAGCACCAGGTCTATCTTGGGATGCTATGCTCAAAACCACTCAGGTTACGTTAGAGCTGTTTACTGATTCCGAAATGTATATGTTCATGCAAAATGGAATAAGAGGTGGACTAGTTCAATGCTCACAAAGATATTCTAAGGCCAAACATAAGTATTTAGAAGATTTTGATGTTACAAAACCATCTGAATATTTAATGTATTTAGATGCGAATAATTTATATGGGTGGGCAATGTCAGAATATCTTCCCTGTGGAGAATTTGAGTGGGTATGTGATCCTGATTTTGATGTGGAAAAAATACCTGATACATCACAATATGGTTACATATTAGAGGTGGATATAGAGTATCCCGACTCAATACATGATCTACACAATGATTTACCATTTTGTCCTCAAAATAAGACAGTTGGAGGATCTAAATTCAAAAAATTGATTGCAGACTTAGACCCTAAAACAAGTTATACTATACATTATAGAGTTTTAAAACAAGCCATTTTAAATGGTCTCATTTTAAAACAAATCCGTAGAATCCTTAAATTTAGACAATCCCCTTGGCTTAAAAAATATATTGATTTAAATACATTCCATAGAACAAATGCTAAAATAACTTTGAAAAAGATTTTTTTAAACTTTTAAACAATGCTGTTTATGGGAAGATAATGGAAAACATTGAAAAACGTAGGGACATTAGAATTACTTCATCATGGGAATCAACAAACAGAAATCATTTGGGTCTCAGAGCATTAATTGCAAAACCAAATTTTATGCATTTGTCGAAATTTTCTGATGATATGTATGCGGTGGAGTTGAAAAAAATGGAACCAGAGTATAATAAACCTATATACGTTGACTTTACAGTACTAGAGTTATCCAAGTGGAAAATGTATGATTTCCATTATGGTTTCATGAAGCCTAAATTCGGAGATAACATTTCTCTCAACTATATGGATACTGATTCTTTTATTTACTCGATTCAAACTGATGATTTTTACGATGACACCCGTAACGATATTACTTTGAATTTTGACACATCAGAATATCCTATAGATAATCAATTTCATTTACCGCTACTCAATAAGAAGGTTTTAGGAATGATGAAAGATGAAAACAAGGGAGATATAATGACAGAGTTTGTAGGTTTAAGATCAAAAATGTATTCTCTGTCGACTCTTCACTCGGAAGATGTTAAAAAATCAAAGGGGGTTAAAAAGTCTGTAATTAAAAAGTTGACCATTAATGACTACAAGAAATGTTTATTTGAAAGTGAGATCTTGTCAGATGAAATGTTTTTATTCAGATCCAAAGCACACCAGTTGTATACTCAAAAACTATATAAAGTAGTGCTTAGCTCTTCTGATGACAAGATAAATATTATGGAAGATAATATAAAAACGCGTGCTTGGGGACATTATATAGATAGAATTAATGATTCAATGGATATAGATTAATATGTTTTATTTTTAATATTACCTGTAAGATGACAATGACGATTTCATTTTATCCTATTTTTATTAGTTTCTATTGATTTATTATATTATTTATTAATTTATTTATTTAATTTATTTATTAATTTAATTATTGATTTATTTATTTACTATTATTTCATTTGGTGTTCTTACCTATGCCCAAATCATTTGTAAATAAAAAGCAAATATTGTATAAAGTTTTTTCCATATTTTTATTAATCTATAAAATTTAATCTGTATTATTATTAAGATTTTTTAAGAAAAAAAAAAACTAAATAAAAAATAAAAAAATGTTGAATTTTTTAATATAAAACAGTGAATAAACATGTGTATTTTCTTTATTTTGAAGTCTCTTTTTTAAGTAAAATTGCATTTCTTTTGGCGGAAATACCATAGTTGTGATAGTCACAGTAGAAATCGTCTGGATACTTGCTATTCATTTGTTTAAAGTTGATGCAGGCAATATTCTCAATGTTAACAATTGTTTGATGAATCATTTCTTCCAACCTTTTTTTCTTTTCTTCACCTTTAACATAGATTATAGAATATTTTAAGTTGTCTTTCAAAAATCTGCAAACGCTTTGAAATGAAACTGATCCATCGTTCCAGTATAGATGATGATAGTTTTTTGTTAACCAATTTGCTTCTCTCTGCTTTTTTGCCGATAAACATTAGAAATCATATGGAGGTTTTATAATGAAATTGGTGTGTTCATTATTGTTGAAAACAACTGCTACTTCTTTGGCAATAAATTTGTTTGAATTACTTTTGAAACCTTGCAAGTCTATGAAAACCTTGTTATCCTCCATATTACTGAATTTATAAGAGTTTCCGAACTTGTCCTTTTATAGGAATATATTCAATTATACGATCATGAATAAGAGTACAGTAAGCTGATATCTTTGATGGAATATTTGTGTCTGTTTCAAATTCAATTTTTATATCAATTGGTCCATTATTGAGCGACTCGTTTTGATGGCTAACATCTACTACAATAATCGGTGCATTATTTTTAAATTCTTGAGCGGTGAGAAGCGGCTGAGACTCTCTCATGTAGTAGCTCTGTTGAAATCTTAGATACATATCATATAGAATTGCATAACGTTCATTTTTAAATTTAATATTTAGATCATCATATGGGTATGATACTGAATTTAAATGAACTTTTAAATTGGTCAGATCACAATGAACAAACTTATTTTCTTGTTGAAAAGCAATCAATACAAAACGGGGGCGTTCTCTACTTGCGGCTAATTTAACATTCCAAATATGACTTGTTCCTGTATTTAATTGTGGATTTACATGACAATCCCAACTACGGAATGCCATCGGAATAGAAGCACCATTGCTAATAATTTTAATCATATTCAGCTTACAAAGATCAGATAATTGTACGTGTGGAATTCTCCTTGAGATGAGTGAAATTGCAAGTTTTGCTTTTTCAGTCGAAACGTTCGAGTGTACAAGATTTTCATCATTCTTATTACGTAAGAATATCAATTCATTCTTTCCATTTAGTATAACTTTATTATAGTCTTCAGCGAATCCTAAAAGCATCTTAAGTGGTACATAGAAATTAAAGTAGCCATTTACAAGTTTCAAATCATCAATTTTATTCCAACCAGCATTCTGCATTCCTGTGCTTTCCGTTGGTGATAAAGAAACCAAGTTTTTTATGGTGCTTGTGGCTCCTAAATATCTTGTATGATCAATTTCAATGCCATTCAGCTCATAGCGAATTTCATCAAATAGATATGCCACAAAGTTGTTTTTTAATTTGAAATTACCTGTAGCTTTAGAGGTTTTCTCATCTACAACAGATCCTTCCACATATATATAACTCTCACTAGGTAAAACATACAAATCTTGATTTTGTATTGAAATGCGTGTTTCATCATTATTGTTGTAAGATTGTAGGTATGGCACATATGTATGATAGTCCTTTTTGATTATATTTTCATCAGATAATGGCTTATCCAATACATTTATTATTGAACTCATTTTGTCTTCAGTTTGAAATTAAGAAACTTTAGAAAATTTTTATTTGTTGTTGTCAACGTTTTTTGATGAACTGATCTTTTCAATTGTGGTTTAGGTTGTGATAATGTTTTAGGGTTGTATGTTGTTGCTGTTGTTATATTTTTCGATATACTTGAGTTGTATATCAACATTACTTAGTTGGTCTTAAATGAATTCTTATTGTTATTTCCTCTCCTCGAAAATTAATTAAATCGCCGTACTGATCAACTACTCGTAGCGTTAGTGAACCTACCTCTCTGGAGTTCACAGGTAAATAAATGAGGTTACTAGGAATCTCAGCTATTTTATAGCCTGGAGGCACATTAATCGGAAACTCGTGTAGTGTATGCGATTTGGAATTGTTCATATATGTATTAACAGTGATACTACTTTCAATTCGTAATAGATTCACCTTGAAAATATTAACTGGAAGATCTGAATAATGATCTTCGTTTGGAGTTAGGATTTTATCGTTGAATCCTACGAGTTTTCCAATTGTATTTTCCTTATTAAAATATATTGGATCCGTAGAGCTATTAACTTTAACCTGCATTGTGTTATTATTGGCTTCTATAAAAATTTTATTTTCTCTACCATATTGTTTGTATTCTTCCTCTATATAATCAACTATGTCATTCAATTCATAAGATCCAATTGGTATTTCAATCACATTTTCACCTATATGAAACAAATTGTTGTAGACATCAACATTTGGAATGCTATTATACGAATGAAAATCAGTTAGAGCACATTCATATGTCTCATTTAACTCAATAGGAGGGAAGTAATTGGCTGATAACTCTGAAGTGTTGGAGCTCAGAGTAAGTGTTATTGACATTATGCCTGCTTGATTGTAAATGAATAAAGTTTAACACACAATATGATTTATAAAAAGCGTTTTTATTTTAATTTAATCTTTTTTGTTTTGAATTTAGATTATAATTTTTAATAGTAAATGCAATAATTCTTAATACAATAATTATAAATATTTTGTTTCAACTATAATATTTCATCTTTACTTATCCAAGAATTGTGTTCATTAGTAAATCCTAACCACTTAACATACGCTTTATCTCCTTTAGTTTTAATCATCTTTTCAACTAGATATGTATTTGGAAATCTAGTTTTTGAGAGTTCTTCACCGTAAAATCCACCTTGAATGAGATGACCACGATAATCCTCTAATATGTATGTTGCAGGATATGTATTTTGAATTGTTTTAATATTAAAAATTTCTGTTGTCCAATTTGGATTATAACCTTTTTCAAATGTATGTTTGTATTTGCTTATGCGCACATGATCTCCAACATTAAATTTCGAGATTTTATACATCTTCAAATGACTGTATACTGTATTTAATAATTTTTTCTCATTTGTTGAGTTGACTTTAATTGGAGGCATTTTGATGGTACGATGAACTTTACTGTTGTATGCTTTTAATAGATCTTTGTAGATATCCAACCAGTTATACGAACCATTAAAACTAAATTCTTTCCACATCATCCCTTTTAATGTTCTATTAAATCGTTCTACTATTGATGCTTTCATTGTGCTATACGTTAAATAGTGATTAATTTGGTGCTTATCCATCAATTTCGCAAAGTTTTTATTAAAAAATTCTTTTCCATCGTTTGTTTGTAGGTTTTTTGGTACTCGTCCCAGTTGAAAAATATCTACCATTGCTTGTGTTGTTTCAAGTGCAGTTTTTGTTTTCAGCAGTACTGCCCATGCGTATTTTGAGAATGTATAAATTATGGTTAACAAAAATCTATAATTTTTATTGTCTATAGAGTAATTCCCCATTTCAACTAAATCAGCTTGCCAGAGATCATCTATTCCTTTCATCACAACTCTACGACGTGCAAAAGATTTTCGAGCTTGTTTATGGAGTTCGTTAACTAGATTTCTTTTTGAAGACTTGTTTATAGTTTTAAGAATTGTTTTGGATACGTTGTAATTTGCTTGATGAACTTTTACTTATTGATGCGAATATGTAATTTTCCAATCTATAAATCTTTTCATTTAACTTTTCTTTTGTAGGCTCTCAACAAATCTTTGTAGATAACCATCTTCCAAAAATGTATTGATTTTGGAAATATTTTCTTCAATTTTCTTATTCTTTTCCAACTGTAATGTTGTTGCATGTTGTAGCATTTCGAGTTGAATTCTAAAAGTATCATACATTTTGTTGTTATCTTCCTTAAAGTATTTTAATAGTTTGTATTCTATGTCTTCGATTTGATTTTGCAGAAACAATTTACTGATAACATCGTTTTCCTCCACAGCCTTTGCCACATTTTTGATTCTTTTGTTTTGGACATCGATGTTGTTGTTCGTATCCATAAAGAACCCCAACAGTCTAGGGGCATTTTTCAGTGAAATTATATCGCTTGTACCGTTTAGATAGTGTCCAAACTTATCAACAGACATACTTTATATAGATTATTGTATTACATTAGCTTCGCGTAGTTCTTCAATAATTGATACAATCTCGTTATTATGATTAGTATGACCAGCAGCTTGTGATGCTATCAGTAGACGAAGTCGATCTACCAACTCATTTGGATCGTCCCAGTATATATAGTTTGGTTTATGGGGGTTAAATTGCATCAATCCACCACCTTTATAATTAGATGATATCTTATTTGCTATTGCTTTTGATACAGACTGTTGGTTTTGCTCTTTAAACATCTTTTTAATAATATGTTTATATTTATATGCTTTCGTTCCCTTGATTTGACCATCAGGTTTATATTCTCTTCTGTACGCATTTGTACTAATTAAGATTTTTTTTAGAGTTCTAGCTCATATTTATCATCGTTTTTTGGCGTTTTATGAAACATTAGAGAAAACAGTCCTGGCGTTAGAGCCCATATTTGACCACCAACCTGTATTTTACCCTCATTTAATTTGAGGTTACTATCACCAAATTTCCATTCATTATTGAAATCTTTATGTGGTCCATAGTTAGTATCTAATTCATTTCTGCCCTCCAAGACTGATAAGTCAGTGTAACTCTCTTCAATATTTGAATTCTGCGAGTAAAAATTATCATCATCCTCATTGTCACTATTACTTTCATTAGAATCATTGAATGATTTGCTATTATCAAATATTGCTCCTTCTACAAGTTTCTTTGGTGTGCTTGTCTCCAATTTAATTGTTGATTTATTAATATGAGGACTGTTAGTTTCTTCAATTTCTGTTTTCATCTTATTCTTTTCTTTTTTGATAATTCTATTGATATTGTTAGAACTATTTATAAATTCATTTAAGGGGTCTGTTATAGGTTTGAAAGTATCTCTTAGTTGATCACGTGTATCTATTTCACCAGTTTTTATACTACGAAGCTTTTTCTTCAAGACATTTCTCGTTGCAACCAATTCTTTTAAAACTTTCTCATCCATGTTTAGCAACAGCAATTATTAGATCAGGTAATCAGGTTTCAGATCAGATTATTAGGTATCAGATCAGATTATCAGGTATCAGATCAGATTATTAGGTATCAGATCAGCTTATCAGGTATCAGATCAGATTATTAGGTATCAGATCAGATTATCAGGTATCAGATCAGCTTATCAGGTATCAGATCAGATTATTAGGTATCAGATCAGATTATCAGGTATCAGATCAGCTTATCAGGTATCAGATCAGATTATCAGGTATCAGATCAGCTTATCAGGTATCAGATCAGATTATCAGGTATCAGATCAGATTATTAGGTATCAGATCAGGTTATTAGGTATCAGATCAGCTTATCAGGTATCAGTACAGATTATTAGGTATCAGATCAGATTATTAGGTATCAGATCAGATTATCAGGTATCAGATCAGATTATTAGGTATCATATCAGATTATCAGGTATCAGATCAGATTATCAGGTATCAGATCAGATTATTATGTATCAGATCAGATTATCAGGTACCAGATCAGGTTATTGGGTATCCTATTAGGTTATCAGGTATAGTAAATATTTTAATAGATATGTAGGTGTATTGTGTGTTCAAAGTCAGATTATATACTAAAGTTGTTCTTTTATGTATAGTAATTTATATTGTTATAAAATAGTCAAATAATTTTCTATAGCGACCATTGTTTAACTCGTTATCTCTGCTTATCATTAGAAATCCATATTTTTCCTTCCAACATTCTCTACAAATTTCATGAAATTGTTCAAAGTTCATGTCGCCGGCAACATGATCACTATAAACATGCTTGATATTTCTGTCATCTTGTTTAAACATTATAATTACATTCGCGTTGTCTCTTATCAAATGCTTGGGAATTCTGGTATAAGTTTGACACAAGTAGAATGATTCCACATCCTTATGTCGACCCATACAAAAATAATCCCGTATATTGTTCTGCTTCTCACATGCAACATCATCAAATATCATAATTGAATTAGTTTTAGCTTCGTTAGGGGTAATAACTGATTCATTGTTGTCAAATGTGTAATATCCCATTCCTTTAATTGGTGAAATTAATCTCTTCAAGTATTCATATTTCGGCTGATATAAGGATTTTGAGTATAAATAGATGTTTTTCAATTTTTAGTCCGTTAGGACTTTCTAGTAACCCAATCATAACATTAGTCTTTCCACAATTTGATGGCCCCACTATTAGAGCTCGGATAGAATTTGGTAAGAGTGAGCTGTGTTTTATTTTTGAAGTGATGTTCGAAGAATAATCAATATTACGAACCAAAATATTTTTATGTTGTTTCACTAACCGCATTTTTGTAACTAAAAAAGTAGTATGAATAAGGGGTTTCTAGATAGAAATGTGCAACGGAAAAATGTGCATACCTTAACCCTTTAACGGTCGATGGGGTTAAATTCGACCCCATGATATTTTGTGTTATGAGGCGGCAGCGTGTTCGGTTTTGCTTAAAGTGAAGTCGTGGTGGATGTTATTTTTGTTGAAGTGAAGTCGTAACATTTAATGTGTTCGTTAGAGGAGTAGATAGGTAATGGTGGCAATAGACATGCGCGACTGCGCTGCCATTACTTTTGAGCGAGCCAGTGTTGCCATCCTCTAGTTTTTTTATGTGCGTGTGTAGGTTCGTTTGCTTGCCTGTGCTATGTTGGTTGTGTGTGTGCGTGTGTATGTTCGTTTGCTTGCCTGTGCTATGTTGGTTGTGTGTGTGCGTGTGTATGTTCTTTTGCTTGCCTGTGCTATGTTGGTTGTGTGTGCGTGTGTATGTTCTTTTGCTTGGCTGTGCTATGTTGGTTGTGTATGTGCGTGTGTATGTTCTTTTGCTTGCCTGTGCTATGTTGGTTGGTTGTGTGTTTATGTTGTTGGGTGTGTTTCTGTTGGTATCTAGGCAGTGAATTTTTTGTTGGCAGACCATGTGTGTATATCTGATTATTTTAAATGCATCGTCATCACAGACGTCATATTATGTTGGTATGTAGGCAGAGATATTTTTTGTTGGCAGAGAATGTGTGTATATCTGATTATTTTAGGTGCGTCGTCATCACTGACGTCACAGTATGTTGGTATGGAGGCAGAGATATTTTTTGTTGGCAGAGTGTGTGTATATATGATTGTTTTAGGTGCGTCGTCATCACTGACGTCATAGCGGGGGTGTGTGTTTATGTCGTTTGGTGTGTTGCTGATGGAATCTTGGCAGAGAAATATTTTGTTGACAGAGAGTGTGTTTATTACTAATTATTTTAGGTGTGTCGTCATCACTGACGTCACAGTATGTTGGTATACAGGCAGAGATATTTTTTGTTGGCAGAGAATTTGTGTATATCTGGTTATTTTAGGTATGTCATCATCACTGACGTCATAGCGTGTGTATGAGAGTGTGTTTGAATGTGTGTGTGTGTGTGTCTGTGTGTATGTTGCGATCACTTTGGTATCGTTGTATTAATGAGGTTTAGTAGATTTTATTTTTTGTTCTTTTATATATTTAAGTCTGTTTTTATGTATGTTTTTGATTTTTCTCTATGTTTTCATAATTATGCTGACTTCAACATTTATTCATCATAATCTGACTACGCAGAAAATTTTGCAGTCTTAAATATTTTTGTTTATTCTATACAGAAATATTTTTTTCTCAAATTCGTTGGTGGTCTGACAATTGTATTTATAAGTTTCTATTGCAAAGCTCACAAAAAATAATTTTATGCCTATGTTAACAAAAATCTGAATTTCGCAATTTTACAAATGGGTTCAAAATCTTATTGTTTTGCTGTTTTGCATACTAACGCATTTTTGTTTATAATTTGAGCTCTACTGTTAAATCAGGCACAATCTTGATTTTATTTGTTTATTTCTTGACAAAGGAATTTGAATTTTACAATCTTATAAAATTGCATTTATATAGCATTTTATAAAACTAGAAAATTTAAACGATCTGATAAGTTATGATATTTTATAACCCAAACACAAATCTCTACTGATTTCTTCAGAAATGTATGATTCCTAATTATCTTTTCGAAAAATAATACAAGACAGAGAATATTTTATATTAATAATACAATTTTATTTTATTTATTAATTTTTCTTAATTTTGATTAAAAAGTTTGAAACATTTCATAGTATGAGACTATTAAATTTTCTAATATTGCTTTCCGTAGAAAGTATATAGAACACCTACAAGTGTCAGGTCCTTCCTCACATTTCGGATCATACCACGGACAGCATTGAAAATGTCCTTCTGTGTTGTCTTCATCTTCCATTACATCATATTCCCCATTTTCGTCGAGCATATTTTGGAAAAATTTAATCATTTCCCAATGGTCGTATAGTCTGAAGCTATCAAAATCTGTTATGAATTTATTTAGACTCCTTCTTATTTGACTCATTTTATTAACATCCGTATTAATTTTGTTTCTGCTTACTTTTTCAAAGGAATTGTCGATACTGATGATTTTTTCCTGAATATTTAACCAAAAAGTATCTAAAATTACGTATTATTTCCTTCTCCCTCTTATACTAATTTTATATTATCATTTCTCTATATCCCCTTCACCCTATCACTATCCCCCACTTATTCCCTATTTCACCATAAATATTTTCTTGGAAGTATCGGAGCTACTTTTAAGTTCAATTACAATTAAAGATTCAAAGTGACAAGATCTCAATCAAAAATGAACTCCGTGAAAAATCTAAAAACAAAATTTAATTCCCTGAAGAGTAAATCCTTAATTCACATTAAGGATCTGGATATAACAGTTAAATATCCTATTCAAAATATATCACGGATAACAACAAAATATGGACCAACACTAGAAGTTGAGTTGGAAAACAACATAATGTTTCTCCCCAAAAAATATAATAGTTTAACAGATGAAGAAATTAAGGATCTCTCGAGTGGATCATTTCAACTATGCAGAGAAGGAGAGTGCGGCCTAATTCTTGAGAGTGAGATGGATGAATTTTTAATTCAAAATAGCCAATATCCCGTTTGGCATTAAAATAAATTAATTCTGTTTAGTAAATTATAAATAAAAAATAAAAAAGCCATTAAAGAGTTTTGTAAAATATAGATGATTATGTGTTTTTATTTAATCTTTCTTAGTTATTTCATAAAGAAATTTAAGACATAAATGACCACAGATAAATGTATTAAAATTCTGATGTTGATTATAGTTGTATTTTATATTTGTACCAAGATATTTGACTACTTCCGAAGGAGGTTGTAAGTTTCCAAAACTGTCGAAATACTCTTTTTCATCGATGTTCTTATAATATGCTACCCAGTGTGTACCAGGACCTGTTGATAAATCTAAATTGATTATTCCACACTCAATTTGCTTTGATCGTTTTGGTAGTGAGTCCAACATGAATACTCCTCTAAAATAAGGAATATTTATAGAAAAATTTATTAGGTCAACATCTGATAGTGGTCTGTTGGGTAGCATTCTTAAGAGTTTTTTGTCTGTTCTTTATAAACTAAACCATATCCCTCTTTATATGGTTTCAGGTAAAGGCCTTTTCCAACTGCTATAGATTCCATCGCTTTATTATGTCTAGTTGCTTCATCAAGTTGATTTTTTGCATTCTTTGTTGCATTTACAGCCTTAGCTATAGCGGCACCTCCAGCGGCTAGACTGCCAATTGCCCCCAGAGCAGTTAGAATCGGTATTAGGGGTAAAAAACCACCAATTTTTGGAACACTTATTATGAGTGGTATTATAACATGTGATTTTCTTCCTTTTAGGGATTTATTGATAGTTTTACGTGCGATTCTAATGGCAGAGTTAATGTCTAAAGGTTTTTGTTTCTTTAGTATTTTTGTTGCAGCTCTAATTGATGAAGTGAACAATTTTTTACCATTTAATTTGGTTTTCTTTTCATTTTTCTTTTTTCCAACACCCATACCGAACTTCGTTTTGGCTTTCATTGTGTTAGTAACCATATATGCAAATGATTTTTCTGCAAGACTGCTATCTTTTGATAAAACTCGATCCCAAGCTGAATTTTCAAGAATTTTATCTGCCTGATGTCTAATACTTAAATCCTTATTTTTAGAATAAGTTATATCGTGATTTTTGCACGCAGAGTCCAGTAAATTAATTCTTTTATCACCTCGATTTAAACGTTTTTGTAGCTTAGTTCCAGGCCCACAGTACTGATATCCAGGAAGATGAAGTTCAACAGGAAGATTATTTATTATTTTATCTACTATACCTGCTCCAACGAAGGTGTTTTTATGACTAAACGACTTGTTGTAATGTATAACCATTTTATTTATTTAATTTTTTTTTTCTATAATAAAAGGTAACAAACATAAATTATATTTTTAGTTACAAAAATGCGGTTAGTGAAACAACATAAAAATATTTTGGTTCGTAATATTGATGATTCTTCGAACATCACTTCTAAAATAAAACACAGCTCACTCTTACCAAATTCTATCCGAGCTCTAATAGTGGGACCATCAAATTGTGGAAAGACTAATGTTATGATTGGGTTACTAGAAAGTCCTAACGGACTAAAATTTGAAAACATCTATTTATACTCAAAATCCTTATATCAGCCGAAATATGAATACTTGAAGAGATTAATTTCACCAATTAAAGGAATGGGATATTACACATTTGACAACAATGAATCAGTTATTACCCCTAACGAAGCTAAAACTAATTCAATTATGATATTTGATGATGTTGCATGTGAGAAGCAGAACAATATACGGGATTATTTTTGTATGGGTCGACATAAGGATGTGGAATCATTCTACTTGTGTCAAACTTATACCAGAATTCCCAAGCATTTGATAAGAGACAACGCGAATGTAATTATAATGTTTAAACAAGATGACAGAAATATCAAGCATGTTTATAGTGATCATGTTGCCGGCGACATGAACTTTGAACAATTTCATGAAATTTGTAGAGAATGTTGGAAGGAAAAATATGGATTTTTAATGATAAGCAGAGATAACGAGTTAAACAATGGTCGCTATAGAAAATTATTTGACTATTTTATAACAATATAAATTACTATACATAAAAGAACAACTTTAGTATATAATCTGACTTTGAACTCACAATACACCTACATATCTATTAAAATATTTACTATACCTGATAACCTAATAGGATACCCAATAACCTGATCTGGTACCTGATAATCTGATCTGATACATAATAATCTGATCTGATACCTGATAATCTGATCTGATACCTGATAATCTGATCTGCCGGCAGCGCAGTCGCGCATGTCTATTGCCACCATTACCTATCTATTTATAGTGTTTGCTAAAAATATTCCATTTATTATTTCTTTCCTACATGTGACACTATCTTCTTTTATGTCAATGTTTATAGGTACTATCTTCTTTGTTCTTGGAGGTGTAGTTATATTATGAATTCTTTTTGTGTTAATCTCTATTGGGATTGTTATATTCTCTCCCTCTATGCAAGTATTTAAAGTCAGTGTTTCATAGTCAATCTGACAGTTGTATTTGCAGCAAAAATCTATTCCTAAAATTCCATCAGTAATGATTGGAAATGCTTTGTCCACTAATTGAAATCTGTCTGTTAGTCTTTGTTCTCCTAATATTATTTTCAAATCAGTAGACCTACTGTTTCTTTGCATTCATTTGTAATGCCACTCAATCGACATTTTCTTTACAGAGTGATATCTCTGAACCTGTGTCTATTAAAAAGGTTAATTTATAGTTAATGATTTTACTGATAAAAAGAGAAAATTTGATGTACCAATGTGTAGTGTATAAACCCTTAAATTTCCCTGTTTGGAGATTCGTAATGAGTCTCCAGGGTTTGTACGTTTCCCTGTTGTTGTATTGCATTAACATTGGAGTAGCCTTTTCCTCTTTTGTTATTATTGTATCTATTACCTCTGTTGGATGTATTGTTTTTGTTATAGCTATTGTAATTATTGTTGTAGTTGTTATAGTGTCTGTTATTGTTATAATTTCTGTTATGGTTTCGTTGTTATTGTTAAAGTTTCTGTTGATATTGTTATAGTTTCTGTTATTTCTATTTATGTTAAAATCTCTATCCATCTCTGGATTGAGATAATTTATGTTTCTGTTATTTCTAAATCCTGAATTATTTCTATTTGTGTTATTGTAATAGTTTCGTTTATTATTAATTTGGAAGGTTGTAAATGTATCTGGTAGTTGTAATGATTTTTCCTGTGTACTTGCAATATCATAGGCTTGTGCCAAAGCCTTGGTTTGTGCAGCTATTACAGCGGTTCTTATATCTTTGTATAAACCTTCTTGAAAATTTTCTAGAGCCTGTTTTTCGTTCATAATCTTAATCGTAGAGCGATTGGAACTGTCCTCTAGTTCTGAAATTTGTACCAATGTCAAGTCCGCTATCAAAGTGTTAATCCGTTCTTTGAAATTAAGTACATTTCCTTTTTGCTTGGTATTCTTTAAATTAAAATGTATGCTGCTTGCCGTTCTTGTGGATGTGAAATGTTTTGTTAGAACTGTTTTAAGTTCTTCGAAAGTTTCAGGTGTATTTTCTATAATCAAAATATCCCTGACTCTGTCTATTAATTTTATCGCCAATACATACTTTATTAGATTCTATTTTTCTTGCTCATTTAGTTCAGAATAGACCATTTCATTAAAAGGAAAATATCAACATGTTTTGGCTTTCCGTCGAAGACTGGAATTATATTAGAAGCCTTTTTAATGTCAAAGTTCAACATGATTTTAGGATTTTCAACTTCTTGCTCTATTTCTAATTTTTCTCCTTTATGTTCTGTCAACAGCTGAATTGCTGTTTCTCTCAAATCTTTGAATTGAGTAATTTTTTCATCTATTAAGAGATTAGCTAAACCCTACAAGTTTCCCGAATTTTTCACTAAGCTATTGACTTTAGTTTTTCCTGTATAGTTTCTTTGCTATGGATTTTCTAGCATTCACAATCAGTTTTTCTAATTCTTCAAAAATTTGTTCCATTAATTATATTTATTTCTACAGCATGAGATAAAAAAATTTTATTTAGATTTTCTTTATTTAAATTTTGTTTTGTTATTTATACATTTTGTACAGCGTTTCTTACAACCTGTTTCTTTATATAATGCTGCAAGAATTTAAATATGGCTACTAGTATGAAAATTACCAACAAAATTATTATCATTTCTTGATCTATTGTTATCTTATTTATAGCATTGGCTTTCGCATGGCCCTCTACTTTTGCGTCCGCGATGCTTATTTTGTTCTAATGTATATTCTATTCTATCCTCCTCGTTTAACTGAAAAGTATTTTCCTTATTAAAATATATTGGATCCGTAGAGCTATTAACTTTAACCTGCATTGTGTTATTATTGGCTTCTATAAAAATTTTATTTTCTCTATTTTTGTTTGTATTCTTCCTCTATATAATCAACTATGTCATTCAATTCATAAGATCCAATTGGTATTTCAATCACATTTTCACCTATATGAAACAAATTGTTGTAGACATCAACATTTGGAATGCTATTATACGAATGAAAATCAGTTAGAGCACATTCATATGTCTCATTTAACTCAATAGGAGGGAAGTAATTGGCTGATAACTCTGAAGTGTTGGAGCTCAGAGTAAGTGTTATTGACATTATGCCTGCTTGATTGTAAATGAATAAAGTTTAACACACAATATGGTTTATAAAAAGCGTTTTTATTTTAATTTAATCTTTTTTGTTTTGAATTTAGATTATAATTTTTAATAGTAAATGCAATAATTCTTAATACAATAATTATAAATATTTTGTTTCAACTATAATATTTCATCTTTACTTATCCAAGAATTGTGTTCATTAGTAAATCCTAACCACTTAACATACGCTTTATCTCCTTTAGTTTTAATCATCTTTTCAACTAGATATGTATTTGGAAATCTAGTTTTTGAGAGTTCTTCACCGTAAAATCCACCTTGAATGAGATGACCACGATAATCCTCTAATATGTATGTTGCAGGATATGTATTTTGAATTGTTTTAATATTAAAAATTTCTGTTGTCCAATTTGGATTATAACCTTTTTCAAATGTATGTTTGTATTTGCTTATGCGCACATGATCTCCAACATTAAATTTCGAGATTTTATACATCTTCAAATGACTGTATACTGTATTTAATAATTTTTTCTCATTTGTTGAGTTGACTTTAATTGGAGGCATTTTGATGGTACGATGAACTTTACTGTTGTATGCTTTTAATAGATCTTTGTAGATATCCAACCAGTTATACGAACCATTAAAACTAAATTCTTTCCACATCATCCCTTTTAATGTTCTATTAAATCGTTCTACTATTGATGCTTTCATTGTGCTATACGTTAAATAGTGATTAATTTTGTGCTTATCCATCAATTTCGCAAAGTTTTTATTAAAAAAATTCTTTTCCATCGTTTGTTTGTAGGTTTTTTGGTAATCGTCCCAGTTGAAAAATATCTACCATCGCTTGTGTTGTTTCAACTGCAGTTTTTGTTTTCAGCAGTACTGCCCATGCATATTTTGAGAATGTATCAATTATGGTTAACAAAAATCTATAATTTTTATTGTCTATAGAGTAATTCCCCATTTCAACTAAATCAGCTTGCCAGAGATCATCTATTCCTTTCATCACAACTCTACGACGTGCAAAAGATTTTCGAGCTTGTTTATGGAGTTCGTTAACTAGATTTCTTTTTGAAGACTTGTTTATAGTATTAAGAATTGTTTTGGATACGTTGTAATTTGCTTGATGAACTTTTACTTATTGATGCGAATATGTAATTTTCCAATCTATAAATCTTTTCATTTAACTTTTCTTTTGTAGGCTCTCAACAAATCTTTGTAGATAACCATCTTCCAAAAATGTATTGATTTTGGAAATATTTTCTTCAATTTTCTTATTCTTTTCCAACTGTAATGTTGTTGCATGTTGTAGCATTTCGAGTTGAATTCTAAAAGTATCATACATTTTGTTGTTATCTTCCTTAAAGTATTTTAATAGTTTGTATTCTATGTCTTCGATTTGATTTTGCAGAAACAATTTACTGATAACATCGTTTTCCTCCACAGCCTTTGCCACATTTTTGATTCTTTTGTTTTGGACATCGATGTTGTTGTTCGTATCCATAAAGAACCCCAACAGTCTAGGGGCATTTTTCAGTGAAATTATATCGCTTGTACCGTTTAGATAGTGTCCAAACTTATCAACAGACATACTTTATATAGATTATTGTATTACATTAGCTTCGCGTAGTTCTTCAATAATTGATACAATCTCGTTATTATGATTAGTATGACCAGCAGCTTGTGATGCTATCAGTAGACGAAGTCGATCTACCAACTCATTTGGATCGTCCCAGTATATATAGTTTGGTTTATGGGGGTTAAATTGCATCAATCCACCACCTTTATAATTATATGATATCTTATTTGCTATTGCTTTTGATACAGACTGTTGGTTTTGCTCTTTAAACATCTTTTTAATAATATGTTTATATTTATATGCTTTCGTTCCCTTGATTTGACCATCAGGTTTATATTCTCTTCTGTACGCATTTGTACTAATTAAGATTTTTTTTAGAGTTCTAGCTCATATTTATCATAGTTTTTTGGCGTTTTATGAAACATTAGAGAAAACAGTCCTGGCGTTAGAGCCCATATTTGACCACCAACCTGTATTTTACCCTCATTTAATTTGAGGTTACTATCACCAAATTTCCATTCATTATTGAAATCTTTATGTGGTCCATAGTTAGTATCTAATTCATTTCTGCCCTCCAAGACTGATAAGTCAGTGTAACTCTCTTCAATATTTGAATTCTGTGAGTAAAAATTATCATCATCCTCATTGTCACTATTACTTTCATTAGAATCATTGAATGATTTGCTATTATCAAATATTGCTCCTTCTACAAGTTTCTTTGGTGTGCTTGTCTCCAATTTAATTGTTGATTTATTAATATGAGGACTGTTAGTTTCTTCAATTTCTGTTTTCATCTTATTCTTTTCTTTTTTGATAATTCTATTGATATTGTTAGAACTATTTATAAATTCATTTAAGGGGTCTGTTATAGGTTTGAAAGTATCTCTTAGTTGATCACGTGTATCTATTTCACCAGTTTTTATACTACGAAGCTTTTTCTTCAAGACATTTCTCGTTGCAACCAATTCTTTTAAAACTTTCTCATCCATGTTTAGCAACAGCAATTATTAGATCAGGTAATCAGGTGTCAGATCAGATTATTAGGTATCAGATCAGATTATCAGGTATCAGATCAGCTTATCAGGTATCAGATCAGATTATTAGGTATCAGATCAGATTATCAGGTATCAGATCAGCTTATCAGGTATCAGATTATCAGGTATCAGATCAGCTTATCAGGTATCAGATCAGATTATCAGGTATCAGATCAGATTATTAGGTATCAGATCAGGTTATTAGGTATCAGATCAGCTTATCAGGTATCAGTACAGATTATTAGGTATCAGATCAGATTATTAGGTATCAGATCAGATTATCAGGTATCAGATCAGATTATTAGGTATCAGATCAGATTATCAGGTATCAGATCAGATTATCAGGTATCAGATCAGATTATTATGTATCAGATCAGATTATCAGGTACCAGATCAGGTTATTGGGTATCCTATTAGGTTATCAGGTATAGTAAATATTTTAATAGATATGTAGGTGTATTGTGTGTTCAAAGTCAGATTATATACTAAAGTTCTTCTTTTATGTATAGTAATTTATATTGTTATAAAATAGTCAAATAATTTTCTATAGCGACCATTGTTTAACTCGTTATCTCTGCTTATCATTAGAAATCCATATTTTTCCTTCCAACATTCTCTACAAATTTCATGAAATTGTTCAAAGTTCATGTCGCCGGCAACATGATCACTATAAACATGCTTGATATTTCTGTCATCTTGTTTAAACATTATAATTACATTCGCGTTGTCTCTTATCAAATGCTTGGGAATTCTGGTATAAGTTTGACACAAGTAGAATGATTCCACATCCTTATGTCGACCCATACAAAAATAATCCCGTATATTGTTCTGCTTCTCACATGCAACATCATCAAATATCATACTTGAATTAGTTTTAGCTTCGTTGGGGGTAATAACTGATTCATTGTTGTCAAATGTGTAATATCCCATTCCTTTAATTGGTGAAATTAATCTCTTCAAGTATTCATATTTCGGCTGATATAAGGATTTTGAGTATAAATAGATGTTTTCAAATTTTAGTCCGTTAGGACTTTCTAGTAACCCAATCATAACATTAGTCTTTCCACAATTTGATGGTCCCACTATTAGAGCTCGGATAGAATTTGGTAAGAGTGAGCTGTGTTTTATTTTTGAAGTGATGTTCGAAGAATAATCAATATTACGAACCAAAATATTTTTATGTTGTTTCACTAACCGCATTTTAGTAACTAAAAAAGTAGTATGAATAAGGGGTTTCTAGATAGAAATGTGCAACGGAAAAATGTGCATACCTTAACCCTTTAACGGTCGATGGGGTTAAATTCGACCCCATGATATTTTGTGTTATGAGGCGGCAGCGTGTTCGGTTTTGCTTAAAGTGAAGTCGTGGTGGGGGGTTCGGTTTTGCTTAAAGTGAAGTCGTGGTGGATGTTATTTTTGTTGAAGTTAAGTCGTAACATTTAATGTGTTCGTTAGAGGAGTAGATAGGTAATGGTAATGCCGGCAGCGCAGTCGCGCATGTCTATTGCCACCATTACTTTTGAGCGAGCCAGTGTTGCCATCCTCTAGTTTTTTTATGTGCGTGTGTAGGTTCGTTTGCTTGCCTGTGCTATGTTGGTTGTGTGTGTGCGTGTGTATGTTCGTTTGCTTGCCTGTGCTATGTTGGTTGTGTGTGTGCGTGTGTATGTTCTTTTGCTTGCCTGTGCTATGTTGGTTGTGTGTGCGTGTGTATGTTCTTTTGCTTGGCTGTGCTATGTTGGTTGTGTGTGTGCGTGTGTATGTTCTTTTGCTTGCCTGTGCTATGTTGGTTGGTTGTGTGTTTATGTTGTTGGGTGTGTTTCTGTTGGTATCTAGGCAGTGAATTTTTTGTTGACAGACCATGTGTGTATATCTGATTATTTTAAATGCATCGTCATCACAGACGTCATATTATGTTGGTATGTAGGCAGAGATATTTTTTGTTGGCAGAGAATGTGTGTATATCTCATTATTTTAGGTGCGTCGTCATCACTGACGTCACAGTATGTTGGTATGGAGGCAGAGATATTTTTTGTTGGCAGAGAATGTGTGTATATATGATTGTTTTAGGTGCGTCGTCATCACTGACGTCATAGCGGGGGTGTGTGTTTATGTCGTTTGGTGTGTTGCTGATGGAATCTTGGCAGAGAAATATTTTGTTGACAGAGAGTGTGTTTATTACTAATTATTTTAGGTGTGTCGTCATCACTGACGTCACAGTATGTTGGTATACAGGCAGAGATATTTTTTGTTGGCAGAGAATTTGTGTATATCTGGTTATTTTAGGTATGTCATCATCACTGACGTCATAGCGTGTGTATGAGAGTGTGTTTGAATGTGTGTGTGTGTGTGTCTGTGTGTATGTTGCGATCACTTTGGTATCGTTGTATTAATGAGGTTTAGTAGATTTTATTTTTTGTTCTTTTATATATTTAAGTCTGTTTTTATGTATGTTTTTGATTTTTCTCTATGTTTTCATAATTATGCTGACTTCAACATTTATTCATCATAATCTGACTACACAGAAAATTTTGCAGTCTTAAATATTTTTGTTTATTCTATACAGAAATATTTTTTTCTCAAATTCGTTGGTGGTCTGACAATTGTATTTATAAGTTTCTATTGCAAAGCTCACAAAAAATAATTTTATGCATATGTTAACAAAAATCTGAATTTCGCAATTTTACAAATGGGTTCAAAATCTTATTGTTTTGCTGTTTTGCATACTAACGCATTTTTGTTTATAATTTGAGCTCTACTGTTAAATCAGGCACAATCTTGATTTTATTTGTTTATTTCTTGACAAAGGAATTTGAATTTTACAATCTTATAAAATTGCATTTATATAGCATTTTATAAAACTAGAAAATTTAAACGATCTGATAAGTTATGATATTTTATAACCCAAACACAAATCTCTACTGATTTCTTCAGAAATGTATGATTCCTAATTATCTTTTCGAAAAATAATACAAGACAGAGAATATTTTATATTAATAATACAATTTTATTTTATTTATTAATTTTTCTTAATTTTGATTAAAAAGTTTGAAACATTTCATAGTATGAGACTATTAAATTTTCTAATATTGCTTTCCGTAGAAAGTATATAGAACACCTACAAGTGTCAGGTCCTTCCTCACATTTCGGATCATACCACGGACAGCATTGAAAATGTCCTTCTGTGTTGTCTTCATCTTCCATTACATCATATTCCCCATTTTCGTCGAGCATATTTTGGAAAAATTTAATCATTTCCCAATGGTCGTATAGTCTGAAGCTATCAAAATCTGTTATGAATTTATTTAGACTCCTTCTTATTTGACTCATTTTATTAACATCCGTATTAATTTTGTTTCTGCTTACTTTTTCAAAGGAATTGTCGATACTGATGATTTTTTCCTGAATATTTAACCAAAAAGTATCTAAAATTACGTATTATTTCCTTCTCCCTCTTATACTAATTTTATATTATCATTTCTCTATATCCCCTTCACCCTATCACTATCCCCCACTTATTCCCTATTTCACCATAAATATTTTCTTGGAAGTATCGGAGCTACTTTTAAGTTCAATTACAATTAAAGATTCAAAGTGACAAGATCTCAATCAAAAATGAACTCCGTGAAAAATCTAAAAACAAAATTTAATTCCCTGAAGAGTAAATCCTTAATTCACATTAAGGATCTGGATATAACAGTTAAATATCCTATTCAAAATATATCACGGATAACAACAAAATATGGACCAACACTAGAAGTTGAGTTGGAAAACAACATAATGTTTCTCCCCAAAAAATATAATAGTTTAACAGATGAAGAAATTAAGGATCTCTCGAGTGGATCATTTCAACTATGCAGAGAAGGAGAGTGCGGCCTAATTCTTGAGAGTGAGATGAATGAATTTTTAATTCAAAATAGCCAATATCCCGTTTGGCATTAAAATAAATTAATTCTGTTTAGTAAATTATAAATAAAAAATAAAAAAGCCATTAAAGAGTTTTGTAAAATATAGATGATTATGTGTTTTTATTTAATCTTTCTTAGTTATTTCATAAAGAAATTTAAGACATAAATGACCACAGATAAATGTATTAAAATTCTGATGTTGATTATAGTTGTATTTTATATTTGTACCAAGATATTTGACTACTTCCGAAGGAGGTTGTAAGTTTCCAAAACTGTCGAAATACTCTTTTTCATCGATGTTCTTATAATATGCTACCCAGTGTGTACCAGGACCTGTTGATAAATCTAAATTGATTATTCCACACTCAATTTGCTTTGATCGTTTTGGTAGTGAGTCCAACATGAATACTCCTCTAAAATAAGGAATATTTATAGAAAAATTTATTAGGTCAACATCTGATAGTGGTCTGTTGGGTAGCATTCTTAAGAGTTTTTTGTCTGTTCTTTATAAACTAAACCATATCCCTTTTTATATGGTTTCAGGTAAAGGCCTTTTCCAACTGCTATAGATTCCATCGCTTTATTATGTCTAGTTGCTTCATCAAGTTGATTTTTTGCATTCTTTGTTGCATTTACAGCCTTAGCTATAGCGGCACCTCCAGCGGCTAGACTGCCAATTGCCCCCAGAGCAGTTAGAATCGGTATTAGGGGTAAAAAACCACCAATTTTTGGAACACTTATTATGAGTGGTATTATAACATGTGATTTTCTTCCTTTTAGGGATTTATTGATAGTTTTACGTGCGATTCTAATGGCAGAGTTAATGTCTAAAGGTTTTTGTTTCTTTAGTATTTTTGTTGCAGCTCTAATTGATGAAGTGAACAATTTTTTACCATTTAATTTGGTTTTCTTTTCATTTTTCTTTTTTCCAACACCCATACCGAACTTCGTTTTGGCTTTCATTGTGTTAGTAACCATATATGCAAATGATTTTTCTGCAAGACTGCTATCTTTTGATAAAACTCGATCCCAAGCTGAATTTTCAAGAATTTTATCTGCCTGATGTCTAATACTTAAATCCTTATTTTTAGAATAAGTTATATCGTGATTTTTGCACGCAGAGTCCAGTAAATTAATTCTTTTATCACCTCGATTTAAACGTTTTTGTAGCTTAGTTCCAGGCCCACAGTACTGATATCCAGGAAGATGAAGTTCAACAGGAAGATTATTTATTATTTTATCTACTATACCTGCTCCAACGAAGGTGTTTTTATGACTAAACGACTTGTTGTAATGTATAACCATTTTATTTATTTAATTTTTTTTTTCTATAATAAAAGGTAACAAACATAAATTATATTTTTAGTTACAAAAATGCGGTTAGTGAAACAACATAAAAATATTTTGGTTCGTAATATTGATGATTCTTCGAACATCACTTCTAAAATAAAACACAGCTCACTCTTACCAAATTCTATCCGAGCTCTAATAGTGGGACCATCAAATTGTGGAAAGACTAATGTTATGATTGGGTTACTAGAAAGTCCTAACGGACTAAAATTTGAAAACATCTATTTATACTCAAAATCCTTATATCAGCCGAAATATGAATACTTGAAGAGATTAATTTCACCAATTAAAGGAATGGGATATTACACATTTGACAACAATGAATCAGTTATTACCCCTAACGAAGCTAAAACTAATTCAATTATGATATTTGATGATGTTGCATGTGAGAAGCAGAACAATATACGGGATTATTTTTGTATGGGTCGACATAAGGATGTGGAATCATTCTACTTGTGTCAAACTTATACCAGAATTCCCAAGCATTTGATAAGAGACAACGCGAATGTAATTATAATGTTTAAACAAGATGACAGAAATATCAAGCATGTTTATAGTGATCATGTTGCCGGCGACATGAACTTTGAACAATTTCATGAAATTTGTAGAGAATGTTGGAAGGAAAAATATGGATTTCTAATGATAAGCAGAGATAACGAGTTAAACAATGGTCGCTATAGAAAATTATTTGACTATTTTATAACAATATAAATTACTATACATAAAAGAACAACTTTAGTATATAATCTGACTTTGAACACACAATACACCTACATATCTATTAAAATATTTACTATACCTGATAACCTAATAGGATACCCAATAACCTGATCTGGTACCTGATAATCTGATCTGATACATAATAATCTGATCTGATACCTGATAATCTGATCTGATACCTGATAATCTGATCTGCCAGCAGCGCAGTCGCGCATGTCTATTGCCACCATTACCTATCTATTTATAGTGTTTGCTAAAAATATTCCATTTATTATTTCTTTCCTACATGTGACACTATCTTCTTTTATGTCAATGTTTATAGGTACTATCTTCTTTGTTCTTGGAGGTGTAGTTATATTATGAATTCTTTTTGTGTTAATCTCTATTGGGATTGTTATATTCTCTCCCTCTATGCAAGTATTTAAAGTCAGTGTTTCATAGTCAATCTGACAGTTGTATTTGCAGCAAAAATCTATTCCTAAAATTCCATCAGTAATGATTGGAAATGCTTTGTCCACTAATTGAAATCTGTCTGTTAGTCTTTGTTCTCCTAATATTATTTTCAAATCAGTAGACCTACTGTTTCTTTGCATTCATTTGTAATGTCACTCAATCGACATTTTCTTTACAGAGTGATATCTCTGAACCTGTGTCTATTAAAAAGGTTAATTTATAGTTAATGATTTTACTGATAAAAAGAGAAAATTTGATGTACCAATGTGTAGTGTATAAACCCTTAAATTTCCCTGTTTGGAGATTCGTAATGAGTCTCCAGGGTTTGTACGTTTCCCTGTTGTTGTATTGCATGAACATTGGAGTAGCATTTTCCTCTTTTGTTATTATTGTATCTATTACCTCTGTTGGATGTATTGTTTTTGTTATAGCTATTGTAATTATTGTTGTAGTTGTTATAGTGTCTGTTATTGTTATAATTTCTGTTATGGTTTCGTTGTTATTGTTAAAGTTTCTGTTGATATTGTTATAGTTTCTGTTATTTCTATTTATGTTAAAATCTCTATCCATCTCTGGATTGAGATAATTTAAGTTTCTGTTATTTCTAAATCCTGAATTATTTCTATTTGTGTTATTGTAATAGTTTCGTTTATTATTTATTTGGAAGGTTGTATATGTATCTGGTAGTTGTAATGATTTTTCCTGTGTACTTGCAATATCATAGGCTTGTGCCAAAGCCTTGGTTTGTGCAGCTATTACAGCGGTTCTTATATCTTTGTATAAACCTTCTTGAAAATTTTCTAGAGCCTGTTTTTCGTTCATAATCTTAATCGTAGAGCGATTTGAACTGTCCTCTAGTTCTGAAATTTGTACCAATGTCAAGTCCGCTATCAAAGTGTTAATCCGTTCTTTGTAATTAAGTACATTTCCTTTTTGCTTGGTATTCTTTAAATTAAAATGTATGCTGCTTGCCGTTCTTGTGGATGTGAAATGTTTTGTTAGAACTGTTTTAAGTTCTTCGAAAGTTTCAGGTGTATTTTCTATAATCAAAATATCCCTGACTCTGTCTATTAATTTTATCGCCAATACATACTTTATTAGATTCTATTTTTCTTGCTCATTTAGTTCAGAATAGACCATTTCTATCATTAAAAGGAAAATATCAACATGTTTTGGCTTTCCGTCGAAGACTGGAATTATATTAGAAGCCTTTTTAATGTCAAAGTTCAACATGATTTTAGGATTTTCAACTTCTTGCTCTATTTCTAATTTTTCTCCTTTATGTTCTGTCAACAGCTGAATTGCTGTTTCTCTCAAATCTTTGAATTGAGTAATTTTTTCATCTATTAAGAGATTAGCTAAACCCTACAAGTTTCCCGAATTTTTCACTAAGCTATTGACTTTAGTTTTTCCTGTATAGTTTCTTCGCTATGGATTTTCTAGCATTCACAATCAGTTTTTCTAATTCTTCAAAAATTTGTTCCATTAATTATATTTATTTCTACAGCATGAGATAAAAAAATTTTATTTAGATTTTCTTTATTTAAATTTTGTTTTGTTATTTATACATTTTGTACAGCGTTTCTTACAACCTGTTTCTTTATATAATGCTGCAAGAATTTAAATATGGCTACTAGTATGAAAATTACCAACAAAATTATTATCATTTCTTGATCTATTGTTATCTTATTTATAGCATTGGCTTTCGCATGGCCCTCTACTTTTGCGTCCGCGATGCTTATTTTGTTCTAATGTATATTCTATTCTATCCTCCTCGTTTAACTGAAAATTATGTACGACACTACCTGTATAATTCTACCATGCTTTATTCTTTGTTTATTATTATTGAGGAAAAAACAGTACGTTTCAAAACAAAACAGTAAATTTTTTTCTTTACTGATATCACAACTTTTACTTCAATACGTTAAATTCTTATTTCAAATAAGTCAACACGAAACATAAAAACATTTAGAGATTAGCAGAATGGTGACATAACTTTTAATTCAACATATCACATATTTTTAAAAAGTAAGGTACTAAAAACGAAAACATATTAAAAACTCTAAGAACGTAACGAAAAAATTTTGCATTTCTTTCAAAAGGCAATACATATGCAAACACACCTATACATATATAGATCTTCTCGGACTATAAATAGTATCTTCAGTTACTAACGTGATCAAAAGCACAAATTTAAAGTTGTTTTTCGAATGATATTAATCTTGGTTTGAATAAACGAATTACCAATGCTGCACCATTTTTAACTGTATTTCATAACTACCCACTATATTTTCAAATTGTATTTTGAAAGTGATCTAATTCATTTAAAAATTTATTAATTAAATTTAAAAAATTGTGAATAGAATTTTAAACTAGCAAATGAATTTAAAAAACTACGAATTGAATTTTAAAATTATTTTAATATGTATATATTTTAAAAATTCAATTGAATTTGTTTTAATTTTTTTTCTTAAAATTACAATAATATTTAATTAATACTTTTGAAAGCTACTTATAACTTAAAAAACATCAATAGCATTTTAAAAATGATCAATTTTAAAGCAGACTTTTACTTTATTATCCATAGAAGTTGAAATCAAAATTAAAAAAAAAATTAAATTATAGTTAAAAAATGTTTAGGCTCAATAATAAGAAAACAATTTTTTTAAAGTCGACTATAATTTTATTTTTAATAAATTAAAATTTAAAGACAATGTCAATTTCTATGGACTATTTTTAACTTTTTTTATGCGATTAGCAGTTAATTTCTTCGACATCGGTAGAACTTTTTGAGGCTACATTCTCACTAGAATCTCTTTCCCTTTTTAACTAATCAAGAAAAAAATACAATGCAAAAACATAAAAATATATTTTGTTATAACAGTCGTTAAGCAGCTCTGGGCTGAAGAACAGCTCTCGCGTCATCGTAATTATTTCTTAAGTGCGATCAGGCTTGCGTGTGTTGTTTGACCTTCGAGAGTATACGTGGGGGGATTGTACAGTGTAGTAAAAGATATTCAAAAGCAAATAACAAATATTTAGATGATTTCGACAAAGAGAAGCCCTCAGAATTTCTGGTCTATTTAGATGCAAATAACCTTTACGGTTGGGCGATGTCTGAATATCTCCCAGATGGTTATCGAATGAGGAGCTGGATCTGGATCCGGAAAGCATAGCTGATAATGGAACAGATGGTAATGTATATGAGGTCACCTTGAATTATCCTTCAAATTTGCATGACTTACACAATGATCTTTCTTTTTGCGCTGAGAATAAAAAAACTTTGCAAACGAAGTATAACAAATTGATAACTGATTTCTCTACAAAGCAGTCATATGTTATACATTATAGAGTTCTCAAGCAATGCTTGAAATATGGTTTAGTTTTAAAGAAAACACATCGTATTCTTGCATTTAAACAATCTCAATGTTTAAAAGGTTATATCGACTTAAATACCAAACATAGAGCCACTGCTAAAAATGCTTTTGAGAAAAATTTCTTCAAATTGCTCAATAATGCTGTGTATGGCAAAACTATGGAGAATGTGGACAAGAGGAGAGACGTAAGAATTGTAACGAATTGGAGCAGAACAAATCGGAATCATTTGGGAGCTCAAGATTGGATATTAAAGTCCAATTTCCATAGTTTATCCATATTTTCTGAAGATATGGTAGCTATCGAAATGAATAGAGTCAAGACTTGTTAAAATAAACCTATTTACTTAGGATTTTGTGTACTGGAGCTTTCCAAGTGGAAAATGTATAATGTCCATTATGGGTACATGCAACCTAAATTCAAGGAAAGGTTATCTTTAAATTATATGGATACTGACTCTTTTATTTACACTGTACAAACTGATGACTTTTACGCTGACATAAAATCTGACATCGAACAACAATTTGATACATCTGATTATTCTGTAGATAACATATATGGTATTCCTCGTTTGAACAAAAAGGTTTTAGGTATGATAAAGGATGAAAATTGCGGAAAAATAATGAAAGAGTTTGTTGTGCTGCGATCTAAGATGTATTCCTTTAGTGTGCAAGACCAAAATGATGTAAAAAAATTGAAGGGGGTGAAGAAATCCGTTTTAGATAAGTATAGCTTAGCTTAGAAACTGTTTATTTGATAAGTCTATTTTATATGATACCATGCTAACATTTAAATCCATGAAATATTATAATATATTATATAATTACATGAAATATATACTAATCAATTAAATAAAGTAGTATTAAGTTGTGCAGATGATAAAAGAAAAATAAGGACTAATAATATATAAACACTTATGGATGGTATCATTTTCGAATAGAGGAAACCAATCCTCAGTATGAACTTGATATGCTGTTAGTAGAGATTGCTAAACTTCAAGAAGAAGGTTAAATTTATAATAATAATAATAATATCCTAATTATTAAGAAAAATTCTTTTATTGCTAAAATAAAAAAGAAATAAATAAATGTATAAATAAATTTATAATGAAAATGGAAAATGGATTTGTTGTTTTACTTATATTTTTTCTAATTTATTATCTTCTATTATTATTTATTTAATACGTTGCTGAATCTCCCACTCTCTTATATTTTTTTAGAATTCTTTAATTTTTACAATATTTTATACAGCTACAGAAATTTCAAGAATTTCATCACATTAAGTTATTGATGTTGTCTAGGATACCACATTCCTCATCAATCCTTCAAATAACAAGATAAATTAGGTATTTTATTTAATAAATTTATTTTGCTTTATTAGTTTTAATGGTGAAAACATTTCATAGTATGTGGTAATTATAGGGTTTATTACTGCTTTTCGTAAATAGAATATAGAGCAGCGGCAGGTATATGGCCCTTCTAGGCAAGTTGGATTGTACCACGGGCAACACTTAAAATGCCCCTCATCTTTGTCCTCATCATCTGTGATTCCAAACTCCTCATTTTCGTTGAGCATATTGAGGAAAAAATTTAATCATTTCCCAGAGTTCGTAAAGTTGGAAGCACTCGAAATCTACCAAAAACTTATTAATTTTGTTTCTGATTTGAGTCATTTTCTAAATTGTTGGTGAATAACGATGATGAATGTTTGAATATCACCTCGCTACTACAGTAGTATATTTGTGGGCATTCTGGCACACCAATTAGAATCTAATTAGATTTGGCCTCCTTATGGATAAAATACACGTATGGGCATTCTGGCACACCAATTAGAATCTAATTAGATTTGGCCTCCTTATGGATAAAATACACGTATGGGCATTCTGGCACACCAATTAGAATCCCACTAGATTTGGCCTCCTTATGGAAAAAATACGCGTATGGGCATTCTGGCACACCAATTAGAATCCCACTAGATTTGGCCTCCTTATGGAAAAAATACACGTATGGGGAAAATACACGTATAGAGATACTGAGTCATATAATGAGAAAAATATGATCATTCTGTTACACATGCATTCATATATTTTTCCATGTGTATGCTTTTACAATAAAGAGAAATTCAAATGAGATATTTTTTCGCACCATGTCAATGAGATTCTCATTTGAGTAGTTTTTATTAAAACCTAAAATAAGAGTTTTACTATCCAGCACAAATTGATATAAAAGAACGTTCAGATTTTTTTGTTTATTATTGTTCTTCACAGTTACTTGAAATCACATTAAACAAAAGTTAAAGCAGCTTTTCGCATCAAACAAAATGGTAAGTATACAGTTTTATAATATATAAAAAATTTTTTATTTATTATATAGATGCTGTAGAAAAAATATACAAATATTTATACATATTATATGATTGTTTTTATTTGATTGCTTTTAGATCTATCAACAGTTAGTTAACATAGCCCAAGGAATAAAATCAGAGTACACGAAAATTGATGATATTCCCTTAAATAAACCATTAAAAATTTTAAATTTTGAGTGGAAGGTTACACAATATGGATCCAAAGTCATAGCATATTTGGAGAACAATAAATGGTTTTATCTACCTCAAAGAATGGTTAAATATTTAAACAGAGAGGATCCTTACTTAGCCAATATGAATGAAAAAATTTGGACAATTATTTACAAAGGACGACAATCGCCAAATGGTTCTGCAATATTCGAACTAAACTACAGCTAATTTTTTTAATAAACAAAACTAGTTTTGTAATGTTGTAAATCTGTATATTATAAAACAATAAATGTACATATGTGGTAATGTGAAATGAATCTCGATTATGTATTTATTTTTGCACATGCGTAGACTTGCATTTTATTCGCTTTATATATTTATTTTTTATTTTAAGACATGCGTAGGCTTGCATTTTAAGAAAAAGTATAGAACAATTCAAAATTAATTGAAAAGTTAAACATGCATGAGCAAGAAATAAGGTCAAAAATATGCTGCATTCTTTCCTATTTTATTTCATTTGTTGTTTTTAATCTTTCTATGACAAGGTAGTAAAATTTAAACATTTGTTTGTATGGAAAAACTCTTAAGAACGAAAGACATGCGTATGCTTGCTTTCACTTATTTTTGTCGTAGTGTGTGGGTGCATTAACTATTTTTATTGAAGGACACAGTTTCAGTAAAATTTCTTAAGAACGAAAGACATGCGTATGCTTGCTTTCACTTATTTTTTGTCGTAGTGTGTGGGTACATTAACTATTTTTATTGAAGGACACAGTTTCAGTAAAATTTCTTAAGAACGAAAGACATGCGTATGCTTGCTTTCACTTATTTTTTGTCGTAGTGTGTGGGTACATTAACTATTTTTATTGAAGGACACACATTTTTTTCTACTTCAATGTTTTAAAATGCAATAATTTATGAGGCTATAAATCTGGTATGGTATGTTTGTTACTTAAGCAAAAAAAGGGTATGGAAAGGCAATAAAATTTTAAAATCCGTTTCAGGAAAATTTCTTAAGAACGAAAGACATGCGTATGCTTGCTTTCACTTATTTTTGTCGTAGTGTGTGGGTGCATTAACTATTTTTATTGAAGGACACACATTTTTTTCTACTTCAATGTTTAAATGCAATATTTTATGAGCGCAGAAATGTGTTTTGATGCTTTTGTTACCTAAGAAAAATTTTTAAACAAGGGTGATTAACAGTATATGTGTATGTAGTAGTGCCTCTAGAAAAGTATAAAATCAGCTATTTTTTCGAACAAAATTCTAGTTCTGTGAAATTATTCAACATAGTAAGATTTCTGTGAAATTATTCGACGTAAAAAGATTTATAAAACTTTAAATTTTTTTTTTATTATTCAATGTATTAAGATTGTTTCCAAAGAAAAAAAAATATTTGTGTTTTAGTAAGATTTTAAATTTGTGTTTTAGTAAGACTTTTTAAAAAGAAAAAACTTTTAATTTGTGTTTTATAATTCGAATTCATAACAGGTTAGTAAAAATGATTTTAATATTAATTTTTATCACTACAAATACACAAGAATTCGATCGACATTGTGATATAGACCGTTAAATAATTTTACTATACAAAAAATTAATTTTTTAAACATCTTTAGTGTATTTCCAAAAAAAATTGTGATATTATGGAAAGAATAGCAACCAAGCTAGAATGCTCAGAATGTCAAAGAGCTTTTCAAAGTGAGGAAAATTTCAGGGAGCATGAAAGATCTCATGCTTCGAACTCAAAAAAAAGTGTTGTAAAGCTAGTAAAAAGTGCTTTTAAAAAGAGACTTATAACACTAGAATATGAAAATAGTAATGAAGGGTGTCTTCTACCGGAGATGCTTATGAAGGAAGCTGAGGAACCGTTAAAGAGGGAAGTTGACAATTTCTTAAAGGCTAATGATGCTCTTAAATTTAATATGGAGATATATGGATTATATGCTCGCCCCAATGTAAATGACTTAGAAAATACCCCAATAGAGGTGAAACATTTTCAAACGAAAATGAAGGAAATTTTCCATATAGAAGAGTTTACCGATGAATATTGTTATAATATTCAAAGAATATTAACAAAAATGGAAGATTTTCAAGAGCGGGATAGTGGTTGGACTCTAGTTCAACTTTTAAAACTTCATATAAACCTAAATAGATACCAACCACTAAAAGGTTCCAGTTTCATTCCTCTCCCAAATAAAATAAAGTTAAAAAAAGCATGCATAAATGTACAAAACAATGATGAATTTTGCTTCAAATGGGCAATACTATCAGCCTTAGCAACCCATAGAAATTCTCAAAGAACAAGCAGTTATGGCGTCAACATTGATGAACAACTAATTTCCTTTAACGGCTTTGGCTTAAATTTTAGTGGCTTATGCTTCCCACTAAAAATAAAAGATATAGAAATTTTTGAAACTAATAATCCGAATATTAGTGTAAATGTCTTTGGATATGACATGGAAAAAGACTTGATTGTGGGACCCTATTATAAAACAAAAGGAAAAAAATCTAAACATATCCAACTTTTATTTATGCAGAAAAAAGTTGAGGGAAACATAGTTTCACACTATGTTTATATAAAAAATATATCAAGGTAAGTGTTATGATTACGAATAAAATTATAAATTTCTTTTTAGTTTTCTTTATTATACTATTTTTTATTTATTCATACATCCATTTTGTAATTTTTTCAGATTCATTAGAGCTCAACAGACAGCTCATCATGGAAGCATTATCCTATGTGATGATTGTCTACAGAATTTTCACCATGAACAACAATTAGAAATTCATAGGCAACATTGTAAAAAACAAATTGCATATACACCACAAGCAGATAAGTCTACAATACAATTTAGTAATTATAGTAATAGTATAGATGTACCGTTCGTAATATACGCAGATTCGGAATACATATTTGAAAATATTCAAACTTGCATTCCGTGTGGTGATATTTCTTCAACAACATTAGTTGATAGACATGTGCCCTACGCTATATCATATTTCATTAAATGTACTTTTAACGACAATTTAAATAAGCTATGTAGCTTTAAAGGTTTAGATTCACCTACACTATTTATAGAGAGTTTAATTAAAGACGTAAAATATTTAAGTAATAATTATTTATCTATAGTAAAACCCATGCTACCCCTAACAGAAGAAGAAAATTTAGACTACCATTCGACCAATATATGTCACATTTGTTCTAAAGTCATTTTAGATGATTCAAAAGTTAGGGATCATTGTCATATGAGTGGGAAATATAGAGGCGCTGCACATAGTTTGTGTAATCTTAATTACAAAGTGCCAAAATTCTTTCCAGTAATTTTCCACAATTTTTCTGGTTATGACTCCCATTTATTTGTGAAGGAGCTAAATAATATAAATGATGGCCCTATAAATATTATTCCACTCAATAAAGAGCTTTATATATCTCTCTCTAAAACTATAACTGATGAGAATAGTGCTAACATTGAAATTCGATTTTTAGATTCCTATAGATTTTTACCAGCAAGCTTAAATGATTTGGTTGAAAATTTAGCTAAGCAAGATTTAAAAGTAGTAAAATCAATATTTGGAGAAAACGAAAGTAAATTTAATTTGCTTATTAGAAAAGGTGTCTTTCCATACAGCTATTTAAATACTATAGAAAAACTTAAAGAAACTTCTTTGCCGAATATAGAGAGCTTTTATAATAAATTAACTGATGAAGACTGTTCTCACAGCCTTAATAATAGCTGACCCACCTGTAGCCAAACCTCCAAGTGCTGACAAAGCTGTTAGGATTGGAATAATTGGAAGAAATCCACCAATTTTCGGCATTGGTATAACTCTCGGTATAGCAATATTAGCTCTCTTCTTCCCTTTAAAGTTTGAAGTAACGGCTTTTCGCGCAATTTTAACAGCGGCATTTAAATTTTTTGGTTTTTCGTTTCTCAAGAGCTTTAGAGTATTTTTAACAGTTGTTGAAAACAATTTTCTATCACATGCTTTTCTCTTTTTACATTTTTTCTTCTGTGATTTTCTGGATTTACGAGTTTTTATATGATTCATACCTAACCCCAACTTAACTTTTGATTTCATAGTGTTTGTTACGAGCCAAGCGTGTGCTCGTTCTTTGAAATCACTATCTTTAGATTGTACTCGTTTCCAAGCTTTTTCAACTAATATTTGATCGGCTTTATGTCTTTTGTTAATATCGTTTGTTTGTGAATATGCAATATCGTGTTCCCTACAAGCTGCGTCTAACAAATTTATCCCTTTATCACCCCTCGCTAAACGTTTTTCAAGTTTTGTTCCAGGTCCACAAAACTGATAACCAGGTAAATGCAGTTCAACAGGTAATTTATTTATTAAGTTGTTTACAAAACCACTTCCAAAATTATACTGATTATTTTTAACTCCTTTGCTATAGTTTATACTCATTTTTTCTTTTAATTATATATAATATACGTTTAATATGATTGACACTAAAAATTTAAATGATTAGGTTTTGTTATATAAGAGGAAATTTATATCAAAACCCATTTAGTTATCAAAATGAGACTAGTAAAGCAAGCTAAGCAAATTGTAATAAGAAATGCTGATGAAGCTCAAGCCAAGAAATCTAAAATTAAACATAGTACACTTTTACCAAATTCAATACGAGCATTAATTGTGGGTCCCTCAAATTGTGGTAAAACTAATGTTATGATTAGTTTAACAGAAAGTCCCAACGGTCTTAGTTTCAAAAACATTTACATATTCAAAATCTTTGTATCAACCAAAATATTGTTATCTAAAGAAATTGATAGACCCAATAAACGGAATAAATATTTTTACATTTGCGGAAAATGAGCAAGTTCTAAGCCCGACTGAAGCTATCCCTCATTCAATAATAATCTTTGATTATGTTATATATGGAAAACAGGGGGCTATAAGAGATTACTTTTGCATGGGTAGACATAAGAATATAGATTGTTTTTATTTATGTCAAACATATACGAAAATTCCCAAACATCTTATTCGGGATAATGCGAATATGATAATAATATTTAAACAGGACGAAATGAATTTGCGTCATATATATAATGATCATATTATTGGAGATATGTCATTTAAAGAATTTACGGATATATGTAGTGAGTGTTGGAAAGATAAATATGGATTCATGGTTGTCAATAAGGACGATTTGATTAATAAAGGGCGATATAGGAAAGGTTTTGATGAATTCATACAACTGTAAGGAAGATATATAAATCACTTCATGAATAGTTAGAAAAGCAGTTCACAATAATATATGGAGTAGTTAACAAATATATACATACCAGTTTATAATCAGATAAAAAGCAGGTCGATAGCAGATAGAAAGCAGTTCATATAAAACAGTTCACAATCAGATATAAAGCAGTTCGACATCAGATATAAGCCCGATTGATTTCAGATATAAATCAGATCGATATGAGTAATAATAAAATATTAAAAGATATTGTTAATACAAGGGCGATTTTAAAGGAAAAACTAAAAAATATTAAATTAAAAAGTAGAGAGACATAATTTATTGGAAGATACATTTACACCTATAACAAAACCTTTGAAAAAGATTATTAGAAAAATTGATGATTATCAATCAGACAATTTATTAGATGATACATTTAAATCTCTAACGAATCCTTTAAATACAAAAAATGAAAAAAATGCTGATTACCAATCAGATGATTTATTGCACGAGTCATTCAAAGATATAACAAAACCTTCAAATAAGAAAATTGAAAAAATTTATGATTATCAATCAGATGATTTTCAGTCAAATGATGATGACATAACAGATTCACAACTTCCATCACTACCATCCGATAATAGCTCTGATAATTATGACAATGCTGTAGCTTATGATCAAGAAGCGTTAAATGGTAGTAAAAAATCGTCACTAGCGGAAAATATAGAATTGCTCCTGACTAACAAAACGATAGATAAAGTTTATGGTTTCAACATGGATGAAAGTGGAAAATGGCGCTATGCAAATAATGTGCTAAATTTTAATGTGGATAACTCAATTCAAATAGGGAATTTAACGTGGAAATGACTCCAGGATTATTTGAATTATTATTTCATTCAAAACCCCTACATTACAATAAAAATGATTTAAAAAAATATAAAGAAATTTTAATAAGTACAAATGCACATAAACGACAATATCAATCAAAAGCTTAAATTAAAGGCACACGAGCGTTCAAATATGTTCGCATAATAAAAAATTTATTTAATACTAAAACAAATGTTTTTACGAAAGGTAGTGGATTATCGCTAAAATCTGTAGACAATCGTAAGCCTAGCTATATATATTGGGATGACCCGAATGAATTAGTTGACAGAATGCGTTTACTTATTTCATCGGAAAGTGCTGGTCATAATAATCACAGAAATGAAATAATTTCCATCATTGAAGAATTAAGAGATGCTAACATAATATATTAAAAATGAGTTATATAAATAAATTTGGTGAAAGTTCAATTAAGCATAATCTAAATAACTCGAAGTTAAGGATATCCCAATACAATTTAGAAATCAATAACATAACAAAAGATATAGAAAAGATATATACTACTATAAAGATTATAAAGGATCAGTTCCATGATATAAATATGAACTTCTCCAATAAAGTCGAAAATAGACTAAATGAGATTGAAGCCTATATTTTTAAATGGATTAGCATAGAAGAACTTAAAAATGAATATGACTCACAATTAAATATTATTAGGAGTGATATAAAAATATTACAAGAAAACATTAAAAAAAATATTGATGAAGATGTTGCACTTATTGAAAAAGCTGTGAAGGGCCAAATATACTCTTCAAATAAAGACTTTATAAAAAATATAGAAGAAAGATTTAATAAAATTGATGATTTTATTTTTAAACGGATTGATAAAAACACTAATGTGGATGATGTGAAAAAACGAAAACTTGAATGGCCTAAAATTAAGACGGCTAAGTAAACAAAACTTTATAAGATATATATATATGAGAATGACATAGAAAAAATAATCATATACAAAATGAACGAGGATAAAAGAGAAATAGTTAATGAACTACACAAACAAGCGCGAAAAAATTTTAAAAGAAGACGAGTTATAATGAAAGGAATTGATGATTTATGGCAAGCTGATTTGGTTGAAATGGGGAATTATGCGTTATATAATAATGGATATCGTTATCTTCTAACAGTAATAGATACCTTCTCAAAAAAAGCTTGGGTTGCAGCAGTAAAAAATAAAACTGCACTGAGTGTAGCGTATGCTATGAGGAGTATTTTCACTAATAACAATCGAAAACCAAGAAATTTACAAACAGATGATGGTAAAGAATTTTTCAATAATCAGTTTCATCAACTAATGCAATCAAACAAAATTAATCACTACTCAACATATAGTGTTCTAAAGGCATCCATAGTAGAACGATTTAATAGAACTTTAAAAGGAATGATGTGGAAAGAGTTTAGCTATCGGGGTTCATATAAATGGATAACCATATATCAAGACCTTGTTGACAAATATAATAACACATATCACAGAACAATAAAAATGTCACCTAATGAAGTGAATTCTTCAAAAGAAAAATTGTTATTGGATACCGTTTACAACAATTTAAAAATATTTAAAAAACCAAAATTTAAAGTGAATGATAATGTTCGAATAAGTAAATATAAGCATACATTTGAAAAAGGTTACACAACAAATTGGACTACAGAAATATTTAAAATTAAAACTATAAAAAATACAAACCCTAATACTTATATATTACAAGACTATCAAGGTCATGAAATTAAAGGTGGTTTTTACGAGCCCGAGCTAATGAGAACTAAATTTCCAGACACATATTTAGTAGAAAAAGTTTTAAAACGAAAAAGGAATAAGGTTTATGTAAAATGGCTAGGATTTTCATCAGAACACAACTCTTGGATTAATATAAGCAATGAATCATAAAAATCATAACAGATGTTATTAATAATTCATTCATTCATCAGTCTTTAAAATGTCAATAACACTCACATTAAACGGAAACTCTTCATATCTTGTTGCAAACTATTTTCCACCGATGGAACTAAATGAAAATTATGTTTGTGGCTTAATAAGCTTTGACACATATCATTCAATTCCGAATGTTGATGAGAAAACAATTTATTTCATATTGGCAATCATGAAATAGAAATTCCTGTTGGATCATATGAATTAGCTGATATAGCTGAATTACTAAGAAAGAAATATCATAATCTGAATGAGAAAGGAACCCTTGACATACAAGCAAATTATAATACATTACAAACATTCATCAAAAGCACAACTGATTCCATTTATTTCAATAAAAAGAACTCTATCGGCTCCTTATTGGGCTTTAGCGAAAGAGTATTAGAACCAGATATTGATCATTACTCGGATAAAACAATAGATATAACAAAAATAAATACAATAATCGTTGAATGTAATATTGTAAGCGGATCATATATAAATAACATGTCTGCACATATTTTACATCAGTTTTCACTTAACGTTAGCCCAGGATATAAAATAACAGAGGCGCCATCGAATGTGATATATTTACCCGTGAATTCAAAATCAGTTAATAGTCTTGTTTTGAAAGTCGTCGATCAAAACGGAAATTTAATTAACTTTCGCGGTGAAAAAATAACAATAAGATTACATTTAAAGCCAATGAGAGAATGATTATATTTAATAAAAGTGAGTTGCAAAATAAGTCCGACTTCATTCTAGCATCAACAACAACGAAATACAAATCAGAAAAGTCATCGCGCTGTGAAAGTCAATCAGAAAAGTATAAAAGAAAAATTGAAGGTATTAAGCCTCAACTAAGTAACACTCTTAGTGAAGTTAATAAAAAGTTTTTAATAAATTTGGGATTTATATTAAAAAAATAGAGCTAATCATATAGCTATCGAGCCTGAAAAATTCTATAAAATGAGTAATATTATTAATATTTTACAAAAACCACATTTGGATAGTTCAATTATAAAAAAGGAGTATCACAGCTACACATCATATCTACAGTCATTCAAAAATAATGATAAAATTCGTATAACAATTCAAAATCAAGATTTATATGTTTTACCAAGCGAAAGTCTTCTATACATTGAAGGGCTTGCAACAAAGGAAGATTCAACAGCTTCCACATCTATACGTCTCTTAAACAATTGTATTGCACATCTGTTTGACGAAATTCGATATGAAATCAATGGTGTAGAAATTGATCGTACACGTCATTTGGGTATTGCAACAGAATTAAAAAACTTTGTGTCGCTGAATAAGTCAGAAAGTGATAATCTAGTAAATGCAGGATGGTCGCCACTTAATAATGATGATCTTACACTTGTAGACGGTTATTTCAATTTCTGTATGCCACTAAAATTCTTACTTGGATTTGCTGAAGATTTTAATAAAATAATAGTTAATTCTAAACATGAATTGATTCTTTTGCGATCTAAAGATGATAAACAAGTTTTAAAATCTAATATATCAACCGAAAAAACTAAGTTGTCTATTTTAAACATTTCTTGGAAAATACCACACATTCAACTTGCTGACGCTTACAAATTGCAGATGTTTAAAACAATTAACAATCGCCATCCTTTAAATATATCTTTCAGAAGTTGGGATATGTATTACTACCCGTCACTTCCAGAAAGTACAACGGTTTTATGGAATGTTAAGTTAGCCAGCGAAAACGAAAGACCACGTTTCCTACTTTTGGGTCTTCGAAACAGTGCCAACAAATTTCAACATTGTGATTTGACAGATATAAAAGTACATCTTAACTCTGATACATATCCCTATGATGATCTAAACCTAAAATTTGATAGAAATCGTTTTGCCATACTATATGATATGTATTTAAAGTTTCAATCAACTTATTATTCACGCGATCCTCAACCACTATTAACAAGAGAAAATTTTAAAGCTTTAGCTCCAATAGTTGTATTGGATGTAACACATCAAAATGAATCAATCAAAACTGGACCAATCGACATACGGATTGAAATAAAAACCTTAAAAAATATCCCCGCTAATATGTCTGCTTATTGCTTAATTATACATGATAAAATGTTTGAATATATCCCCCTGACAAATGAAATAAGAAAACTATTGTAGATATAAATAAATTAAAATATGGTATAAATATCTAATCTAACATCATTAAGGTTTATTCACAAACACTTTGTCTACATATGTAGTCATTCTCATTAACAAGGATGATTCTAAAAGATATGTACGATTTCTTAAAACGGTGTTCCCATATTATTTCCGATGAAGATAAAAATAAACTCATGACTATTCAATCACATCTAGAAGGGACAAATAATTTGAAAACAACGATAAATAAACATGGAGAGCATTATGACAATTGCTGTTGGTCTAATGAAAATGAGACATGTGGACCAGATACCTGTTCATGTGTACAACATAGGATACGTAATACTGAAATAGAGAAAGAAGCAACCACACTTATGAAATTTTATTACAACATATATAATATTAGCAAATGTAAAAATTGTAATTTTCAAAAAATCTAATTAATAAAAAAAGAGAAATAAAATTTAGTGAAAGACATACATTTTAATTTTTATATATTTTTTTATTTATTCAATTATAAGTTTTTCTAGACTAGTGGAATTTTATTTACTGCCTCCATTAATACATCATCTTGGCCATCATATAGGGCCAAGTATGATGCTACATCAAATGGAGGCAGCATAATTATTTCACTAATGTGAATAATTTCTTTCGATAATTTAATATTTAGAAAGATATCATCATCTCCATCGAGAAGATGGTGATATGTTTCTGATGTTGTGGCTTCTGATGATATTGTTGCTGTTGTTTCTGTTGATGTTGTTGTTGTTGCTGCTTCTGCTGATGATATTGCTGTTCTTGTTGCTGCTGATATCGTTGTTGTTTCTGATGTTGCTGCTTCAGATGATGTTATTGGTGTTGCTTCTGCTGATGTAGTTGTTGTTTCTGATATTGCTGTTTCAGATGATGTTATTGGTGTTGCTTCTGCTGATGTAGTTGTTGTTTCTGATATTGCTGTTTCAGATGATGTTATTGGTGTTGCTTTTGCTGATGTAGTTCTTGCTTCTGATGATATTATTATTGCTGCTTCTGATTCTGCTTTTTTTAAATTAGCCTTCATAACTTTATGGTACAGCGGAGTGTTCCATATAGGCTTTCTTAACACAACGTTGTGTTGTTTTAAATAGTGTCTTTTTTGTTCCACCATGTGGAAAAACTAATTAATTTACATATTTCGCAAATATATTTTTTACATTCCATGTTTAAAGTTTTATAAATCTTTTTACGTTGAATAATTTCACAGAAATCTTACTATGTTGAATAATTTCACAGAACTAGAATTTTGTTCGAAAAAATAGCTGATTTTATACTTTTCTAGAGGCATTACTACATACACATATACTGTTAATCACCCTTGTTTAAAAATTTTTCTTAGGTAACAAAAGCATCAAAACACATTTCTGCGCTCATAAAATATTGCATTTAAACATTGAAGTAGAAAAAAATGTGTGTCCTTCAATAAAAATAGTTAATGCACCCACACACGACGACAAAAATAAGTGAAAGCAAGCATACGCATGTCTTTCGTTCTTAAGAAATTTTCCTGAAACGGATTTTAAAATTTTATTGCCTTTCCATACCCTTTTTTTGCTTAAGTAACAAACATACCATACCAGATTTATAGCCTCATAAATTATTGCATTTTAAAACATTGAAGTAGAAAAAAATGTGTGTCCTTCAATAAAAATAGTTAATGTACCCACACACTACGACAAAAAATAAGTGAAAGCAAGCATACGCATGTCTTTCGTTCTTAAGAAATTTTACTGAAACTGTGTCCTTCAATAAAAATAGTTAATGTACCCACACACTACGACAAAAAATAAGTGAAAGCAAGCATACGCATGTCTTTCGTTCTTAAGAAATTTTACTGAAACTGTGTCCTTCAATAAAAATAGTTAATGCCCCCACACACTACGACAAAAATAAGTGAAAGCAAGCATACGCATGTCTTTCGTTCTTAAGAGTTTTTCCATACAAACAAATGTTTAAATTTTACTACCTTGTCATAGAAAGATTAAAAACAACAAATGAAATAAAATAGGAAAGAATGCAGCATATTTTTGACCTTATTTCTTGCTCATGCATGTTTAACTTTTCAATTAAATTTGAATTGTTCTATACTTTTTCTTAAAATGCAAGCCTACGCATGTCTTAAAATAAAAAATAAATATATAAAGCGAATAAAATGCAAGTCTACGCATGTGCAAAAATAAATACATAATCGAGATTCATTACACATTACCACATATGTACATTTATTGTTTTATAATATACAGATTTACAACATTACAAAACTAGTTTTGTTTATTAAAAAAATTAGCTGTAGTTTAGTTCGAATATTGCAGAACCATTTGGCGATTGTCGTCCTTTGTAAATAATTGTCCAAATTTTTTCATTCATATTGGCTAAGTAAGGATCCTCAAAATAGTTAATGCACCCACACACTACGACAAAAATAAGTGAAAGCAAGCATACGCATGTCTTTCGTTCTTAAGAGTTTTTCCATACAAACAAATGTTTAAATTTTACTACCTTGTCATAGAAAGATTAAAAACAACAAATGAAATAAAATAGGAAATAATGCAGCATATTTTTGACCTTATTTCTTGCTCATGCATGTTTAACTTTTCAATTAATTTTGAATTGTTCTATACTTTTTCTTAAAATGCAAGCCTACGCATGTCTTAAAATAAAAAATAAATATTTAAAGCGAATAAAATGCAAGTCTACGCATGTGCAAAAATAAATACATAATCGAGATTCATTTCACATTACCACATATGTACATTTATTGTTTTATAATATACAGATTTACAACATTACAAAACTAGTTTTGTTTATTAAAAAAATTAGCTGTAGTTTAGTTCGAATATTGCAGAACCATTTGGCGATTGTCGTCCTTTGTAAATAATTGTCCAAATTTTTTCATTCATATTGGCTAAGTAAGGATCCTCTCTGTTTAAATATTTAACCATTCTTTGAGGTAGATAAAACCATTTATTGTTCTCCAAATATGCTATGACTTTGGATCCATATTGTGTAACCTTCCACTCAAAATTTAAAATTTTTAATGGTTTATTTAAGGGAATATCATCAATTTTTGTGTACTCTGATTTTATTCCTTGGGCTATGCTAATTAACTGTTGATAGATCTAAAAGCAATCAAATAAAAACAATCATATAATATGTATAAATATTTCTATATTTTTTTCTACAGCATCTATATAATAAATAAAAAATTTTTTATATATTATAAAACTGTATACTTACCATTTTGTTTGATGCGAAAAGCTGCTTTAACTTTTGTTTAATGTGATTTCAAGTAACTGTGAAGAACAATAATAAACAAAAAAATCTGAACGTTCTTTTATATCGATTTGTGCTGGATAGTAAAACTCTTATTTTAGGTTTTAATAAAAACTACTCAAATGAGAATCTCATTGACATGGTGCGAAAAAATATCTCATTTGAATTTCTCTTTATTGTAAAAGCATACACATGGAAAAATATATGAATGCATGTGTAACAGAATTTTTTTTTTTTATGTTTTTTTATTTGCAATCTATTTTACAAGAAATATTAAGCAAATTTTTTGAAAATTTACAATCACTTAAGTTGCTAAGTTCCATTAAACTAAGCATATATATATACAAAAAGATGTTTTTTTTTTAAATATTTTTATACTAGTAATAACTTTATATATGTATACTTATAAATAAGTGTACTTTGTACTTATGACTAGCTTCTAAAAGGCAAATCTAACACATGAAATCTTTTTAGTCTCCGCAACTCATCACTTTCATCTAGAAGGGTTATAGCCAATATATTACAGTGATTGCTAAGCCTATTTAGATATCTATCGCTTAACCTATTGATCTCTTCTTTAATTGTCGATATATTTAAATCTCTATGTAAGCAGTTGTTGGAAATGTACCAGGGAGCGCCAGACAGTAGTCTAAGTGTTTTGGATTGATACCTCTGAAGGATTTCAATATTTGAATTGCTAGTAGTTCCCCAAAGTTGAAGACCATACGTCCAGACTGGTTTTAAAATTGTCTTATACAATAAAACTTTATTTTCCAAGCTAAGTTCTGATTTTGTTCCTAGCAACCAAGACATTTTTTTTGTTTTAATATTTAAGTGTTCTCTCTTTGCTTTAACATGATCTTTCCACGTAAGTCTTCTATCTAAATGGAGACCCAAGTACTTAACTTTATTGGACTTCGGTATAGGATAGGGTTGCCAGAAGGGCCTGATTTGGCCTGATTGTCAAGTTTTTTAATGCGCGTCAAGTGTCAAGTGAAAAAGTGATTTGTCAAGCTTTTTTGTAAGTTAATTTTTTTTCTCAAATTTATTCTAGCTATGTAATAATACTTAAAAAAAGTATGTGTATACTTCTAAAAAACAAATCTAAAGCCCATATTTTTACTATCAATAGAACTAAAGACTAATATGATACATATTTTTTTTTTGTGCAATTATAGTTTAAAAAATAACTATAACTTTCTGTACAATTATTTTAAAAGTGCCAACACTAATATTTACCCCATTACTCAACACTAGTAAATTGGCAACATTGAACCAGAGAAGCAAGTCGTGGACTTTTCGTCGGCGGCGGCGGCGATTCGGCTTGAGCCGGGGTTTTACCGGAGCGCCAACCTTCTATCAGCTTAACCGACTTGATATACCCGTGGTGGAATAATACAGGCGGTTTTTCACTGTTTTTTTTAATAAAACTTATGTGTTTGAAGAATTGTCAAGATATTTATGAAAATTATTATTTATTTATTATAGACTAGCTAAAAACTCTCAGCAAAATTGTTTTTACGAGTAAAAGTTAAAATTCAATTCGTATTTTCCCAATAATAATTATCCAGAATTTCTTCTTTAAAAACTAAAAATCTCTTTTATATATTTAGTATGAGTGTTTTTATTTGTCAAGTTTTTCTTTTAAAATCAAGTTTTTTTTTGGTCAATGTCAAGCTTTTTGACAAATTAGATCTGGCAAGCCTAGTATAGGACTACCATTAAGATAAATCACGGGACAGTCGTCTTTTCTTAATGTGAATGTTACGTGAAGTGATTTTTCGGTATTTATTTTAATATTCCACATTTGTAGCCAAATTTCGAGGATATTCAGATGTCTTTGTAGTTTTGCAGAAGCTTCATACCCCATTTGGCAGTAAAATATATTAATTCTGTACAATAAATTAAAAATAAATAAATATAAAAAATCAATAAATAATTTATTAAAATGTATATTTGTGTATGTGTTTTTATTTAATCTTTTCAGTTATTTCATAAAGAAACTTAAGACATAAATGACCACAAGTAAATGTATTGAAATTCTGATGTTGATTATAGTTGTGTTTTATATTTGTACCAAGATATTTGACTACTTCCGAAGGAGGTTGTAAGTTTCCAAAACTGTCAAAATATTCTTTTTCATTAATATTTTTATAATATGCTACCCAATGTGTACCAGGCCCTGTTGATATATCTAAATTGATTATTCCACATTGTATTTTCTTTGGCCGTTTTGGTAGTGAGTCCAACATGAAAACTCCTCTAAAATGTGGAATTTTGAATGAAAATTTTCTCAGGTCGACTTCTGATAGTGGTCTATTAGGTAGCATTTCTAAGAGTTCTTTGTCTGTTCTTTGCAAACTAAGCCATAACCCTTTTTATATGGTTTTAGGTAAAGTCCTTTCCCGACAGCTATCGATTCCATTGCTTTATTATGTCTAGTTGCTTCATCAACTTGATTTTTCGCATTCTTTGCTGAATTTACAGCCTTAGCTATGGCAGCACCTCCAGTGGCTAGACTGCCAATTGCACCCAGAGCAGTTAGAATCGGTATGAGGGGTAAAAAACCACCAATTTTTGGAACACTTATTATGCGTGGTATTATAACATGTGATTTTCTTCCTTTTAATGATTTGTTGATAGTTTTACGTGCGATTCTAATGGCAGAGTTAATGTCTATAGGTTTTTCCTTCTTTAGTATTTTTGTTGCAGCTCTAATTGACGATGTGAAAAATTTTTTACCATTTAATTTGGTTTTCTTATAATTTTGCTTTTTCTCCACACCCATACTAAATTTTGTTTTCGCTTTCATTGCGTTAGTAACCATATATGCAAATGATTTTTCTGCAAGACTGCTATCTTTTGATAAAACTCGATCCCAAGCTGAATTTTTAAGAATTTTATATGCCTGATGTCTAATACTTAAATCCCTATTTTTATAATAAGCTATGTCGTGATTTTTGCAGGCAGAGTCCAATAAATTAATGCCTTTATCACCTCGGTCTAAACGTTTTTGTAGTTTTGTTCCAGGTCCACAGTACTGATATCCAGGAAGATGAAGTTCAACAGGAAGATTATTTATTATTTTATCTACTATACCTGCTCCAACGAAGGTGTTTTTATGACTAAACGACTTGTTGTAATGTATAACCATCTTATTAATTTAATTTTTCTATAACAAAAAGTAACAAACATGAATTGCATTTAGTTACAAAAATGCAGTTAGTAAAACAACATAAAAATATTTTGATTCGTAATATTGATGATTCATCGAACATAAGTTCAAAAATAAAACATAGTTCACTCTTACCAAATTCCATTCGTGGTCTAATAGTTGGACCCTCTAATTGTGGAAACACTAATGTTATGATTGGCTTACTAGAAAGACTTAACGGACTAAAGTTTGAAAACATCTATTTATACTCAAAATCACTATATCAGCCGAAATATGAATACTTGAAGAGATTAATTTCACCAATTAGAGGTATGGGATATTACACATTCGCAATGAGTCAGTTATCCCCCCCTAATGAAGCTAAAACTAATTCAATTATGATATTTGATGATGTTGCATGTGAGAAGCAGAATAATGTAAGAGCTTATTTTTGCATGGGACGACATAAGGATGTCAATTCATTCTACTTGTGCCAAACTTATACCAGAATTCCTAAGCATTTAATAAGAGACAACGCGAATGTAATTATAATGTTTAAACAAGATGAGACAAATATGAAGCACGTTTATAGGGATCATGTTGCCACCGATATGAGTTATGAAAAGTTTCGTGAAATTTGTCGAGTGTGTTGGAAGGAAAAATATGGATTTCTGATGAAAATTATTCGACTATTTCATAACAATATTTACTCTACATAAAAAAATAAAAAAATCTTTAGTATGCAATCTGACTTCAAACTTCTTACATCTATTTGTTAAGACGAGATAGCAGATAACCTGATGAGATACCTGATAATCTGATCTGATACCTGATAATCTGATCAGATATTTAATAATCTAATCTGATCTGATACCTGATAAGCTGATCTTATACCTGATAATCTGATCTGATACCTGATAATCTGATCTGATAATCTGATCTGATACCTAATAATCTGATCTGATACCTGATAATCTGATCTTATACTTAATAATCTGATCTGATACCTGATAATCTGATCTGATACCTGATAATCTGATCTGATACCTAATAATCTGATCTGATACCTGATCTGATATTTGCTGTTGCTAAACATGGATGAGAAAGTTTATAAAAGAATTGGTTGCAACGAGAAACGTCTTGAAGAAAAAGCTTCGTAGTATAAAAACTGGTGAAATAGATACACGTGATCAACTAAGAGATACATTCAAACCTATAACAGACGCCTTAAATGAATTTATAAATAATTCTAACAATATCAATAGAATTATCAAAAAAGAAAAGAATGAGATGAAAACAGAAATTGAAGAAACTAACAGTCCTCATATTAATAAATCACCAATTAAATTGGAGACAAGTACACCAAAGAAACTTGTAGAAGGAGCAATATTTGATAATAGCAAATCATTCAATGATTCTAATGAAAGTAATAGTGACAATGAGGATGATGATAATTTTTACTCACAGAATTCAAATATTGAAGAGAGTTACACTGACTTATCATTCTTGAAGGGCAGAAATGAATTAGATACTAACTATAGGCCATATAAAGATTTCAATAATGAATGGAAATTTGGTGATAGTAACCTCAAATTAAATGAAGGTAAAATACAGGTTGGTGGTCAAATATGGGCTCTAACGCCAGGACTAATGTTTCAAAAAAGCCAAAAAACTATGATAAATATGAACTAGAACTCTACAAATGCGCACAGAAGAGAATATAAACCTGATAGTCAAATCAAAGGAACGAAAGCATATAAATATAAACATATTATTAACAAGATGTTTAAAGAGAAAAACCAACAGTCTGTATCAAAAGCAATAGCAAATAAGACATCATTTAATTATAAAGGTGGTGGATTGATGCAATTTAACCCCCATAAACCAAACTATATATACTGGGATGATCCAAATGAGTTGGTAGATCGACTTCGTCTACTGATAGCATCACAAGCTGCTGGTCATACTAATCATAATAACGAGATTGTATCAATTATTGAAGAACTACGCGAAGCTAATGTAATACAATAATCTATATAAAGTATGTCTGTTGATAAGTTTAGACACTATCTAAACGGTACAAGCGATATAATTTCACTGAAAAATGTTCCTAGACTGTTGGGGTTCTTTATGGATACGAACAACAACATCGATGTCCAAAACAAAAGAAACAAAAATGTGGCAAAGGCTATGGAGGAAAACGATGTTATCAATAAATTGTTTCTGTAAAATCAAATCGAAGAAAGAAAATACAAACTATTAAAATACTTTAAGGAAGATAAAAATAAAATATACGATACTTTTAAAATTCAACTCGAAATGCTACAACAAGCAAAAACATTACAGTTGGAAAAGAATAAGAAAATTTAAGAAATCATTTCCAAAATCAATACATATTTGGAAGATGGTTATCTACAAAGATTACATGTTCGCATCAATAAGTAAAAGTTCATCAAACAGATTACAACGCATCCAAAACAATTCTTAAAACTATAAACATGTCTTCAAAAAGAAATCTAGTTAACGAACTCCATAAACAAACTCGAAAATCTTTTGTACGTCGTAGATTTGTGATGAAAGGAATAGATGATCTCTGGCAAGCTGATTTAGTTCAAATGGGAAATTACTCTATGGAAAATAAAAATTATAGATTTTTGTTAACCATAATTGATACATTCTCAAAATATGCATGAGCAGTACCGCTGAAAACAAAAACTGCACTTGAAACAACTTTGCAAAATTGATGGATAAGCACAACATCAATCACTATTCAACTTATAGCACAATGAAAGCATCAATAGTAGAACGATTTAATAGAACATTAAAAGGGATGATGTGGAAATAATTTAGTTTTAATGGTTCATATAACTGGTTAGATATCTACAAAGATTTATTAAGAGCATACAACTGTAAAGTTCATCGTACCACTAAAATGCCTCCAATTAAAGTCAAATCAACAAATGAGAAAAAATTATTAAATACAGTATACAGTCATTTGAAGATGTATAAAATCTCGAAATTTAATGTTGGAGATCATGTGCGCATAAGCAAATACAAACATACATTTGAAAAAGGTTATACTCCAAATTGGACAACAGAAATTTTCACAATTAAAAAAGTTCAAAACACTTATCCTGCAACATACATATTAGAAGATTATCTGGGAAACCCGATTAAAGGTGGATTCTATTCTGAATAACTTTCAAAAACTAGATTTCCAAATACATATCTAGTTGAAAAGGTTATTAAAACTAGAGGAGCCAAAGCATTTTTTAAATGGTTAGGATTTAGTAACGAGCACAATTCTTGGATAACCAAAGATGAAATATCATAGTTAAAACAAAACATCAATAATTAACATACATACTTAGTACTTAAGATTATAATGTAAATTTTAAAATATAAATTAAATAAATATGTAAATTTATAAATAAACTTTGTGTGTTAAACTTTATTCATTTGTAATCGGTCAGTCATAATGTCAATAACACTTACTCTGAGCTCCAACACATCAGAGTTATCAGCCAATTACTTTCCTCCTATCGATTTAAATGGTGCATATGAGTGTGCTCTAACTGATTTTCATTCATACAACAGCATACCGAATATTGATGACTATAACAATAAGTTTCTTATAGGTGAACTTGTAATTGAAGTACCAATTGGATCTTATGAATTGAATGCTATTTTTGATTATATAGAGGAAGAATACAAACGACACAGAAGTAGAATATTTGTGGGCATTCTGGCACACCAATTAGAATCTAATTAGATTTGGCCTCCTTATGGAAAAAATACACGTACATGCATTCTGGCGCACCAATTAGAATCTAATTAGATTTGGCCTCTTAATGAAAAAATACACATATGGGCATTCTGGCACACCAATTAGAATCCCACTAGATTTGGCCTCCTTATGGGAAAAATTCACGTATGGGGAAAATACACGTATAGAGTTACTGAGTCATATAATGAGAAAAATATGATCATTCTGTTACACATGCATTCATATATTTTTCCATGTGTATGCTTTTACAATAAAGAGAAATTCAAATGAGATATTTTTTTCGCACCATGTCAATGAGATTCTCATTTGAGTAGTTTTTATTAAAACCTAAAATAAGAGTTTTACTATCCAGCACAAATTGATATAAAAGAACGTTCAGATTTTTTTGTTTATTATTGTTCTTCACAGTTACTTGAAATCACATTAAACAAAAGTTAAAGCAGCTTTTCGCATTAAACAAAATGGTAAGTATACAGTTTTATAATATATTTAAAAAAAATTTTTTTATTTATTATATTGATGCTCTAAAAAAATACACAAATATTTATACATATTATATGATTGTTTTTTATTTAGATCTATCAACAGTTAATTAACATAGCCCAAGGAATAAAATCAGAATACACGAAAATTGATGATATTCCCTTAAATGAACCATTAAAAATTTTAAATTTTGAGTGGAAGGTTACACAATATGGATCCAAAGTCATAGCATATTTGGAGAACAATAAATGGTTTTATCTACCTCAAAGAATGGTTAAATATTTAAACAGAGAGGATCCTTACTTAGCCAATATGAATGAAAAAATTTGGACAATTATTTACAAAGGAGGACAATCGCCAAATGGTTCTGCAATATTCGAACTAAACTACAGCTAATTTTTTTAATAAACATAACTAGTTTTGTAATGTTGTAAATCTGTATATTATAAAACAATAAATGTACATATGTGGTAATGTGAAATGAATCTCGATTATGTATTTATTTTTGCACATGCGTAGACTTGAATTTTATTCGCTTTATGTATTTATTTTTCATTTTAAGACATGCGGAGGCTTGCATTTTAAGAAAAAGTATAGAACAATTCAAAATTAATTGAAAAGTTAAACATGCATGAGCAAGAAATAAGGTAAAAAATATGCTGCATTATTTCCTATTTTATTTCATTTGTTGTTTTTAATCTTTCTATGAAAAGGTAGTAAAATTTAAACATTTGTTTGTATGGAAAAACTCTTAAGAACGAAAGACATGCGTATGCTTGCTTTCACTTATTTTTGTCGTAGTGTGTGGGTGCATTAACTATTTTTATTGAAGGACACACATTTTTTTCTACTTCAATGTTTTAAAATTCAATAATTTATGAGGCCATAAATCTGGTATGGTATGTTTGTTACTTAAGCAAGAAAAAGGGTATGGAAAGGCAATAAAATTTTAAAATCCGTTTCAGAAAAACTCTTAAGAACGAAAGACATGCGTATGCTTGCTTTCACTTATTTTTGTCGTAGTGTGTGGGTGCATTAACTATTTTTATTGAAGGACACACATTTTTTTCTACTTCAATGTTTTAAAATGCAATAATTTATGAGCCCATAAATGTGTTATGATGCTTTTGTTACCTAAGAAAAAATTGTATGGAAATTTTTCAAACAAGGGTGATTAGCAGTATATGTGTATGTAGTAGTGCCTCTAGAAAAGTATAAAATCAGCTATTTTTTCGAACAAAATTCTAGTTCTGTGAAATTATTCAACATAGTAAGATTTCTGTGAAAATATTCGACGTAAAAAGATTTATAAAACTTTTAATTTGTGGTTTTTTATTATTCAATGTATTAAGATTGTTTCTAAAGAAAAGAAAAAAAATTATATTTGTGTTTTAGTAAGACTTTTTAAAAAGAAAAAACTTTAAATTTGTGTTTTGTAATTCTGATTCATAACAGGTTAGTAAAAATGATTTTAATATTAATTTTTATCACTACGAATACACAAGAATTTGATCGACATTGTGATATAGACTGTTAAATAATTTTACTATACAAAAAAATTAATTTTTTAAACATCTTTAGTGAATTTCCAAAAAAAATTGTGATATTATGGAAAGAATAGCAACCAAGCTAGAATGCTCAGAATGTCAAAGAGCTTTTCAAAGTGAGGAAAATTTCTGGGAGCATGAAAGATCTCATGCTTCGAACTCAAAAAAAAACTGTTGTAAAGCTAGTAAAAAGTGCTTTTAAAAAGAGGATTATAACACTAGAATATGAAAATAGTAATGAAGAATGTCTTCTACCGGAGATGCTTAGGAAAGAAGCTGAGGAACAGTTAAAGAGAGAAGTTGACAACTTCTTAAAGGCTCTTAAATTTAATATGGAGATATATGGATTATATGCTCGCCCCAATGTAAATGACTTAGAAAATACCCCAATAGAGGTCAAACATTTTCAAACGAAAATGAAGGAAATTTTCCATATAGAAGAGTTTGCCGATGAATATGGTTATAATATTCAAAGAATATTAACAAAAATGAAAGACTTTCAAGAGCGGGATAGTGGTTGGACTCTAGTTCAACTTTTAAAACTTCATATAAACCTAAATAGATACCAACCACTAAAAGGTTCCAGTTTCATTCCTCTCCCAAATAAAATAAAGTTAAAAAAAGCATGCATAAATGTACAAAACAATGATGAATTTTGCTTTAAATGGGCAATACTATCAGCCTTAGCAACCCATAGAAATTCTCAAAGAACAAGCAGTTATGGCGTCAACATTGATGAACAACAAATTTGCTTTAACGGCTTTGGCTTAAATTTTAGTGGCTTATGCTTTCCACTAAAAATAAAAGATATAGAAATTTTTGAAACTAATAATCCGAATATTAGTGTAAATGTCTTTGGATATGACATAGAAAAAGACTTGATTGTGGGACCCTATTATAAAACAAAAGGAAAAAAATCCAAACATATCCAACTTTTATTTATGCAGAAAAAAGTTGAGGGAAACATAGTTTCACACTATGTTTATATAAAAAATATATCAAGGTAGGTGTTATGTTTACGAATGAAATTATAAATTTCTTTTTAGTTTTCTTTATTATACTATTTTTTGTTTATTCATACATCCATTTTGTAATTTTTTCAGATTCATTAGAGCTCAACAGACAGCTCATCATGGAAGCATTATCCTATGTGATAACTGCCTACAGAATTTTCACAGTGAACAACAATTAGAAATTCATAGGCAACATTGTAAAAAACAAATTACATATACACCAGAAGCAGATAAGTCTACGATAGAGTTTAGTAATTATAGCAATAGTATAGATGTACCGTTCGTAATATACGCAGATTCGGAATGCATATTTGAAAATATTCAAACTTGCATTCCGTGTGGTGATATTTCTTCAACAACATTAGTTGATAGACATGTCCCCTATGCTATATCATATTTCATTAAATGTACTTTCAACGACAATTTAAATAAGCTATGTAGCTTTAAAGGTTTAGATTCACCTACACTGTTTATAGAGAGTTTAATTAAAGACGTAAAATATTTAAGTAATAATTATTTATCTATAGTAAAACCCATGCTACCCCTAACAGAAGAAGAAAATTTAGATTACCATTCGACCAATATATGTCACATTTGTTCTAAAGTTATTTTAGATGATTCAAAAGTTAGGGATCATTGTCATATGAGTGGGAAATACAGAGGCGCTGCACATAGTTTGTGTAATCTTAATTACAAAGTGCCAAAATTCTTTCCAGTAATTTTCCACAATTTTTCTGGTTGTGACTGCCATTTATTTGTGAAGGAGCTAAATAATATAAATGATGGCCCTATAAATATTATTCCACTCAATAAAGAGCTTTATATATCTCTCTCTAAAACTATAACTGATGAGAATAGTGCTAACATTGAAATTCGATTTTTAGATTCCTATAGATTTTTACCAGCAAGCTTAAATGATTTGGATGAAAATTTAGCTAAGCAAGATTTAAAAGTAGTAAAATCAATATTTGGAGAAAACGAAAGTAAATTTAATTTGCTTATTAGAAAAGGTGTCTTTCCATACAGCTATTTAAATACTATAGAAAAACTTAAAGAAACTTCTTTGCCGAATATAGAGAGCTTTTATAATAAATTAACTGATGAAGACTGTTGTCAAGAAGATTACGCCCATGCTAAAGAAGTATGGAGTACGTTTGAGTGTGCAACTTTAGAAGATTATTTATTATTGTATTTGAAAACTGATGTTTTGTTGTTAACAGATGTTTTTGAAAACTTTAGATTTATTAGCAAAAATATTTATAAATTAGACCCCTGTCATTACTATACAGCCCCAGGACTTTCTTGGGACGCGATGTTAAAAATAACAGATATTAAATTAGAGTTGTTGATAGACATAGAAATGATTCATTTTATACAAAAGGGGATAAGAGGAGGAATAGTACAGTGCTCTCAACGGCATTCTATTGCAAACAACAAATACATGAATGATTACAATAAGAATCTACCATCTAAGTATTTAATGTATTTAGATGCAAATAATTTGTATGGTTGGGCAATGTCTGAAGCGCTACCAGAAGGTAATTTTGAGTGGGAAACAGATATTGAAAACTTTTGTCTGGATAGTATACCAGCAGACTCAGCTACTGGATATATATTAGAAGTTGATTTGTTTTATCCATTACAAATTCATGATATTCATAATAATTTACCTTTTTGTAGCGAAAATAAAAATCCTCCAAATTCTAAAGAAAAGAAATTAATTGTTGATTTAAATAATAAATATGGATATGTAATATATTATAAAAATTTACAACAATGTTTAAAACATGGTTTAAAGTTAGTAAAAATTCATCGAATTTTGAAATTTAAGCAATCAGCCTGGTTAAAGCCATATATTTCATTAAATAATTTACATAGAACTAACGCCCAAAACACGTTTGAAAAAAATTTCTTTAAATTATTAAATAATGCCGTATACGGTAAAACAATGGAAAACGTTGACAAGCGTAAGAATGTTAAAATTGTAAATGAGTGGGAAAGCGTCGGTAGGAAAATGGGTGCTCGTGTCCTTATTGCCAAACCAGAATTTCATTCATTCAGCATATTTGAGGAAAATATGATAGCTGTGGAGCTAAACAGAAGTTATTCGTTTTATAATAAACCAATTTATTTAGGATTTACAATACTAGAACTTTCAAAGTGGAAGATGTACAACTTTCATTATGGTTATATACTACCAAAATATAATATCAAAGCAGAGCTGAATTATATGGATACCGATTCGTTCATATACACAATCGAAACTGATGATTTTTATAAAGATATAATAAACGATATTGATGCAAAGTTTGATACATCAGATTATGAAGCGAATAATAAATATGGTATTCCACAAAAAAATAAAAAAATATTAGGTATGATGAAGGATGAAAATAATGGTATGGTAATGAAGGAATTTGTGGGGTTGAGAGCGATAATGTACTCATACAAAATGGAAGATATGAATGAAGTCAAGAAAGCAAAGGGTATAAAAAGTAATGTATCTAGAAATTTAAGTTTATCAGATTACAAAAACTGTGTATAATAAGAAAGTATATTATAGAAGTATGTATACTTTTAAGTCAAAACTACATGTTTTATATACGTCTTTAATAAATAAGGTATCTTTAAGTTATTTAGACAACAAAAGATACGTGTGCAATAATAGTGTAAAAACGCTGGCTTGGGGGCATTATCAAGAATCATTTATAAACGATAGCAATGACGATTTTCTAATGGAAATCGATCATATAGACAATCAAAGGTCACCTGATTGTATAGACCAATTTATAAATGATTCTGCTGACGATAATTTTTTAATGGAAATTGATTGTTAATTTTTTTATATTTTTTATTTTTTTTAGCTTTGGTTAGCACATGAGTTAGACTCAGAACCACCGGGTCGATACATATTAGTTGTAGAGTCTATATGGGTGGACACCTCAGTCTATGTCATATGCTAGCAATTACTATGGACACCGGTGATGAAAATGGAAGTCGAATAATTACAATTTGACTCCCAGAAATCACTAAAGTCCAGAGCAAACGCTGATATTAGCGCGTGTCTCAGGGATTGGTAGATCTATCACAATGGTGGACTGAACAATCAACTACTGAGACACGAAAGGAGGGGATTCGAAAAAGGGTCCCGTTACAGTTGTGGACTGCTTCGATAACAACCCCTCCCACATATGTATAATATTTATTATATATTTATCAATATAATAATATAATATTTATTTATTAATATTTATATATTTTACAACCGAATTCAAACGAGTATAGTATGAAACAAAAAGAAAAAATTTAATAAAATTTTAATTATGTATTTATGTTTAAATATAAAAATATAACTATTTGTGTTTTATTTATTTTAAATTATATTTATTGAATAAAAAATTTAGACATAGGTGACCACAATTAAACGTATTAAAGTTTTGTTTTCGCTCATAATTATATTCAATAGGTCTCTTTAAATAATTAACTACTTCAATTGGTGGTTGTAAGTTTCCAAAGCTATCAAAATATTCTTTATAGTTGCGATTTTTATAATAAGCTACCCAATGAGTTCCAGGACCCTGAAAATTATCTAAATTAACAATACCACATTCTTGAAGTAATGGTTTTTTGGGTAAACGGTCACGCATAAAAACTCCTCTAAATTTACATAGTTGTTTACCATATTTCATCAAATCTATATCAGTTAATGGTCGATTGGGTAGCTTATCTAAAAGTTTTTTGGAGCTGGCTTATAGTACAGACCATATCCAGATCTATATGGTTTAAGATATAGACCTCTTCCCATAGCAATTGATTCCATGTGTTTATTATGTCGAGTAGCCTCTGCTAGTTGTTCTTTTCCATTTTTTATATCATTAACAGCCTTAATAATAGCTGACCCACCTGTAGCCAAACCTCCAAGTGCTGACAAAGCTGTTAGGATTGGAATAATTGGAAGAAATCCACCAATTTTCGGCATTGGTATAACTCTCGGTATAGCAATATTAGCTCTCTTCTTCCCTTTAAAGTTTGAAGTAACGGCTTTTCGCGCAATTTTAACAGCGGCATTTAAATTGTTTGGTTTTTCGTTTCTCAAGAGCTTTAGAGTATTTTTAACAGTTGTTGAAAACAATTTTCTATCACATGCTTTTCTCTTTTTACATTTTTTCTTCTGTGATTTTCTGGATTTACGAGTTTTGATATGATTCATACCTAACCCCAACTTAACTTTTGATTTCATAGTGTTTGTTACGAGCCAAGCGTGTGCTCGTTCTTTGAAATCACTATCTTTAGATTGTACTCGTTTCCAAGCTTTTTCAACTAATATTTGATCGGCTTTATGTCTTTTGTTAATATCGTTTGTTTGTGAATATGCAATATCGTGTTCCCTACAAGCTGCGTCTAACAAATTTATCCCTTTATCACCCCTCGCTAAACGTTTTTCAAGTTTTGTTCCAGGTCCACAAAACTGATAACCAGGTAAATGCAGTTCAACAGGTAATTTATTTATTAAGTTGTTTACAAAACCACTTCCAAAATTATACTGATTATTTTTAACTCCTTTGCTATAGTTTATACTCATTTTTTCTTTTAATTATATATAATATACGTTTAATATGATTGACACTAAAAATTTAAATGATTAGGTTTTGTTATATAAGAGGAAATTTATATCAAAACCCATTTAGTTATCAAAATGAGACTAGTAAAGCAAGCTAAGCAAATTGTAATAAGAAATGCTGATGAAGCTCAAGCCAAGAAATCTAAAATTAAACATAGTACACTTTTACCAAATTCAATACGAGCATTAATTGTGGGTCCCTCAAATTGTGGTAAAACTAATGTTATGATTAGTTTAACAGAAAGTCCCAACGGTCTTAGTTTCAAAAACATTTACATATTCAAAATCTTTGTATCAACCAAAATATTGTTATCTAAAGAAATTGATAGACCCAATAAACGGAATAAATATTTTTACATTTGCGGAAAATGAGCAAGTTCTAAGCCCGACTGAAGCTATCCCTCATTCAATAATAATCTTTGATTATGTTATATATGGAAAACAGGGGGCTATAAGAGATTACTTTTGCATGGGTAGACATAAGAATATAGATTGTTTTTATTTATGTCAAACATATACGAAAATTCCCAAACATCTTATTCGGGATAATGCGAATATGATAATAATATTTAAACAGGACGAAATGAATTTGCGTCATATATATAATGATCATATTATTGGAGATATGTCATTTAAAGAATTTACGAATATATGTAGTGAGTGTTGGAAAGATAAATATGGATTCATGGTTGTCAATAAGGACGATTTGATTAATAAAGGGCGATATAGGAAAGGTTTTGATGAATTCATACAACTGTAAGGAAGATATATAAATCACTTCATGAATAGTTAGAAAAGCAGTTCACAATAATATATGGAGTAGTTAACAAATATATACATACCAGTTTATAATCAGATAAAAAGCAGGTCGATAGCAGATAGAAAGCAGTTCATATAAAACAGTTCACAATCAGATATAAAGCAGTTCGACATCAGATATAAGCCCGATTGATTTCAGATATAAATCAAATCGATATGAGTAATAATAAAATATTAAAAGATATTGTTAATACAAGGGCGATTTTAAAGGAAAAACTAAAAAATATTAAATTAAATGAAGTAGAGAGACTTAATTTATTGGAAGATACATTTACACCTATAACAAAACCTTTGAAAAAGATTATTAGAAAAATTGATGATTATCAATCAGACAATTTATTAGATGATACATTTAAATCTCTAACGAAACCTTTAAATACAAAAAATGAAAAAAAAGCTGATTACCAATCAGATGATTTATTGCACGAGTCATTCAAAGATATAACAAAACCTTCAAATAAGAAAATTGAAAAAATTTATGATTATCAATCAGATGATTTTCAGTCAAATGATGATGACATAACAGATTCACAACTTCCATCACTACCATCCGATAATAGCTCTGATAATTATGACGATGCTGTAGCTTATGATCAAGAAGCGTTAAATGGTAGTAAAAAATCGTCACTAGCGGAAAATATAGAATTGCTCCTGACTAACAAAACGATAGATAAAGTTTATGGTTTCAACATAGATGAAAGTGGAAATTGGCGCTATGCAAATAATGTGCTAAATTTTAATGTGGATAACTCAATTCAAATAGGGAATTTAACGTGGAAAATGACTCCAGGATTATTTGAATTATTATTTCATTCAAAACCCCTACATTACAATAAAAATGATTTAAAAAAATATAAAGAAATTTTAATAAGTACAAATGCACATAAACGACAATATCAATCAAAAGCTCAAATTAAAGGTACACGAGCGTTCAAATATGTTCGCATAATAAAAAATTTATTTAATACTAAAACAAATGTTTTTACGAAAGGTAGTGGATTATCGCTAAAATCTGTAGACAATCGTAAGCCTAGCTATATATATTGGGATGACCCGAATGAATTAGTTGACAGAATGCGTTTACTTATTTCATCGGAAAGTGCTGGTCATAATAATCACAGAAATGAAATAATTTCCATCATTGAAGAATTAAGAGAAGCTAACATAATATATTAAAAATGAGTTATATAAATAAATTTGGTGAAAGTTCAATTAAGCATAATCTAAATAACTCAAAGTTAAGGATATCCCAATATAATTTAGAAATCAATAACATAACAAAAGATATAGAAAAGATATATACTACTATAAAGATTATAAAGGATCAGTTCCATGATATAAATATGAACCTCTCCAATAAAGTCGAAAATAGACTAAATGAGATTGAAGCCTATATTTTTAAATGGATTAGCATAGAAGAACTTAAAAATGAATATGACTCACAATTAAATATTATTAGGAGTGATATAAAAATATTACAAGAAAACATAAAAAAAATATTGATGAAGATGTTGCACTTATTGAAAAAGCTGTGAAGGGTCAAATATACTCTTCAAATAAAGACTTTATAAAAAATATAGAAGAAAGATTTAATAAAATTGATGATTTTATTTTTAAACGGATTGATAAAAACACTAATGTGGATGATGTGAAAAAACGAAAACTTGAATGGCCTAAAATTAAGACGGCTAAGTAAACAAAACTTTATAAGATATATATATATGAGAATGACATAGAAAAAATAATCATATACAAAATGAACGAGGATAAAAGAGAAATAGTTAATGAACTACACAAACAAGCGCGAAAAAATTTTAAAAGAAGACGAGTTATAATGAAAGGAATTGATGATTTATGGCAAGCTGATTTGGTTGAAATGGGGAATTATGCGTTATATAATAATGGATATCGTTATCTTCTAACAGTAATAGATACCTTCTCAAAAAAAGCTTGGGTTGCAGCAGTAAAAAATAAAACTGCACTGAGTGTAGCGTATGCTATGAGGAGTATTTTCACTAATAACAATCGAAAACCAAGAAATTTACAAACAGATGATGGTAAAGAATTTTTCAATAATCAGTTTCATCAACTAATGCAATCAAACAAAATTAATCACTACTCAACATATAGTGTTCTAAAGGCATCCATAGTAGAACGATTTAATAGAACTTTAAAAGGAATGATGTGGAAAGAGTTTAGCTATCGGGGTTCATATAAATGGATAACCATATATCAAGACCTTGTTGACAAATATAATAACACATATCACAGAACAATAAAAATGTCACCTAATGAAGTGAATTCTTCAAAAGAAAAATTGTTATTGGATACCGTTTACAACAATTTAAAAAACCAAAATTTAAAGTGAATGATAATGTTCGAATAAGTAAATATAAGCATACATTTGAAAAAGGTTACACACCAAATTGGACTACAGAAATATTTAAAATTAAAACTATAAAAAATACAAACCCTAATACTTATATATTACAAGACTATCAAGGTCATGAAATTAAAGGTGGTTTTTACGAGCCCGAGCTGATGAGAACTAAATTTCCAGACACATATTTAGTAGAAAAAGTTTTAAAACGAAAAAGGAATAAGGTTTATGTAAAATGGCTAGGATTTTCATCAGAACACAACTCTTGGATTAATATAAGCAATGAATCATAAAAATCATAACAGATGTTATTAATAATTCATTCATTCATCAGTCTTTAAAATGTCAATAACACTCACATTAAACGGAAACTCTTCATATCTTGTTGCAAACTATTTTCCACCGATGGAACTAAATGAAAATTATGTTTGTGGCTTAATAAGCTTTGACACATATCATTCAATTCCGAATGTTGATGTAGAAAACAATTTATTTCATATTGGCAATCATGAAATAGAAATTCCTGTTGGATCATATGAATTAGCTGATATAGCTGAATTACTAAGAAAGAAATATCATAATCTGAATGAGAAAGGAACCCTTGACATACAAGCAAATTATAATACATTACAAACATTCATCAAAAGCACAACTGATTCCATTTATTTCAATAAAAAGAACTTTATCGGCTCCTTATTGGGCTTTAGCGAAAGAGTATTAGAACCAGATATTGATCATTACTCGGATAAAACAATAGATATAACAAAAATAAATACAATAATCGTTGAATGTAATATTGTAAGCGGATCATATATAAATAACATGTCTGCACATATTTTACATCAGTTTTCACTTAACGTTAGCCCAGGATATAAAATAACAGAGGCGCCATCGAATGTGATATATTTACCCGTGAATTCAAAATCAGTTAATAGTCTTGTTTTGAAAGTCGTCGATCAAAACGGAAATTTAATTAACTTTCGTGGTGAAAAAATAACAATAAGATTACATTTAAAGCCTATGAGAGAATGATTATATTTAATAAAAGTGAGTTGCAAAATAAGTCCGACTTCATTCTAGCATCAACATCAACGAAATGCAAATCAGAAAAGTCATCGCGCTGTGAAAGTCAATCAGAAAAGTATAAAAGAAAAATTGAAGGTATTAAGCCTGAACTAAGTAACACTCTTAGTGAAGTTAATAAAAAGTTTTTAATAAAATTGGGATTTATATTAAAAAAATAGAGCTAATCATATAGCTATCGAGCCTGAAAAATTCTATAAAATGAGTAATATTATTAATATTTTACAAAAACCACATTTGGATAGTTCAATTATAAAAAAGGAGTATCACAGCTACACATCATATCTACAGTCATTCAAAAATAATGATGAAATTCGTATAACAATTCAAAATCAAGATTTATATGTTTTACCAAGCGAAAGTCTTCTATACATTGAAGGGCTTGCAACAAAGGAAGATTCAACAGCTTCCACATCTATACGTCTCTTAAACAATTGTATTGCACATCTGTTTGACGAAATTCGATATGAAATCAATGGTGTAGAAATTGATCGTACACGTCATTTGGGTATTGCAACAGAATTAAAAAACTTTGTGTCGCTGAATAAGTCAGAAAGTGATAATCTAGTAAATGCAGGATGGTCGCCACTTAATAATGATGATCTTACACTTGTAGACGGTTATTTCAATTTCTGTATGCCACTAAAATTCTTACTTGGATTTGCTGAAGATTTTAATAAAATAATAGTTAATTCTAAACATGAATTGATTCTTTTGCGATCTAAAGATGATAAACAAGTTTTAAAATCTAATGTATCAACCGAAAAAACTAAGTTGTCTATTTTAAACATTTCTTGGAAAATACCACACATTCAACTTGCTGACGCTTACAAATTGCAGATGTTTAAAACAATTAACAATCGCCATCCTTTAAATATATCTTTCAGAAGTTGGGATATGTATTACTACCCGTCACTTCCAGAAAGTACAACGGTTTTATGGAATGTTAAGTTAACCAGCGAAAACGAAAGACCACGTTTCCTACTTTTGGGTCTTCGAAACAGTGCCAACAAATTTCAACATTGTGATTTGACATCTTAACTCTGATACATATCCCTATGATGATCTAAACCTAAAATTTGATAGAAATCGTTTTGCCATACTATATGATATGTATTTAAAGTTTCAATCAACTTATTATTCACGCGATCCTCAACCACTATTAACAAGAGAAAATTTTAAAGCTTTAGCTCCAATAGTTGTATTGGATGTAACACATCAAAATGAATCAATCAAAACTGGACCAATCGACATACGGATTGAAATAAAAACCTTAAAAAATATCCCCGCTAATATGTCTGCTTATTGCTTAATTATACATGATAAAATGTTTGAATATATCCCCCTGACAAATGAAATAAGAAAACTATTGTAGATATAAATAAATTAAAAAATGGTATAAATATCTAATCTAACATCAATAAGTTTTATTCACAAACACTTTGTCTACATATGTAGTCATTCTCATTAACAAGGATGATTCTAAAAGATATGTACGATTTCTTAAAACGGTGTTCCCATATTATTTCCGATGAAGATAAAAATAAACTCATGACTATTCAATCACATCTAGAAGGGACAAATAATTTGAAAACAACGATAAATAAACATGGAGAGCATTATGACAATTGCTGTTGGTCTAATGAAAATGAGACATGTGGACCAGATACCTGTTCATGTGTACAACATAGGATACGTAATACAGAAATAGAGAAAGAAGCAACCACACTTATGAAATTTTATTACAACATATATAATATTAGCAAATGTAAAAATTTTAATTTTCTAAAAATCTAATTAATAAAAAAGAGAAATAATAAAATTTAGTGAAAGACATACATTTTAATTTTTATATATTTTTTTATTTATTCAATTATAAGTTTTTCTAGACTAGTGGAATTTTATTTACTGCCTCCATTAATACATCATCTTGGCCATCATATAGGGCCAAGTATGATGCTACATCAAATGGAGGCAGCATAATTATTTCACTAATGTGAATAATTTCTTTCGATAATTTAATATTTAGAAAGATATCATCATCTCCATCGAGAAGATGATGATATGTTTCTGATGTTGTGGCTTCTGATGATATTGTTGCTGTTGTTTCTGTTGATGTTGTTGCTGCTGCTGCTTCTGCTGATGATATTGCTGTTCTTGTTGCTGCTGATATCGTTGTTGTTTCTGATGTTGCTGCTTCAGATGATGTTATTGGTGTTGCTTCTGCTGATGTAGTTGTTGTTTCTGATATTGCTGTTTCAGATGATGTTATTGGTGTTGCTTCTGCTGATGTAGTTGTTGTTTCTGATATTGCTGTTTCAGATGATGTTATTGGTGTTGCTTTTGCTGATGTAGTTGTTGCTTCTGATGATATTATTATTGCTGCTTCTGATTCTGCTTTTTTTAAATTAGCCTTCATAACTTTATGGTACAGCGGAGTGTTCCATATAGGCTTTCTTAATACAACGTTGTGTTGTTTTAAATAGTGTCTTTTTTTGTTCCACCATGTGGAAAAACTAATTAATTTACATATTTCGCAAATATATTTTTTACATTCCATGTTTAAAGTTTTATAAATCTTTTCACGTCGAATAATTTCACAGAAATCTTACTATGTTGAATAATTTCACAGAACTAGAATTTTGTTCAAAAAAATAGCTAATTTTATACTTTTCTAGAGGCACTACTACATACACATATACTGTTAATTACCCTTGTTTAAAAATTTTTCTTAGGTAACAAAAGCATCATAACACATTTATGCGCTCATAAAATATTGCATTTAAACATTGAAGTAGAAAAAAATGTGTGTCCTTCAATAAAAATAGTTAATGCACCCACACACTACGACAAAAATAAGTGAAAGGAAGCATACGCATGTCATTCGTTCTTAAGAAATTTTCCTGAAACGGATTTTAAAATTTTATTGCCTTTCCATAACCTTTTTTTGCTTAAGTAACAAACATACCATACCAGATTTATAGCCTCATAAATTATTGCATTTTAAAACATTGAAGTAGAAAAAAATGTGTGTCCTTCAATAAAAATAGTTAATGTACCCACACACTACGACAAAAAATAAGTGAAAGCAAGCATACGCATGTCTTTCGTTCTTAAGAAATTTTACTGAAACGGATTTTAAAATTTTATTGCCCTTCCCTAACCTTTTTTTTGCTTAAGTAACAAACATACCATACCAGATTTATAGCCTCATAAATTATTGCATTTTAAAACATTGAAGTAGAAAAAAATGTGTGTCCTTCAATAAAAATAGTTAATGTACCCACACACTACGACAAAAAATAAGTGAAAGCAAGCATACGCATGTCTTTCGTTCTTAAGAAATTTTACTGAAACTGTGTCCTTCAATAAAAATAGTTAATGCACCCACACACTACGACAAAAATAAGTGAAAGCAAGCATACGCATGTCTTTCGTTCTTAAGAGTTTTTCCATACAAACAAATGTTTAAATTTTAATACCTTGTCATAGAAAGATTAAAAACAACAAATGAAATAAAATAGGAAATAATGCAGCATACTTTTGACCTTATTTCTTGCTCATGCATGTTTAACTTTTCAATTAATTTTGAATTGTTCTATACTTTTTCTTAAAATGCAAGCCTACGCATGTCTTAAAATGAAAAATAAATATATAAAGCGAATAAAATGCAAGTCTACGCATGTGCAAAAATAAATACATAATCGAGATTCATTTCACATTACCACATATGTACATTTATTGTTTTATAATATACTGATTTACAACATTACAAAACTAGTTTTGTTTATTAAAAAAATTAGCTGTAGTTTAGTTCGAATATTGCAGAACCATTTGGCGATTGTCGTCCTTTGTAAATAATTGTCCAAATTTTTTCATTCATATTGGCTAAGTAAGGATCCTCTCTGTTTAAATATTTAACCATTCTTTGAGGTAGATAAAACCATTTATTGTTCTCCAAATATGCTATGACTTTGGATCCATATTGTGTAACCTTCCACTCAAAATTTAAAATTTTTAATGGTTTATTTAAGGGAATATCATCAATTTTCGTGTACTCTGATTTTATTCCTTGGGCTATGTTAATTAACTGTTGATAGATCTAAAAGCAATCAAATAAAAACAATCATATAATATGTATAAATATTTGTATATTTTTTCTACAGCATCTATATAATAAATAAAAAAAAAAAATTTTATATATTATAAAACTGTATACTTACCATTTTGTTTGATGCGAAATGCTGCTTTAACTTTTGTGTAATGTGATTTCAAGTAACTGTAAAGAACAATAATAAACAAAAAAATCTGAACGTTCTTTTATATCAATTTGTGCTGGATAGTGAAACTCTTATTTTAGGTTTTAATAAAAACTACTCAAATGAGAATCTCATTGACATGGTGCGAAAAAATATCTCATTTGAATTTCTCTTTATTGTAAAAGCATACACATGGAAAAATATATGAATGCATGTGTAACAGAATGATCATATTTTTCTCATTATATGACTCAGTATCTCTATACGTGTATTTTCCCCATACGTGCATTTTTTCCATAAGGAGGCCAAATCTAGTGGGATTCTAATTGGTGTGCCAGAATGCCCATACGTGTATTTTATCCATAAGGAGGCCAAATCTAATTAGATTCTAATTGGTGTGCCAGAATGCCCATACGTGTATTTTATCCATAAGGAGGCCAAATCTAATTAGATTCCAATTGGTGTGCCAGAATGCCCATACGTGTATTTTATCAATAAGGAGGCAAAATCTAATTAGATTCTAATTGGTGTGCCAGAATGCCCACAAATATACTACTGCGCTAGCATAATTTAGTATAAATGCGAGTGTTTTTCAGAATTTTTTTTAAACAAAGCTTAGAACAATCAATAACATTCTTTCTATTTTCAGCCTAATCTAATAAAAATACATACTAAAATAAATAAATATAAAATAAATTTTAAATAAAACTAATTGATATACAGAAATATATATGATGTGTTTTTATTTATTATGAAGATTTTTTATCTTACTTTTTCAGATTTCATAACAATTAAAATGTTTATATGTATTTCTTTTACTTTTCAGATATAGGTTAATACCTGATCAGACCTGATACAATACCTGATACCATACCTGATACAATACCTGATCCAATACCTGATCCAAAACCTGATCGAACCTGATACCACTAATGACCAGGTATGGTATCAGGTATTGTATCAGGTATGGTATCAGGTATTGTATCAGGTCTGATCAGGTATTAGACCAGGTCTAATACAAAAACTCCAAAGCATCTATTACTTAATAGTGCTAACATAATTATAATTTTTTTAAAAAGATAAAATGAATTTGCGATACGTATATAACGATCATGTTATTAGAGATGACATTTAAAGAATTAGCAGATATATGTAGTCAATGCTGTAGAGAAAAATATGGGGTGATCTTGTTGTCAATAAGGATGACTTTATAAATAAATAAGTGGTGATATAGAAAAAGTTTTGATGAATTCATACAACTGTAAGATAGATTTGTTCAGGAATAGATACAAATCAGATAAAAGCAGATCACAACCGGATAAAAGCAGATCACAACCGGATAAGAATCAGTTCACAACCAGTTAAAAGCAGATACAATCAGTTCATAACCAGATAAAAGCAGATACAGAGCAGATAAAAAGCAGATACAAACCAGATAAAAGCAGATACAGAGCAGATACAAACCAGATACAGAGCAGATAAAAAGCAGATACAGAGCAGATACAAACCAGATAAAAGCAGATACAGAGCAGATACAAACCAGATAAAAAGCAGATATAGAGCAGATAAAAAGCTGTTCATGATCAGATAAAAGCTGTTCAGAACCAGCTAAAAGCTGATTATAACTAAAATTTGAGAATTAGCTTATGCATATAATAAAAAATAAATAAAAATGAGAAGATTAATATTACAATTGAATTTCTTAATAACATCTGTAAATAAAATCAAAAAACATATCTCTAAGAGATTTTCTGCTAAATGAACCTTTGGAAATCATACGATGTGAAAGAAAGCTAACATTGTATTGTATGTTACAAATTATGTTGGAACTGGAGAGCTGTTTTGTTTTTTACCTAAAATATACAACTATATCACTGATGATATCATTATGGATCTCTCATTACATAAGAAAAATTTCAGTTTGATTTTATTATAAGATTATTTTTGAAAGCAAACAAATGAACATAAATAACTTTTGATTTATTTATTGATATTAAAAAAGTAATAAAAGAACAATACTTTTTGTAAATATTTTCACTTATAATAAGATAATGAATCAAAATAGAAATGTAGTCATAGATGTACAGGGTTTCTGTATTAATAATAATTTATTCGCAAAGGAAGTCTGCGTTGTAGGAGTTGATTCAGAAATTAAAACTTTTCTCATTCTACCGCCTTTTAAATATTCAGAATTAACATATAAAGATAGGATTACAAATAAATGGTTGTACAATCATTTACATGGATTATATTGGAATGATGGAAATTCAACACTCAACGAATTTAGAGAATATATAATATCATATCTTAAAAAAGAATATTATCATATTATATATCAGTCTTTGTTTGACCGTCAGCAAAAACAGAAGCTTTTTTCGAAACAAATGTGTTATTTTTAAAATTCCAAAAACAAAATTCAATGCGTTAAAAATTAAAATTGCAAGTGCAGTGACTTAAAAATAAAAATAAACAATAAAACAACAATATTTTTACTACATAGTACAATAACAACATTATAAAGACAATATTCTGAAAAAAAAATATTGCATATTTTCGTGTAACAACAAAATACAAAGTGAAATAAATTCAAATTTTTAAACAAAAACAAAAAAGGGATTAGTAAATTCCTCAGTAAAAAAAAATATAAAAATTAAAAACAAGTAAAAAAAAAAACAATTCCAAAAACAAAATTCAATGCGCTAAAAATTAAAATTGCAAGTGCAGTGACTTCAAAAGAAAAATAAACAATAAAACAACAACATTTTACTACATAGTACAACAACAACATTATAAAGACAATATTCTGAAAAAAAAATATTGCATATTTTCGTGTAACAACAAAATACAAAGTGAAATAAATTCAAATTTTTAAACAAAAACAAACAAAGGGATTAGTAAATTCCTCAGTAAAAAAAAAAATATAAAAATTAAAAACAAGTAAAAAAAAAACAAAATATAGAGTAATTCATTGCCGCCAGCATGAGTGCTGGTGATCAAATAGCAAATGATGAAAGCAGTGAAAGCGAAAGTGATACAGCTTGGCAGAGTGTTCCAACTAAACGAAAGTTAAATGAGTCACCTAAATTATACGTGCAAAAGCGTGCTAATCTGACCGAACAACCAAGCACATCTTCAAACAAGTTTGCAGCCCTTGATTGTAATGAACCTGAAGAAGAAGAAGAACTGCCACCAATCTATATTCCTGATGTAGAAAATATAAGTAATATGATTAAAAACATAAGTTCTGTTATAACCATTCGTGATTTCCAATACAAGTCCTTAAAGAATAAGGAGGTTCGTTTAATGGTAAAAACAATTGATTCGTATAGGAAGATAGTGAGGTATTTTGATAGCTTAAATGTTAGTTACAACACATTTCAGTTAAAACAAGAAAGGGCATTTAAGGTTGTTATCAAAGGACTCCACCATTCTACACCTACAGAAGACATTAAGGCTGAATTATTGTTATTAGGGCACCAAGTTAGGTCCGTTACTAATGTTAAGAGTCGTATCACAAAAGAACCCCTAGCCATGTTTTTTGTAGACCTTGATCCGTGCGAAAATAATAAAACTATTTACGATGTAAAATCAATTAACAATGCTATTGTTAAAATCGAGCCACCAAGGAGAACAAATGACTTGGTCCAATGCCATCGCTGCCAACTTTTTGGCCATACGAAAAGCTATTGTAAAAGACCTTTTAGATGTGTTAAATGTGGAATGGACCATTCTACAACTGAATGTACGAAAAAACCTGACTCTCCCCCTCGCTGTTTGCACTGTCTTAGTAACCACACGGCTAATTACAAAGGCTGTCAAGTTTATCAAGATCTCATTTCAAGACGTACCAATAGAGAAAAAATACATTCAAACGACCACAGAAATAATAACTTTATATTTAATCAAACGCAATACCCCCAAATTAAGGGCTTTAATAATAGCCCGTCACAACAAACCAAATTCAATGTGTCATACTCAGATGCACTCAAATCATCAAACACAAACTTTAACACTCGCTTAGAAAAACTTGAAAATATGATGGAAAATTTAATGAACACGATGAACTTAATAATAACAAAATTATGCAAGTAAATCTAAGGCTAGCAGTATGGAATGCCAACGGTCTAATAAACCACAAAAACGAAGTCGAGGCATTTCTCATTAACAATTTTATTGATATTTTTTTGATCTCCGAATCTCATTTCACAGATAAATCTTATTTTAAAATTCAAAATTACTATACGATTGCTGCCAATCACCCAGATAATAGGGCACATGCAGGTGCTGTCATCTTAGTCAAATCAAATATAAATTATGAGGAACTAAATCCCATTATCAAACCTTACATTCAAGCTGCGGGAATAAAAATTTCGTGTAACAACAATACTTTTAGCATTTTTTCAATATACTCACCACCAAGGCACAGTATTAAATGCGAACAATATGAAAACTTTTTCAACAACATTGGAAATAAATTCATTGTTGGAGCAGATTTTAACGCCAAACATCCCTGGTGGGGATCACGGCTAGCTAATCCTAAAGGCAAAGAGCTTTACAAATGTATAATAAAAAATCACTACTCGCCATTGTCTACTGGCAGGCCAACATATTGGCCAACGGATGTTGCAAAAGTCCCAGATTTACTAGATTTTATTATAACTAACGGTATCCCCACTAGCTTGTTGGATATATTAGACTCCAATGACTTAAGTTCAGACCATAGCCCAATTATAGTCACCTACAGTACAATTTTTCAAACTAAAACAAAACAATTCAAACTTTCTAGTGCTAGAACAGATCCTTTTTATTTCAAAAGTATGGTTGAAGACAAACTGAATTTAAACATATCCCTAAAGTACGGTTACGAAATAGATGACGCCATTGAAAATTTAAATAACATCATACACGAAGCGGCTTACCTATCAACCCCGCAAAGTGACTATGTAACCGGTAATAATGTGAAAATCTCTTTTGAAATAAGAGAATCGATCAGAAATAAACGAAGATTACGAAGAATATATCAAAACAGCAGAAGTCCAACCGATAAAGCAAACTGGAATAGAGCGTCAAACTATTTAAAAAAACGACTAAAAGAATTAAAAAATTACTCTATCGGGAACTATTTACGATCTCTAGATGTTGCTGGGGAAAATGAACATAAACTGTGACACGCAACCAAATACCTAAAACGTCCTACTAACAGAAATACTCCCATTAAAACACAAACCGGTGAATGGTGTAGGTCGAACTTAAGTAAAGCAAATGAATTCAAAAGGAATCTGGAAGAAATATTCACAACATTTAATCTATGTACTTTTATGCAAGAGCAAGCAATCACTGATTTTCTTGATGTTCCTTGTCAAATGGATTGGCCTATTAACAGTATTTCTCCATCTGAAGTTAAAACAACAATAAAAAAATTAAATAACATGAAATCTCCAGGGTACGATTTGATTGACGGCAAGATTGCAAAACTGTTGCCAAAAAAGTGCCTTATTTTCATCACAACAATTTTCAATGCAATTTTGCGATTGAACTACTATCCTTCTCAGTGGAAATACGCTAAAATTATAATGATTCTTAAGCCAAATAAAAATGAAAATTCGGTTGATTCTTACAGACCAATTAGTTTATTGCCACTGTTCTCCAAAATATTTGAGCGACTACTTTTAAAAAGGTTACTTCCAATATTGGAAAAACAAAATATAATACCAGACCATCAATTTGGATTTAGGCATAGGCACGGAACTCCAGAGCAGTGTCACCGTCTAGTGCAACATATTACTAACGCATTGGAAAGAAAAATGTATTGCTCAGCTGTTTTTTTAGACGTCTCACAGGCTTTTGATAGAGTATGGCACTTCGGATTACTATACAAAGTAAAACAACTACTTCCTGCTCCTTATTACCTACTTTTCAAGTCGTACTTAAAAACAGATTCTTTTTTGTAAATGTGAAAGACGTCGATTCTTCGTTTGGTGCTATTCAATCTGGTATCCCACAAGGTAGCGTCCTAGGACCTTTACTGTACACCATTTTTACTTCTGACATGCCAACTGATGATAATTTAACCACAGCTACCTATACCCATTTGGCTACAAATGTGGAATATTAAAATAAATACCGAAAAATCACTTCACGTAACATTCACATTAAGAAAAGACGACTGTCCCGCGATTTATCTTAATGGTAGTCCTATACCGAAGTCCAAAAAAGTTAAGTACTTGGGTCTCCATTTAGATAGAAGACTTACGTGGAAAGATCATGTTAAAGCAAAGAGAGAACACTTAAATATTAAAACAAAAAAAAAATGTCTTGGTTGCTAGGAACAAAATCAGAACTTAGCTTGGAAACTAAAGTTTTATTGTATAAGACAATTTTAAAACCAGTCTGGACGTATGGTCTTCAACTTTGGGGAACTACTAGCAATTCAAATATTGAAATCCTTCAGAGGTATCAATCCAAAACACTTAGACTACTGTCTGGCGCTCCCTGGTACATTTCCAACAACTGCTTACATAGAGACTTAAATATATCGACAATTAAAGAAGAGATCAATAGGTTAAGCGATAGATATCTAAATAGGCTTAGCAATCACTGTAATATATTGGCTATAACCCTTCTAGATGAAAGTGATGAGTTGCGGAGACTAAAAAGATTTCATGTGTTAGATTTGCCTTTTAGAAGCTAGTCATAAGTACAAAGTACACTTATTTATAAGTATACATATATAAAGTTATTAATAGTATAAAAATATTTTAAAAAAACATCTTTTTGTATATATATGCTTAGTTTAATGGAACTTAGCAACTTAAGTGATTGTAAATTTTCAAAAAATTTGCTTAATATTTCTTGTAAAATAGATTGCAAATAATAATAAAAAAAAAAATATTATATATGTTAAAGGAATTGAAAACGTAAAATGGTTAAGTCAACTGCTTGGAGAAATGGAAATATATATATATAATTTAGATGACTTTAATTGTCCAAATATAAGAACGTGATATAAAAGTAATATTAACATCAATAACTGTAAATATCATAGAAATAGTTGTAAGGAAATGTGTGCTAAAAAAAGTGCAATTTTATATAGAAATTTTATTAATTTATATGTAAACAAAGAGAATATTGAAAACATTTAAAACTTTTGTTTAGTTATTTATGTATTCTGTTGCGAACTAGATCAACTGTATTAAAAAAAGGTCACATCAGGTGAATTAAAGGTTCTATTAGATGGATACAGTTGTCATATCGATAAGGAACACAAGAAATTATTCCTGAGAATGATTAAGGAATTAAGAATGTATAGTAATGATTCTTATCCTTTCATATATTTTCATAATTGAATTCATATATGTAATATTGAAAATATCAGTATACCAAATGTTAATATATGTGCATTTAATTTATATTATTACGAATATATGAATATTAACACAGAAACTTTTTAATTTATATATAAGACTTTTTAAACTATTAACCTATATCTGAAAAGTAAAAGAAATACATATAAACATTTTAATTGTTATGAAATCTGAAAAAGTAAGATAAAAAATCTTCCTAATAAATAAAAACACATCATATATATTTCTGTATATTAATTAGTTTTATTTAAAATTTATTTTATATTTATTTATTTTAGTATGTATTTTTATTAGATTAGGCTGAAAATAGAAAGAATGTTATTGATTGTTCTAAGCTTTGTTTAAAAAAATTTCTGAAAAACACTCGCATTTATACTAAATTATGCCAGCGCATGTCTTAAGGAAAAGCAATATTATAAAACCATGAAGAAAATATTTATTTTTCATAGTAAACAAATTTCTTTAAATTTACAACATTCGGTCATATAATTTTCACATCTGTATGCTGATAAACAGTTACATGTTGAATTCGTTTTTCTATTAGTTTAATTTTCTTTCAACAATCAAAACTGCAAAAAAATCAAAACAACAATCACAACTATTTACGTTATAAGAATTTTCTCGGTATCGCAAACATTTATTTTTTCGATAAATGAAAGCGACCAACAAGAAAGTTGGTAGAGGAGCAGACACTGATGAAAATGCCAACTCAAAATTTTTCAATAAAAAAAAGATGAACTGCAATAAAAAAAAGGTAGACAGCAAAGTAAAACAGAAAGGGCAAGTGTAATAAAAAAGAGATAGACCGGCACAGGTGTTTAACTTTGCTTAAGAATTTTCCATGTATCTCATACATTTATGTAATGCAAATGCATGTTGGTTTTGTAACCTCTTTTTAAATTTCTGATCCTTTTTCTTTGAAAAAAATAAGAAATATGTATGTGTAATGAAATTGTGTATCCTTATACACATACATATACGCACTGGGGTGTGAAATAGGTATAGATAACAAGCTAGACGGTAGAGAAGGACAGACAGAAAATGATCCAATGCAAACACACGCACACATGCGCAATATAATAAAATATTCTAACGAGCTCACTCAAACTGACCAATAGCGATATAAATGTGCACACATATGTACATACACGACATATGAATGCATTTAAAAATAGACAATGTTTCACTTTCTCGCACCCTTATTTTTCATTAAAAATAGACAGACAATAGAGGACACAGTCAAACATTTATGGTTTACTTTAAACATAAGAAAAAACACAAGCCCTAAGTTGATGCATCTTATCAAGTGCAATAAAAAGAAAATGCTAATGAATAGACAGAAAGGACAAGGGTAATAAAAATAGACCGAAATGCCCTTTTTTTATTGAAGAAAATTTCCAGCTTCCTGACAAACATTCAACAGAGTTGTTCAATATAGGTGACCGGGTAGGGGTGTTCGTACAGAAGTTTCAGGGGTGATATTCAATAGAGAAGCCTGACTGACTCTCCAATCAGGCATGTGATAACAAAAAAATTTTTACATATAAATTTTTTTTTGAAACCCCTTAATACACAATACAAATTTTATGAAATCTCCTAATACAAACAACCATCCAAGGATGGAAAACGTATTTTCATAATAAATACACTTAATTACCTAACAAAATATATTTTTAACGATCACGTTTCCCAGCCAGGCATGCACATTATTTTATATGAAAAACTTGATAGCGAACCGGTGTAAACACACTACTATTAACCTATATCTGAAAAGTAAAAAAATACATATAAACATTTTAATTGTTATGAAATCTGAAAAATTAAGATAAAAAATCTCCATAATAAATAAAAACACATCATATATATTTCTGTATATCAATTAGTTTTATTTAAAATATTTATTTTAGTATGTATTTTTTTTAGATTAGGCTGAAAATAGAAAGAATGCTATTGATTGTTCTAAGCTTTGTTTAAAAAAATTTCTGAAAAACACTCTCATTTATACTAAATTATGCTAGCGCATGTCTTAAGAAAAAGCAATATTATATAACGATGAAGAAAATATTTATTTTTCATAGTAAACAAATTTCTTTAAATTTACAACATTCGGTCATACATTTTTTACATCTGTATGGTGATAAACAGTTACATGTTGAATTCGTTTATTCAGCTGCATTGTGATAAGCAAAAACCATATACATTTTTCTATTAGTTTCATTTTCTTTCAACAATCAAAACTGCAAAAAATCAAAACAAAAATCACAACTATTTACGTTATAAGAATTTTCTCGGTATCGCAACATTTATTTTTTCGATAAATGAAAGCGACCAACAAGAAAGTTGGTAGAGGAGCAGAAATATGTGTAATGAAATTGTGTATCCTTATACACATAAATATACGCACTGGGGTGTGAAATAGGTAGAGAAACAAGCTAGACGGTAGAGAAGGACAGACAGAAAATGATCCAATGCAAACACACGCACACATGCGCAATATAATAAAATATTCTAACGAGCTCACTCAAACTGACCAATAGCGATATAAATGTGCACACATACATACACGACATATGAATGTATTTGAAAATAGAAAATGTTTCACTTTCTCGCACCCTTATTTTTCACTAAAAATAGTCATACGATAGAGGACACAGTCAAACATTTATGGTTTACTTTAAACAAAAGAAAAAACACAGGCCCTAAGTTGATGCGTCTTATTAAGATAATAAAAAAGAAAAACAGAAAGGACAAGTGTAATAAAAAGAGATAGATCCACACATGTGTTTTATTTAGTATTAGGGGGTTCATATTTAACTCGGTGAAATATGTTGTACCTATGAAGAAAATTTGCAGCTTCCGGGCAAATATTCAACAGAGTTGTTCAACATAGGTGCCCGGGTAGGGGTGTTCGTATAGAAGTTTCAAATTGATATTCAATAGCGAAGCCCTGACTGACATTCAAATCAGACATGTGCAAACAACAACAAAAATTTACATATAAATTTTTTTTTAAACCCAAATTTTATGAAACCTTATAATACAAACAGCCATCCAAGGATGGAAAACGCATTTTCATAGTAAATGCACTTAATCACCTAACAAAAAATATTTTAAACGATCACGTTTCCCAGCCAGGCATGCACATTTTATATGAAAAACGTGATAGCGAATTGGCACAAACATACTACTCGTACTTAATAGCAGCGAGGAAGATGATGATAATTAAATATATTTATTTATTCATTTTTATAAAATAAAATTTTAAAAATAAAAAAATGCTGATGGAAGTCCATTTGGAATGAGACCATTTCTAAGTCCAGCCCATCATTAAAACAATAAGAAAAATATTTATTAAAAAATTTTTAACATTATTTACTGGTATAAACCAGATACAGACCAGATACAAAACAGATTGAAATCAATAATAAATTGTTAAAAGATATTGTTCAGACAAGAAAAATATTAAAGGAAAAATATGGAAAACTTTATATAATATTTGCTTTTTATTTATAAATGATTTTGGCATAGGTAAGAATACAAAATGAATAAATAATAAACAAATTAATTAATAAATTAGTATATAAAATAATACAACAAAATTTAATTTTATATAACAAGTTTTTCTTATTTATTTTTTTTTATTTCACATTTAGAACTAATTAAATATCTATATTAAGGAGAATGCCAACATCCTCTTCCATAATTTCACTATAAATATCTAAATTTGTTGGTGTTGATACTGTTGAGGGATAGTTTATTTTGTAATTATAAGCATAAGTATCAACACCATTTTCACATATAAACCTCTTATCATCTAAATAACTTAATGTTAGTTTACTTATATGTTGGGTATATATTTGATGAACCTTAGATCTGAACACAGACATTGAATTATAATATAATTTTTCTCCAACAAACATTTTCTAAACTCATTAATTGATAGTTTGTTGGTTACACTATGTTTTACTCCTTTTATTTTTTTGATTTCTTTATCTACGTGATCTATTTTTATAGAATACATTTTAGACCGCAAACCAATGAACTACTTAATAACTTTGCCATTACAGTCATCTTTCATCATCCCTAATACTTTTTAATTCTTGAGTGGAAAATTGAATATATTTTCTTTCAGATATGCAGATGTATCAAAATGTGATTTGAAATCATTTCTAATATCTGCATATAGATCATCTGTTTTAACGATATAAAAGATTCAGTATTCATGTAATTCAAATTATTATTTATTTATTTATTTACATGATATTAACCTTATATAAATATAAGCCTAATATATAAAAAGGTTGGCTAGCACTAGCTACATGGGCTATCGGCTAATTATGTTTATTAAATTTTGATATTTAGTAAAGAGATATATTTGGAAATGATGGCAATATTTTCTGAGCTTGGTTCCTTGAGTAAGTTGAGACCGTTGCTGGAAAGGTATTTTGTTTGGAGTGTTCTCAGATTGGTGCAGGATGACAAAAGGTGCTCTACTGTATTTACAGATCCACAATATATGCAATTTTTGCTGAAGTTATTGTTCAATAGGTATTGATGTGTACGGGAAAACGTTCTGATGTCTTTTTTGTTGACATTGGTTGGATATATGGGGATTTTAAGATCTGGAATAATTTGGGAGTAGTGAGGGTGAGTGTAGTTCTTCATTTCTATAAATTTGTGTTTTTTTAGTTCGTTAGTGATTGAATTGAGTATGTCGAGCTTTTCTGTCAAGGAATCTTTGGTCATTGGCGCTGCACATGCTTGTTTTGCTGCTTCATCTGCATAATTGTTGCCTTGTATTCCCGCGTGGCCTGGTAACCAGAATACTTTGATTTTTTCTTTGTGATTAATTAATAAGTCTCTGATTTTTTTTACTGATTGCCAATTGTTATTACCCAGATTGTTTATCGCTGATATGACTGACAAGCTGTCGGAAAAAACAATGGTTTTTTTCTTGGACCTGCTTGCGATGATTATAGCTTGTAAAATGCCCGCAGCTTCCGCTGTGAAGATTGATGTGTGTTCTGCTAATATTTTTGAAGTTATATTCTTGCCATTTTGATCCACAACTGCGTATGATACATTGTATTTGTCCTTAGACGCGTCTGTATAGAGATACTCCCAATCGGGACTTTTAAAATTTGCTATTAATTAATGAAAAAGTTGTTTGTACGTATCGTTTGGTGTATTTTGTTTTTTATATGATGAAAGACTCATGTTGCAAAATTTTGAGTCGTATGTCCATATAGGATTATTGAAATTGAATTTGGAAAGTTTTTCCTTGAAATATATAATGTTATAGCTAATACATCTGTATATAGCTGATTCAATTCTCTCCCTTTTTTTGACATTAATACTTCAGAAGTGTCGGCATCTATAATTGAATTATGGTGTAAAAGAATCTTTGGTAGGAGTCTGTTTAAGTTCTCTGAAATCTTTTGTTCCAGGGACGGAAGGCCAGATTCTATTAGGAGTATTTTTATTGGAGTTGTTCTGTATGCGTATGTATTAGCTCTAAGGGTTTGATGGTAGATTGTCTTAATTTGTTTTAAATTAGTTTTAGCGGAACTGCCATAGAGAAATAGACCGTAATCAATTTTACTTAATATTAGTGTTTTTACGAGGTATTTTATTGTATCTATATGTACGAAACTTCTGGTAGCTAGATATCTTATCAGGTTTGCTTTAAGAGCAAGTGATTTTTTGAGGTTTGAGATATGTTTTTTCCATAGGTAATTTTTTTCAAATGTGACCCCAAGTATTTTTTTTTCGCTTACATAGGGTATGGTTGAGTTATTGATCTTGAGATTATTAGGGCTGCATTTGTGTTTCCTGCATATATGAAGAATATATGTTTTTTCTAGTGAGATTTTGGCCCCCGATGCTTTAGTCCATGTTTCAATATCTATGAGTACTTTTTCAAGTATATTGTTTGTTTTCGAGACGTGGTTGTTTTTACATAATATGTACAGGTCGTCGGCATATAGGCAATGGTCGACAGTCTTATGTTTTTTTATTATGTTGCTTATTTGATTAAATGCTATTTGAAAAAGCACAACAGATAAAGGTGAGCCTTGCGGTATACCATTATCAAGTGGGTAGTTGTTTGACAGTTCATTGTTCACTCTTACTTTAATTATTCTCCCAGTTAGAAAAGATTTTACATAATTGAAAATCTTGGGTCCAACACCCCAATTATTTAAACTGTCCAGTATAACGTGAACTCCTATGCGGTCGAATGCTTTTTCGAAGTCTATTGTTAAAATTGAAACGTGATTTCTGGAGGAGAGGGTTTTTGCAACGTAGCGATCAATATGAAGTAAGGCGTCTGTGCAACTTTGGTTCGATTTATATGCTGTTTGGTTAACAGCAATAAATTTTGTTTGTTTCTATGAGCCACGCTAAGCGATTGGCCACCATTCTTTCCATGAGTTTTGTTAGACATGATAAAAGTTTAATAGGTCGATACCCAGAAATGTCTGTTATATTTTTGTTTGGTTTTGGTATGGCCGAAATTATTGCTGTCTTCCAAGAGTGTGAAATAATCCCTGTGTCAAAAACGTTGTTGTATAACGTGAGAAGTGCTTTTTTGCTGATGTTGGTTAAATTTTTTATCATGTTGTAACATATTCTGTCTAGGCCAGGTGTTGTTCCTTTGACCTTCCTAATAGCCGTAAGCAGCTCGCACATTGTTAGCTGACCCTCGATTTTTGCAGTGTGTGCATTGTTTGTTCGGATGTTTGAATAAGATAACGCTGATCTTTTGGCTACAGTGAAATTTGGTGGAAAGTTTGTATCCAGAGAGTTTGCTGACCACTTCATGCCGAAGTAATTTGCATTTTTTTTTTGGTTCGTTGATGTGTCCGTTATTTGTTTTTATTACTGTAATAGGTACCGCCCTGTCCCGACTGGAAAACATATCAATTTTTTTCCAAAGAAGAGATAATGGGGAGTCTTTTCTTATGGTTTCAGTGAAATTTTTGAAGCTTATTGCCTTTGCTTTTTACATTCTAGTCTAAACTTGGCGTTTGATCTTTTATATGAAACAAGGTTATCATAATGGGGGTGTTTTTTGAAATTTTGCCATTTTTTCATTTTGTCAACTCGAAGCGTTGACAGAGCTTCGTTCCACCAAGGAACTGTTCGTTTTTGGGTGGGTGATGTTTGGGGTATGTGCAAATTTGCAGCAGTTCTTATGGCCTTCGTGATTATGGCATTGTCCTTGTTGCTGTTCCCTGAGAGGGTTTTACTTTGTAATATATTATCTACCTTTTGGCTGTAAAGATCCCAGTTAGCTTTTTTTAAATTGAATTTTCTCATTTTCGTTTTGTTGGAATTATTAGCTCCAAAAAGTAATGTTGTTTTTATTGGGAAGTGGTCACTATGGTGAAGGTCATCTAAAGTTTGACTCGAGATGATTGTTAGCAAAGAAGGTGAACATCCGATGATATCAACATGAGTGGGGTGTTATGTGTTGAAAGGTGAGTTGGTTTCCCATCATTAATTATGCATATATTATTTGTGTTTAAGGAATTTTCAACGATTATACCTCGTGTATTATTTTTTGCGAACCCCATAATACATTCCAGCTGTTAATGTCCCCGACTAGAATAATAGGAGTGTGTATATTTTTAAAAAGTTCGTTAAAATCGTTTAACGAAAAAGTTTGGATGGGAGGAATGTATACAGATATAATTGTAAAATTCATATTCAGTGTAATTTCTATTGAAATGTTGAGTAGCATTGATGCGTTAGTAATCCGATGGTGTGGAATGTGGTTGCGAATATATATACCGATACCACTTTTTGACGAGGTATTTGCAGGGTCATTTTCGACGTAACAGGAATAGTTTTTAGGGGAAATTGGCGTTAAGTTATACGGACAGTGGGTCTCTTGTAAAGAAATAAAGTGTGGGTCTTGTTCTTTCAAAATCAGTTTTAAGTCGATGTAGTTATTAAAAAATCCGTTTATGTTCCATTGTAAAATGTTGAAAGTATTTGCCATGATTTAATTATCGGTTAGTAATTTTCTGTTTACTTTGTTTGGGATATTCTTCCAATTAGTAATGTTATTGGGAGCCAACACCAGTCCGGGCGCCCGCTCCCACCGACGCCAACAGCAACCCACCATTGGACCCTTCACCATAGTATGGTCGAGAGCCCAACGACGATCTGACACCACCACCACCAACAACCGCAGGCACGCCGACCAGCCCATAGCCCCCAGGTTGAATTAAGTCTCCATTTCGTCTTCTCCATCAATTGTAAAACGTCTATTTGTGATTCTAGCGGGAATATCTGTGTTTAAATATTTGGTTGTTTCTTTAATATTTGTTTTTGAGTTGTTTGTTGATTTACTTGTAGTGTGTATTTCGTTTTGTTGTTTGTTTTGCTTCTCGTAAGTATTTTACTCGTAAATGTTTGGTTTTTGTTTGAGATTTCTTCTATTGTTGCATTTGCGGTGCTGGGTGTTGTGTTTGTTGCTGGCGTGAGGAATGTTGTAGTAGATAATGGATTTTTTGTTGTATGTGAAGTAGATTTTGAAATAGTATTCGGTTTTAAATTTATTGTTGTATTAATTGAGTTAGGGGTATTTTCGTTATTGGTCTATTGTGTGTTAATTCTTTTCTTTTTCTGTTCAATTGCTGTTTGTAGGTCTTCAGTAGGGACCTCGAAAGATTCTGCTGGTTGTACTTTAGTTGCTGCTTCTTTGTACGTACAATTGTTTATTGTTTTAATTTTCAGTACCTCTTGGCGTTGTTGTATTACGGGACATTTTTTATTGTTGGATCGGTGTGGATGTTTGCAATTTACACATTCTATTTTAGAGCATGGTGCAGGTTCGTGTATTGTTAGAGAACAGATCTCACAGGTTTCATTTCCATTGCAATATTTTTTGGTGTGGCCTAACTTGAAACAGTTTTTACACTGTATGGGGTTAGGTATAAAGGGGTCTACTTTGCAGTTAAGGAAGCCGATTTTTATTTCTTTTGGTAGACTGTAATTGTTAAAGTGTAAGATATGTAAAGGGGTGTTTGTTACTTTACTGTCGCTAAACTTTGTGATTTTTTTACAACCAACTACACCTTGATCTTTAAGACCATCTGTAATTTCTTGCTCGGAAAGTTCTTTTAAGGATGGTGCAAATACTACACCTTTATTTATGTTTAATGTAGGGTGTAGAAAACTTACAATAGGACCAATGCCCGTCAGTGTGTTTGCTTTTAGGAATTTGTTTGCTTGGTTTTCGTTCTTTGAAAGTATTAGTAGATTACCGTCTCTGGTAAAAACTGTTTTTTGTGTGGGCTCGCTGGATATGCCATCGAGTGCTTTAGAAAGTAGAAAGATGTTACAGTTTTGAAGCGGTTTATCGACTATTTTGCTTTTTACAACAATATATTTTGGACATTGTTGGTTTTTGGTGGTTACAGCATTTTGTTTTTGTAAAAAGTTTGGAAAATCAAAGGTATTATTAATGTTGTAACTAGTTTTGTTTTTCTTCCGTTTTGGCGATGGATGAGGATCCAGGATTTGGAAGTAGTTTCCTCCTGAGGAGGATGCCATTGATAGAATTCAAATGAGGACTGTAATTTAATAATAAACTCCCGTATAAAAAGAATTTTTTTTTTTTTTTTAATTTAAGAAAGAGAAGAGAAAAAGAGCGCGTGAATAGAGAACAAGATTATGTACACACTCCGGGTTTATAAAGCACGTCTGTATACAACGAGAACTTTGCGTAAACTGAATTCAAATTAATATTTTCACAATATTTGGGTTTCATGTAATCGTAATGAAAATTATACATTTTCCATTTCGATACTTCTTAAACAGAAACCCCAATGTAAATGGGTTTATTATATTCAGTTCGCACTCTACTCATTTGAATGACAACCATTTCATCATGAATCTTGAGGGAACTATCAAAGTTAGGTTTAGCAATAAGAGCTCTAGCTCCTAATCGCTTGCCCCTACTTTCCCATTTACATACTATTTTAATGTCTTTCCTTTTATCAACATTTTCCATAGTCTTACCATATATAGCATTGTTTAATAATTTAAAAAAAGTTTTGTTCAAATGTGTTCTTAGCTAATATTCTGCGATAATTATTTATATCAATATATTTTTTCAACCAATTAGAATGATTAAATTCAAGAATTCTATGAATTTTTTTTAATATCAATCAATCCTGAATGTATTGTTGAAGATTTTGATAATGTATTACATAATTGGTTTTGTTGTTTAAGTCTGTTATTAATTTTCGCTGTTTCATACTTTCAATTTTCTTGTTTACTGCACAAAATGGTAGGTCGCTATGATAGTCGTGTAATGTGATTGGATATTCTAAATCTACTTCTAATATGTAACCAAATTCTGAATCTTCTTTTACATCATATACATTAATATTTTCAGAGTTTTCAAGCGATTTAAAATTTTTAAAGAGAAGGTATTGTGACATTGCGTAACCTATAAATTATTCACATCTAAATACATTAGATAATTCGATTCTTTTATAGAATCATAATCACTAACGTATTTGTTATTGGCTATCGAATGTCGCTTACAGCATTGAACAATAAAAGGAATTATATTTATATTTTTTTTAAGAGAAGGAAGTAACACTCAGGCAATTAGTATGCCTACTAACCCGTAGGTGTGTTACCTTCTTTGGGAAAGGTATAGTGAGAGAGGACAGATGGTGAAAGAGAGAAAGCTTAATTTTATATCTCTGATATTGCGCGCTATGTTAATTTTTAGATCAGTATTGTAGCACCTCTGATGTCAAGTAGGCGCATTAAATGTGTTTTAAGCTGTTGTAGCGATTTTATTAATTATTTTACTTCGCCGGCGATTTTGCTACGATACCGACGACGGAGAGCGCTGTGATGTCCGTTAGTATACACCAGTATCAATTACTGGCAGTACTGTTCGGTGACCAGCTTGCTATGTCTTCATCACTTAAACACTCCGACAACAACAAATACAATGGCATACTAATGCACATCTGAAAAATGCTGGAGAATATGACTTGTCTGAAGCTGGGCTCGAACCAACGTTCTTAGACATTATTTGCTTTGTAGTCAACGCGCTAACTACTTCAGCCAACAGCACCTTCAATTGATGAAAGTTCTCTAAAAAAAACAAATGAGAATCATATGCCGAAAGATTATGAAAAAATATAGGGATAAAGTTCGCCATTTGATATTCTAAATTACAGTTGTTATGCGCGAGACCCCTATATTTGCCTGTTAAATGACAATGATCGGCTACTCAATCTTCAACAGATAACCTTTTTTTACAAATGTGACAAACTGTGTCCTCATTTTATCTTATCTGTTGAAGCGGTGTTAAGGAGTTCATTGGTTTAACTATACTTAAATAATTATTATAAATATCTAAACTATCTTCAACTAAGTTTCTAAAAAAATGTTTTGGTGAGTTATCACCACTATATATTCTAAATATGTATATCTAAACTAAATTAAAAGAACATTTAATATAATAACTATAAGCAAATGGAACATGCCTTTGTATAGATTTTAATTATTTTAATTTTAAATATTAGTTGACTCTAAAATACATTCAAAATCAGCGTTCGTGGCACATCCATTTGCTTCTTAAAATTCTTTAAACTTACTAAATTGTTATCTATGGTGGGCATTCTATTCTAACTTTATTGCAGTTTTCCATGTGGGTTTTTAATGAAGTCTCACTGTGAAAATGAATTAAGCAGCAATTACATATACATATGTATAGATCTCCTGGGTTTTGTAACTTGACTTTTTATCAATCTATAATTAAAAGAAAAATCATTTTGATATAGTATTAATTTTCAACAATATAAATATAATTAACATAGCTTGAAATATTTTTAATCCAGACGTAGTGGAATCTTTTATCATCTTCTAAGTGTAGTAATTTTACGTGCTTGGCTTTTTCCTGTGTGCTGAAATAGTTGGGGCCGACAATTATATCATTTTCCAGGCCAAAGTAATTTAGACTTATTTCCGGGTTGTTAGCTTCAAAGGTTTTAATTTTGTTGACAGCGAGAGGGAAATTTAAATTTTAAAAATTTAAAACAGTTCTATTTTCTAATGTAATAAATTCTTCTTCTATGTTTGGGACTTTATAGGATGTACATCTTGCTGGATGATGTACTCTATAATCAACTGGATATAATGACGATATTATGGCCCACTTGAAGCAAAACTCATCATTATTTTGTACATTTATGCGCGCGAATTTTCGCTGTATTGTTGGTGATAAAGGAATGTACTATGATCCTTTGATGCTTTTGTATTGATTTATGTTAATTTCAAGGCGTGATATTTCAATCAGTGTCCATCCGCTATCACGCTCTTGGAATTCACTCATCTTTTTAACAACAATATCACACTGGTCACTATAACTTTGCTGAATATCATCGGTTATTGAAGATATATTCAAGATACCAAATTTTGTTTGATGAGATTTTATATCTACAGTACATGAGTCTTCTTCTTCCTTTATCAACACGTATTGACAAAGCAGTTCAATGTTATATTTTATTGCTGAATATTTTTTAATTATATTTTTTAGCAATTCAAAAAGTTTTCAGGCATTTTATTTGTATTATTATTAGTATTTTCAATCATATATGTATGTAACAATACGATTTTTAAATACGGACTTGATGCATTTTACGTCGCCATCAGATTTTCTTGCACAATTAGTTTTATGATTATTTGTTCTTACATGGTAAAACCAATTTGTTTTGGAAATATGCTCTTCACAATCCTTGCAATAAACTTTGGTTTCACCTTCTCTTTTTGAATGTTCTATTAAGTGCGAGTAAAGTTCCGCACGGTCTGAAAATTTTATATTACATTTTACACATTTAAATGAAGTGGATGGTCCTTCACGTTGTAATCTAGCGTGTCTTCTTAATATTGAATTTAACTTGTAGACTTTTTGGCAAAATTCACAAATAAAGTTAGCCATTTTCCGGGTTCGGATGTAGTAGGTATGAACTGTTTAAATATCTAAACAATATTAAATTTTCATGTGTATTAATAATAAAGTACACACATTTTTCTTAAAGTTATTTACGCACACTAACAACAATGAAGATTTATTTTAAACAATTTTTATTTAAACACATTTTAGCTTATTAAATTGATAGGAACCGATATACTTTTCTGATAAGTATGATTAAAAGCTAAACTACTCATCATATTTATAGGCACTTATGAGAATCGCGTAATAGTCAACTAATCAGGACTGTACCATACACACTGCCACGTACACACACGCTCGTACATACATACACACGCACATACACACACTCCATCACACACACATACACATTTCAAACAAATATTCAGAGATGTAAAACATATTTTTATGTGATATGTTCTATAATTGAAGTTTCTTTCATACTATTTCATAATATTGTGAAATTCAAATTCCCTTGTCAAGAAATAAACAAATAATATCAAGATTATGTATGATTTAATATGATCAGGAATATTTTGAATCCAACTGTATACCTGTGAAATTAAATTTTTTTTGTTAACATAAACAAAAAAATTATCGAGTACTAAGTTGCCGAAGTCAGCATAATTATGAAAACATAAAGAAATATCAAAAACATACATAAAACCAAACTCATATATACACACACATACATATAAAAGAACAAAAATCAAATTTCACAAACATAATTAATACAACGATACTAAAGGGATCACAACATACACACACACTTTTGTTTGGTGAGGATTTTTTAGGTAGTCTATATACATGCATTTCATTGGTGCTAATGCCAAATCATCAGTAGACCTTAAACCATAGTTTTGAAATGTTTCAAACCTCTTATCTTATACACAAACTTTTAAAAAACCAATGTACAAATTATAAATGTATCTGATCAAAGTAGAGCTAGTAGAATTCCGCTTTTTTAAAAAAATATTGGAATCAAGTTTCTTCAAAAATATCAAGTGTTGCCAAATAATTTTCGTTAGCTTTGTACATATTATCGGAATTAAAAAGTTTGAGAGTTTCAGATGTTATATTAATGTTGTGACACGTATTATTTAATGATTACTTCACCCTTAAAATACTTTCAACAGTTGAGATGTTTATTCTATTTCTTAATTTATTTTTTACAACGCTAAACATTGAGAAGGCCCTTTCAACTGATGCATTTGAATAAGAAAGTGCCAATAATTTACTAATTCTATGAAACCTTGGATTGTCACCAGCATCCATTTTTTGTCCAACTTCATACCAAAAACTTTCTAAAGATAATGAATTGTTCCACGATATAAAATGCAAATTGTTCAACTCGGTAACAGTTTCATCGATATTTTCACAAATGGCCTTGAAATGCACTACACTGAAAAACACTCGCATTTATACTAAATTATGCTAGCGCATGTCTTAAGGAAAAGCAATATTATAAAACCATGAAGAAAATATTTATTTTTCATAGTAAACAAATTTCTTTAAATTTACAACATTCGGTCATAAAATTTTCACATCTGTATGCTGATAAACAGTTACATGTTGAATTCGTTTTTCTATTAGTTTCATTTTCTTTCAACAATCAAAACTGCAAAAAAATCAAAACAACAATCACAACTATTTACGTTATAAGAATTTTCTCGGTATCGCAAACATTTATTTTTTCGATAAATGAAAGCGACCAACAAGAAAGTTGGTAGAGGAGCAGACACTGATGAAAATGCCAACTCAAAATTTTTCAATAAAAAAAAGATGAACTGCAATAAAAAAAAGGTAGACAGCAAAGAAAAACAGAAAGGACAAGTGTAATAAAAAAGAGATAGACCGGCACAGGTGTTTAACTTTGCTTAAGAATTTTCCATGTATCTCATACATTTATGTAATGCAAATGCATGTTGGTTTTGTAACCTCTTTTCAAATTTCTGATCCTTTTTCTTTGAAAAAAATAAGAAATATGTATGTGTAATGAAATTGTGTATCCTTATACACATAAATATACGCACTGGGGTGTGAAATAGGTATAGATAACAAGCTAGACGGTAGAGAAGGACATACAGAAAATGATCCAATGCAAACACACGCACACATGCGCAATATAATAAAATATTCTAACGAGCTCACTCAAACTGACCAATAGCGATATAAATGTGCACACATATGTACATACACGACATATGAATGCATTTAAAAATAGACAATGTTTCACTTTCTCGCACCCTTATTTTTCATTAAAAATAGACAGACAATAGAGGACACAGTCAAACATTTATGGTTTACTTTAAACATAAGAAAAAACACAAGCCCTAAGTTGATGCATCTTATCAAGTGCAATAAAAAGAAAATGCTAATGAATAGACAGAAAGGACAAGGGTAATAAAAATAGACAGAAATGCCCTTTTTTTATTAGTTTAGTTTTCTTTCAGCAATCAAAACTGAAAAAAATTAGTAGGAAGGTTCATATTTAACTCGGTGAAATATTTTGTACCTATGAAGAAAATTTCCAGCTTCCTGACAAACATTCAACAGAGTTGTTCAATATAGGTGTCCGGGTAGGGGTGTTCGTACAGAAGTTTCAGGGGTGATATTCAATAGAGAAGCCTGACTGACTCTCCAATCAGGCATGTGAAAACAAAAAAAATTTTTACATATAAATTTTTTTTTTTGAAACCCCTTAATACACAATACAAATTTTATGAAATTTCCTAATACAAACAACCATCCAAGGATGGAAAACGCATTTTCATAATAAATACACTTAATTACCTAACAAAATATATTTTTAACGATCACGTTTCCCAGCCAGGCATGCACATTATTTTATATGAAAAACTTGATAGCGAACCGGTGTAAACACACTACTATTAACCTATATCTGAAAAGTAAAAAAATACATATAAACATTTTAATTGTTATGAAATCTGAAAAATTAAGATAAAAAATCTCCATAATAAATAAAAACACATCATATATATTTCTGTATATCAATTAGTTTTATTTAAAATATTTATTTTAGTATGTATTTTTTTTAGATTAGGCTGAAAATAGAAAGAATGCTATTGATTGTTCTAAGCTTTGTTTAAAAAAATTTCTGAAAAACACTCTCATTTATACTAAATTATGCTAGCGCATGTCTTAAGAAAAAGCAATATTATATAACGATGAAGAAAATATTTATTTTTCATAGTAAACAAATTTCTTTAAATTTACAACATTCGGTCATACATTTTTTACATCTGTATGGTGATAAACAGTTACATGTTGAATTCGTTTATTCAGCAAAAACCATATACATTTTTCTATTAGTTTCATTTTCTTTCAACAATCAAAACTGCAAAAAATCAAAACAAAAATCACAACTATTTACGTTATAAGAATTTTCTCGGTATCGCAACATTTATTTTTTCGATAAATGAAAGCGACCAACAAGAAAGTTGGTAGAGGAGCAGAAATATGTGTAATGAAATTGTGTATCCTTATACACATAAATATACGCACTGGGGTGTGAAATAGGTAGAGAAACAAGCTAGACGGTAGAGAAGGACAGACAGAAAATGATCCAATGCAAACAAACGCACACATGCGCAATATAATAAAATATTCTAACGAGCTCACTCAAACTGACCAATAGCGATATAAATGTGCACACATACATACACGACATATGAATGTATTTGAAAATAGAAAATGTTTCACTTTCTCGCACCCTTATTTTTCACTAAAAATAGTCATACGATAGAGGACACAGTCAAACATTTATGGTTTACTTTAAACAAAAGAAAAAACACAGGCCCTAAGTTGATGCATCTTATTAAGATAATAAAAAAGAAAAACAGAAAGGACAAGTGTAATAAAAAGAGATAGATCCACACATGTGTTTTATTTAGTATTAGGGGGTTCATATTTAACTCGGTGAAATATGTTGTACCTATGAAGAAAATTTGCAGCTTCCGGGCAAATATTCAACAGAGTTGTTCAACATAGGTGCCCGGGTAGGGGTGTTCGTATAGAAGTTTCAAATTGATATTCAATAGCGAAGCCCTGACTGACATTCAAATCAGACATGTGCAAACAACAATAAAAATTTACATATAAATTTTTTTTTAAACCCAAATTTTATGAAACCTCATAATACAAACAGCCATCCAAGGATGGAAAACGCATTTTCATAGTAAATGCACTTAATCACCTAACAAAAAATATTTTAAACGATCACGTTTCCCAGCCAGGCATGCACATTTTATATGAAAAACGTGATAGCGAATTGGCACAAGCATACTACTCGTACTTAATAGCAGCGAGGAAGATGATGATAATTAAATATATTTATTTATTCATTTTTATAAAATAAAATTTTAAAAATAAAAAAATGCTGATGGAAGTCCATTTGGAATGAGACCATTTCTAAGTCCAGCCCATTCATTAGAACAATAAGAAAAATATTTATTAAAAAATTTTTAACATTATTTACTGGTATAAACCAGATACAGACCAGATACAAAACAGATTGAAATCAATAATAAATTGTTAAAAGATATTGTTCAGACAAGAAAAATATTAAAGGAAAAATATGGAAAACTTTATATAATATTTGCTTTTTATTTATAAATGATTTTGGCATAGGTAAGAATACAAAATGAATAAATAATAAACAAATTAATTAATAAATTAGTATATAAAATAATACAACAAAATTTAACGTGATCTATTTTTATAGAATACATTTTAGACCGCAAACCAATGAACTACTTAATAACTTTGCCATTACAGTCATCTTTCATCATCCCTAATACTTTTTAATTCTTGAGTGGAAAATTGAATATATTTTCTTTCGGATATGCAGATGTATCAAAATGTGATTTGAAATCATTTCTAATATCTGCATATAGATCATCTGTTTTAACGATATAAAAGATTCAGTATTCATGTAATTCAAATTATTATTTATTTATTTATTTACATGATATTAACCTTATATAAATATAAGCCTAATATATAAAAAGGTTGGCTAGCACTAGCTACATGGGCTATCGGCTAATTATGTTTATTAAATTTTGATATTTAGTAAAGAGATATATTTGGAAATGATGGCAATATTTTCTGAGCTTGGTTCCTTGAGTAAGTTGAGACCGTTGCTGGAAAGGTATTTTGTTTGGAGTGTTCTCAGATTGGTGCAGGATGACAAAACGTGCTCTACTGTATTTACAGATCCACAATATATGCAATTTTTGCTGAAGTTATTGTTCAATAGGTATTGATGTGTGCTGATAGTGTGCCCCAGTCGTAAACGGGAAAACGTGCTGATGTCTTTTTTGTTGACATTGGTTGGATATTGGGGATTTTAAGATCTGGATTAATTTGGGAGTAGTGAGGGTGAGTGTAGTTCTTCATTTCTATAAATTTGTGTTTTTTTAGTTCGTTAGTGATTGAATTGAGTATGTCGAGCTTTTCTGTCAAGGAATCTTTGGTCATTAGCGCTGCACATGCTTGTTTTGCTGCTTCATCTGCATAATTGTTGCCTTGTATTCCCGCGTGGCCTGGTATCCAGAATACTTTGATTTTTTCTTTGTGATTAATTAATAAGTCTCTGATTTTTTTTACTGATTGCCAATTGTTATTACCCAGATTGTTTATCGCTGATATGACTGACAAGCTGTCGGAAAAAACAATGGTTTTTTTCTTGGACCTGCTTGCGATGATTATAGCTTGTAAAATGCCCGCAGCTTCCGCTGTGAAGATTGATGTGTGTTCTGCTAATATTTTTGAAGTTATATTCTTGCCATTTTGATCCACAACTGCGTATGATACATTGTATTTGTCCTTAGACGCGTCTGTATAGAGATACTCCCAATCGGGACTTTTAAAATTTGCTATTAATTAATGAAAAAGTTGTTTGTACGTATCGTTTGGTGTATTTTGTTTTTTATATGATGAAAGACTCATGTTGCAAAATTTTGAGTCGTATGTCCATATAGGATTTTTGAAATTGAATTTGGAAAGTTTTTCCTTGAAATATATAATGTTATAGCTAATACATCTGTATATAGCTGATTCAATTCTCTCCCTTTTTTTGACATTAATACTTCAGAAGTGTCGGCATCTATAATTGAATTATGGTGTAAAAGAATCTTTGGTAGGAGTCTGTTTAAGTTCTCTGAAATCTTTTGTTCCAGGGACGGAAGGCCAGATTCTATTAGGAGTATTTTTATTGGAGTTGTTCTGTATGCGTATGTATTAGCTCTAAGAGTTTGATGGTAGATTGTCTTAATTTGTTTTAAATTAGTTTTAGCGGAACTGCCATAGAGAAATAGACCGTAATCAATTTTACTTAATATTAGTGTTTTTACGAGGTATTTTATTGTATCTATATGTACGAAACTTCTGGTAGCTAGATATCTTATCAGGTTTGCTTTAAGAGCAAGTGATTTCTTGAGGTTTGAGATATGTTTTTTCCATAGGTAATTTTTTTCAAATGTGACCCCAAGTATTTTTTTTTTGCTTACATAGGGTATGGTTGAGTTATTGATCTTGAGATTATTAGGGCTGCATTTGTGTTTCCTGCATATATGAAGAATATATGTTTTTTCTAGTGAGATTTTGGCCCCCGATGCTTTAGTCCATGTTTCAATATCTATGAGTACTTTTTCAAGTATATTGTTTGTTTTCGAGACGTGGTTGTTTTTACATAATATGTACAGGTCGTCGGCATATAGGCAATGGTCGACAGTCTTATGTTTTTTTATTATGTTGCTTATTTGATTAAATGCTATTTGAAAAAGCACAACAGATAAAGGTGAGCCTTGCGGTATACCATTATCAAGTGGGTAGTTGTTTGACAGTTCATTGTTCACTCTTACTTTAATTATTCTCCCAGTTAGAAAAGATTTTACATAATTGAAAATCTTGGGTCCAACACCCCAATTATTTAAACTGTCCAGTATAACGTGAACTCCTATGCGGTCGAATGCTTTTTCGAAGTCTATTGTTAAAATTGAAACGTGATTTCTGTAGGAGAGGGTTTTTGCAACGTAGCGATCAATATGAAGTAAGGCGTCTGTGCAACTTTGGTTCGATTTATATGCTGTTTGGTTAACAGCAATAAATTTTTTTTGTTTCTATGAGCCACGCTAAGCGATTGGCCACCATTCTTTCCATGAGTTTTGTTAGACATGATAAAAGTGAAATAGGTCGATACCCAGAAATGTCTGTTATATTTTTGTTTGGTTTTGGTATGGCCGAAATTATTGCTGTCTTCCAAGAGTGTGAAATAATCCGTGTCAAAAACGTTGTTGTATAACGTGAGAAGTGCTTTTTTGCTGATGTTGGTTAAATTGTTTATCATGTTGTAACATATTCTGTCTAGGCCAGGTGTTGTTCCTTTGACCTTCGTAATAGCCGTAAGCAGCTCGATTTTTGCAGTGTGTGCATTGTTTGTTCGGATGTTTGAATAAGATAACGCTGATCTTTTGGCTACAGTGAAATTTGGTGGAAAGTTTGTATCCAGAGAGTTTGCTGACCACTTCATGCCGAAGTAATTTGCAATTTTTTTTGGTTCGTTGATGTGTCCGTTATTCGTTTTTATTACTGTAATAGGTACCGCCCTGTCCCGACTGGAAAACATATCAATTTTTTTCCAAAGAAGAGATAATGGGGAGTCTTTTCTTATGGTTTCAGTGAAATTTTTGAAGCTTATTGCCTTTGCTTTTTTACATTCTAGTCTAAACTTGGCGTTTGATCTTTTATATGAAACAAGGTTATCATAATGGGGGTGTTTTTTGAAATTTTGCCATTTTTTCATTTTGTCAACTCGAAGCGTTGACAGAGCTTCGTTCCACCAAGGAACTGTTCGTTTTTGGGTGGGTGATGTTTGGGGTATGTGCAAATTTGCAGCAGTTCTTATGGCCTTCGTGATTATGGCATTGTCCTTGTTGCTGTTCCCTGAGAGGGTTTTACTTTGTAATATATTATCTACCTTTTGGCTGTAAAGATCCCAGTTAGCTTTTTTAATTGAATTTTCTCATTTTCGTTTGGTTGGAATTATTAGCTCCAAAAAGTAATGTTGTTTTTATTGGGAAGTGGTCACTATGGTGAAGGTCATCTAAAGTTTGACTCGAGATGATTGTTAGCAAAGAAGGTGAACATCCGATGATATCAACATGAGTGGGGTGTTATGTGTGGAAAGGTGAGTTGGTTTCCCATCATTAATTATGCATATATTATTTGTGTTTAAGGAATTTTCAACGATTATACCTCGTGTATTATTTTTTGCGAACCCCATAATACATTCCAGCTGTTAATGTCCCCGACTAGAATAATAGGAGTGTGTATATTTTTAAAAAGTTCGTTAAAATCGATTAACGAAAAAGTTTGGATGGGAGGAATGTATACAGATATAATTGTAAAATTCATATTCAGTATAATTTCTATTGAAATGTTGAGTAGCATTGATGCGTTAGTAATCCGATGGTGTGGAATGTGGTTGCGAATATATATACCGATACCACTTTTTGACGAGGTATTTGCAGGGTCATTTTCGACGTAACAGGAATAGGTTTTAGGGGAAATTGGCGTTAAGTTATACGGACAGTGGGTCTCTTGTAAAGAAATAAAGTGTGGGTCTTGTTCTTTCAAAATCAGTTGGAAGTCGATGTAGTTATTAAAAAATCCGTTTATGTTCCATTGTAAAATGTTGAAAGTATTTGCCATGATTTAATTATCGGTTAGTAATTTTCTGTTTACTTTGTTTGGGATATTCTTCCAATTAGTAATGTTATTGGGAGCCAACACCAGTCCGGGCGCCCGCGCCCACCGACGCCAACAGCAACCCACCATTGGACCCTTCACCATAGTATGGTCGAGAGCCCAACGACGATCTGACACCACCACCACCAACAACCGCAGGCACGCCGACCAGCCCATAGCCCCCAGGTTGAATTAAGTCTCCATTTCGTCTTCTCCATCAATTGTAAAACGTCTATTTGTGATTCTAGCGGGAATATCTGTGTTTAAATATTTGGTTGTTTCTTTAATATTTGTTTTTGAGTTGTTTGTTGATTTACTTGTAGTGTGTATTTCGTTTTGTTGTTTGCTGTTTGTTTTGCTTCTCGTAAGTATTTTACTCGTAAATGTTTGGTTTTTGTTTGAGATTTCTTCTATTGTTGCATTTGCGGTGCTGGGTGTTGTGTTTGTTGTTGGCGTGAGGTATGTTGTAGTAGATAATGGATTTTTTGTTGTATGTGAAGTAGATTTTGAAATAGTATTCGGTTTTAAATTTATTGTTGTATTAATTGAGTTAGGGGTATTTTCGTTATTGGTCTATTGTGTGTTAATTCTTTTCTTTTTCTGTTCAATTGCTGTTTGTAGGTCTTCAGTAGGGACCTCGAAAGATTCTGCTGGTTGTACTTTAGTTGCTGCTTCTTTGTACGTACAATTGTTTATTGTTTTAATTTTCAGTATCTCTTGGCGTTGTTGTATTACGGGACATTTTTTATTGTTGGATCGGTGTGGATGTTTGCAATTTACACATTCTATTTTAGAGCATGGTGTAGGTTCGTGTATTGTTAGAGAACAGATCTCACAGGTTTCATTTCCATTGCAATATTTTTTGGTGTGGCCTAACTTGAAACAGTTTTTACACTGTATGGGGTTAGGTATAAAGGGGTCTATTTTGCAGTTAAGGAAGCCGATTTTTATTTCTTTTGGTAGACTGTAATTGTTAAAGTGTAAGATATGTAAAGGGGTGTTTGTTACTTTACTGTCGCTAAACTTTGTGATTTTTTTACAACCAACTACACCTTGATCTTTAAGACCATCTGTAATTTCTTGCTCGGAAAGTTCTTTTAAGGATGGTGCAAATACTACACCTTTATTTATGTTTAATGTAGGGTGTAGAAAACTTACAATAGGACCAATGCCCGTCAGTGTGTTTGCTTTTAGGAATTTGTTTGCTTGGTTTTCGTTCTTTGAAAGTATTAGTAGATTACCGTCTCTGGTAAAAACTGTTTTTTGTGTGGGCTCGCTGGATATGCCATCGAGTGCTTTAGAAAGTAGAAAGATGTTACAGTTTTGAAGCGGTTTATCGACTATTTTGCTTTTTACAACAATATATTTTGGACATTGTTGGTTTTTGGTGGTTACAGCATTTTGTTTTTGTAAAAAGTTTGGAAAATCAAAGGTATTATTAATGTTGTAACTAGTTTTGTTTTTCTTCCGTTTTGGCGATGGATGAGGATCCAGGATTTGGAAGTAGTTTCCTCCTGAGGAGGATGCCATTGATAGAATTCAAATGAGGACTGTAATTTAATAATAAACTCCCGTATAAAAAGAAAAAATTTTTTTTTTTTAATTTAAGAAAGAGAAGAGAAAAAGAGCGCGTGAATAGAGAACAAGATTATGTACACACTCCGGGTTTATAAAGCACGTCTGTATACAACGAGAACTTTGCGTAAACTGAATTCAAATTAATATTTTCACAATATTTGGGTTTCATGTAATCGTAATGAAAATTATACATTTTCCATTTCGATACTTCTTAAACAGAAACCCCAATGTAAATGGGTTTATTATATTCAGTTCGCACTCTACTCATTTGAATGACAACCATTTCATCATGAATCTTGAGGGAACTATGAAAGTTAGGTTTAGCAATAAGAGCTCTAGCTCCTAATCGCTTGCCCCTACTTTCCCATTTACATACTATTTTAATGTCTTTCCTTTTATCAACATTTTCCATAGTCTTACCATATATAGCATTGTTTAATAATTTAAAAAAAAGTTTTGTTCAAATGTGTTCTTAGCTAATATTCTGCGATAATTATTTATATCAATATATTTTTTCAACCAATTAGAATGATTAAATTCAAGAATTCTATGAATTTTTTTAATATCAATCAATCCTGAATGCATTGTTGAAGATTTTGATAATGTATTACATAATTGGTTTTGTTGTTTAAGTCTGTTATTAATTTTCGCTGTTTCATACTTTCAGTTTTCTTGTTTACTACACAAAATGGTAGGTCGCTATGATAGTCGTGTAATGTGATTGGATATTCTAAATCTACTTCTAATATGTAACCAAATTCTGAATCTTCTTTTACATCATATACATTAATATTTTCAGAGTTTTCAAGCCATTTAAAATTTTTAAAGAGAAGGTATTGTGACAATGCGTAACCTATAAATTATTCACATCTAAATACATTAGATAATTCGATTCTTTTATAGAATCATAATCACTAACGTATTTGTTATTGGCTATCGAATGTCGCTTACAGCATTGAACAATAAAAGGAATTATATTTATATTTTTTTTAAGAGAAAGAAGTAACACTCAGGCAATTAGTATGCCTACTAACCCGTAGGTGTGTTACCTTCTTTGGGAAAGGTATAGTGAGAGAGGACAGATGGTGAAAGAGAGAAAGCTTAATTTTATATCTCTGATATTGCGCGCTATGTTAGTTTTTAGATCAGTATTGTAGCACCTCTGATGTCAAGTAGGCGCATTAAATGTGTTTTAAGCTGTTGTAGCGATTTTATTAATTATTTTACTTCGCCGGCGATTTTGCTACGATACCGACGACGGAGAGCGCTGTGATGTCCGTTAGTATACACCAGTATCAATTACTGGCAGTACTGTTCGGTGACCAGCTTGCTATGCCTTCATCACTTAAACACTCCGACAACAACAAATACAATGGCATACTAATGCACATCTGAAAAATGCTGGAGGTTATGACTTGTCTGAAGCTGGGCTCGAACCAACGTTCTTAGACATTATTTGCTTTGTAGTCAACGCGCTAACTACTTCAGCCAACAGCACCTCCAATTGATGAAAGTTCTCTAAAAAAACAAATGAGAATCATATGCCGAAAGATTATGAAAAAATATAGGGATAAAGTTCGCCATTTGATATTCTAAATTACAGTTGTTATGCGCGAGACCCCTATATTTGCCTGTTAAATGACAATGATCGGCTACTCAATCTTCAACAGATAACCTTTTTTTACAAATGTGACAAACTGTGTCCGCATTTTATCTTATCTGTTGAAGCGGTGTTAAGGAGTTCATTGGTTTAACTATACTTAAATAATTATTATAAATATCTAAACTATCTTCAACTAAGTTTCTAAAAAAATGTTTTGGTGAGTTATCACCACTATATATTCTAAATATGTATATCTAAACTAAATTAAAAGAACATTTAATATAATAACTATAAGCAAATGGAACATGCCTTTGTATAGATTTTAATTATTTTAATTTTAAATATTAGTTGACTCTAAAATACATTCAAAATCAGCGTTCGTGGCACATCCATTTGCTTCTTAAAATTCTTTAAACTTACTAAATTGTTATCTATGGTGGGCATTCTATTCTAACTTTATTGCAGTTTTCCATGTGGGTTTTTAATGAAGTCTCACTGTGAAAATGAATTAAGCAGCAATTACATATACATATGTATAGATCTCCTGTGTTTTGTAACTTGACTTTTTATCAATCTATAATTAAAAGAAAAATCATTTTGATATAGTATTAATTTTCAACAATATAAATATAATTAACATAGCTTGAAATATTTTTAATCCAGACGTAGTGGAATCTTTTATCATCTTCTAAGTGTAGTAATTTTACGTGCTTGGCTTTTTCCTGTGTGCTGAAATAGTAGGGGCCGACAATTATATCATTTTCCAGGCCAAAGTAATTTAGACTTATTTCCGGGTTGTTAGCTTCAAAGGTTTTAATTTTGTTGACAGCGAGAGGGAAATTTAAATTTTAAAAATTTAAAACAGTTCTATTTTCTAATGTAATAAATTCTTCTTCTATGTTTGGGACTTTATAGGATGTACATCTTGCTGGATGATGTACTCTATAATCAACTGGATATAATGACGATATTATGGCCCACTTGAAGCAAAACTCATCATTATTTTGTACATTTATGCGCGCGAATTTTCGCTGTATTGTTGGTGATAAAGGAATGTACTATGATCCTTTGATGCTTTTGTATTGATTTATGTTAATTTCAAGGCGTGATATTTCAATCAGTGTCCATCCGCTATCACGCTCTTGGAATTCACTCATCTTTTTAACAACAATATCACACTGGTCACTATAACTTTGCTGAATATCATCGGTTATTGAAGATATATTCAAGATACCAAATTTTGTTTGATGAGATTTTATATCTACAGTACATGAGTCTTCTTCTTCCTTTATCAACACGTATTGACAAAGCAGTTCAATGTTATATTTTATTGCTGAATATTTTTTAATTATATTTTTTAGCAATTCAAAAAGTTTTCAGGCATTTTATTTCTATTATTATTAGTATTTTCAATCATATATGTATGTAACAATACGATTTTTAAATACGGACTTGATGCATTTTACGTCGCCATCAGATTTTCTTGCACAATTAGTTTTATGATTATTTGTTCTTACATGGTAAAACCAATTTGTTTTGGAAATATGCTCTTCACAATCCTTGCAATAAACTTTGGTTTCACCTTCTCTTTTTGAATGTTCTATTAAGTGCGAGTAAAGTTCCGCACGGTCTGAAAATTTTATATTACATTTTACACATTTAAATGAAGTGGATGGTCCTTCACGTTGTAATCTAGCGTGTCTTCTTAATATTGAATTTAACTTGTAGACTTTTTGGCAAAATTCACAAATAAAGTTAGCAATTTTCCGGGTTCGGATGTAGTAGGTATGAACTGTTTAAATATCTAAACAATATTAAATTTTTATGTGTATTAATAATAAAGTACACACATTTTTCTTAAAGTTATTTACGCACACTAACAACAATGAAGATTTATTTTAAACAATTTTTATTTAAACACATTTTAGCTTATTAAATTGATAGGAACCGATATACTTTTCTGATAAGTATGATTAAAAGCTAAACTACTCATCATATTTATAGGCACTTATGAGAATCGCGTAATAGTCAACTAATCAGGACTGTACCATACACACTGCCACGTACACACACGCTCTTACATACATACACACGCACATACACACACTTCATCACACACACATACACATTTCAAACAAATATTCAGAGATGTAAAACATATTTTTATGTGATATGTTCTATAATTGAAGTTTCTTTCATACTATTTCATAATATTGTGAAATTCAAATTCCCTTGTCAAGAAATAAACAAATAATATCAAGATTATGTATGATTTAATATGATCAGGAATATTTTGAATCCAACTGTATACCTGTGAAATTAAATTTTTTTTGTTAACATAAACAAAAAAATTATCGAGTACTAAGTTGCCGAAGTCAGCATAATTATGAAAACATAAAGAAATATCAAAAACATACATAAAACCCAACTCATATATACACACACATACATATAAAAGAACAAAAATCAAATTTCACAAACATAATTAATACAACGATACCAAAGGGATCACAACATACACACACACTTTTGTTTGGTGAGGATTTTTTAGGTAGTCTATATACATGCATTTCATTGGTGCTAATGCCAAATCATCAGTAGACCTTAAACCATAGTTTTGAAATGTTTCAAACCTCTTATCTTATACACAAACTTTTAAAAAACCAATGTACAAATTATAAATGTATCTGATCAAAGTAGAGCTAGTAGAATTCCGCTTTTTTAAAAATATTGGAATCAAGTTTCTTCAAAAATATCAAGTGTTGCCAAATAATTTTCGTTAGCTTTGTACATATTATCGGAATTAAAAAGTCTCAGAGTTTCAGATGTTATATTAATGTTGTGACACGTATTATTTAATGATTACTTCACCCTTAAAATACTTTCAACAGTTGAGATGTTTATTCTATTTCTTAATTTATTTTTTACAACGCTAAACATTGAGAAGGCCCTTTCAACTGATGCATTTGAATAAGAAAGTGCCAATAATTTACTAATTCTATGAAACCTTGGATTGTCACCAGCATCCATTTTTTGTCCAACTTCATACCAAAAACTTTCTAAAGATAATGAATTGTTCCACGATATAAAATGCAAATTGTTCAACTCGGTAACAGTTTCATCGATATTTTCACAAATGGCCTTGAAATGCACTACACTTCTGGTGATGTCTGGTTTTATTGCTTCTTGTGAATTTTCGGAGGAGAACAGTGTATTTTCTCCATCACATCAATATTATATAGAAGTCGTTTTTTAATTTGACTAGATATTTCTACCGAGAATGATTTGCCGTTTTCTTTAATGATCGTAGACTTTTATTGGCACCGATAAGGCGAATTTGTTAGACATTCTGTTGGCATTAGATATTTATCAAAGTCAAACTCTGTTCTTTTCCCTTTATCCTTATTTGCTAACACATCCGGGTGAACTATTTTTTGCAAAAGGGTCAACTGCATTTAACTGTTACCAAATGTGGCACAATATCTTGAAATTTACTACTTACTGAATTGTGGTTTCCTACCATCTACTCCTATTCACAGTAATCTTTGTATATTAATACCATCTGCTACCAACATATTTATTATTGTTTTAGTAATTGCTTCTGCTGTACCACTTTCTATTTCTACAATTCTGTACAAAGTTGTAACTAATTAAACCTCTTCAAGATAAAAATATGTTATCATAATACAAAGCAATTTTCTATTATCAATGGATGTACTCCCGTCAATTTTGAGGGAGTAGTAGCTGTTTCCTAAATCATGCAAGAATTTTTCAAAAAATGCTGGAGCCAAAACGTTTTTTATCAACGCAGTGCATTTCGTTCGATGGACATGAATATCCATCAGAGTTTTAGATTTTTCATTGAGTTTTTTTATTAACTCTTCAAGGTAGTCAATGCTGCTCACGGAAGAATGTTCAGCAATAAATGCAGCAATTTTTAATTCCACAATCTTTCGTTCTTTTGCAAAAGAAGGGTAAGAAAATTTGTAACAGGCAAAAGTTTTGTTTCTGTGAGCAATAAGGTCCTTTCTGTGAATCACCACTATACACTTGCAATATTTACATAACCCTTTATAGTTATTTCCCTGTACAGTTGCCAACCAATCTGAACTTTTACTATAACTTTACTACATATGCTTACATATTCATCTATTTCCCATTCTTTTTATAATTCTGATTATATTTTTTAGACATATTAACTCTATTAAATTTACTTTGTAGATTTTCCGTTTTGAAATTCCACGAAATAAAGAAAAATTGAAATTTGAATTAGCAGGAAAAATGTTAAAAACGTTGATACTAAATTATCTACTACGAAGACGAACTTGAGCGGTTACAAAATATTGTACTCTTATGGCCAGTTTATGACTTCATATTTAAATACGCATTTAGTTAATTTTCATTTAAATTTAAGTTGCATTTAAATACAGTTTCAGTTTTTCAGTGTTAAATTATTGTTTGTATTTAATTACGATAAAAATGCGGCAGCATCACGAAATTCTCTAAATTTTTTTTGGAGAAACAGCTGTTGAACAAAATTAAAGAAAAATTTCTAATGTGAATTCTTTTTCAGGCTGAAAATAACAACATTAATAGGTTGCTGCAATGTTTTAAAAGTGTAAAACAATTAAGAAAGAAGATGTAATAGAATAATATTAATAAAAGAAGTTCAAATTGCACCCCAAAAGATGTTGAGTTTTCAATGGCCGCAAATTTTTTGTTTACTTTGTTGCGCGAAACAACAACAAGGTAGCAAAACCATATGTTTGTGTATGTATGTGTGCACAATTTAAATAGAACTTAAATCAGCATGGTTGGTCATTTAAATATTATTTAAGTTTCATTTAAGTTTGTACTGCAAAACTTAATTTCGTATTTAAATAGAACTTAAATATAAATACCATTTAAATACGAAGTCATAAACTGGCCCTTAGTTATTATATTCAAAGATGGTAATTTAGCTTTTTTTGTGAAATCTAGCGATTTTCGCTCAACCAACAAGCTGTAAAATATAGTATTACGTAGTTGTTGTACAGACAAGCAAATAATAAAATCCCCTAAATATCAATTCATAAACTCCAAAGTTTCCCCTTAGGTATTTGTACCCCCTAAATTTGCCACTAAATGAAATAAAACCCCCTAAATCTGGGGGAAACCCCCTTAAGCTGGCAACTCTGACGAGAACAACTGCAACAGTTCTTGGTTGGTCCCGGTCGCGACTTGGTAGTCTGTGACGAGGGTCATTTGTTGAAAATTAAAAAACTTCTGTTTGTTGAGGGTTTTTAGCTAGTCTATATACATGCATTTCATTGGTGCTAAAGCCAAATCATCAGTAGACCTTAAACCTAATTTTTTTTTTAATCATTGAAAAAAGATATCGAGGCAATTTCGATTTATATAAATTTAATAATTAAAAAACTTCGATTAGCAAGGCTGTATCGTTCTAAATGGCACACCATTGCAAAATAATATCAAGGAATTTTAGTAGATTTCAAATATATAAATTATTACAAATGTTGTAATTGTCCAAATTAGGTTTGGACACCAAATTTAAATTGAATTTGTATCACTTTTTGTATAAAAATTAAATTATAAATTTATATTAATAATCGTATAATTAATATAAGTTAGAATCGCAACATTAAAACAACCTATGGCAACATTAATAACTTAGTACTCGCTACATTAAAAAATATCCCTTTGTAAAACGTGACATTCCCAAAACCGAACCGCAAACGAAAGCCATTTATAAACATAATTTTAGCTTTCGAACGATTTAAATAAAATTTCTAAAGTCATTAACTTACAATTGTCGTACAAACCACTAACTTTAATTAAATTTAAAACTGTTTCCTCGAAATATTTCCTCAAAAATATATGCAAAATAAAAAAATGGGGTGTTAAATTTTTTCAATATAAATATATATTTCAATTTGGGGTTTTTTTGGTTACGTACCGTACTTTTGAGTTGCAAATGTAAAAGTGATTTTACATGAGAAACATTTATACAAAATCACAACAACTTAACGAAAAGAGAAAACAAAAACATAGAAAGGTCCGATGAACAATAATCAAGGGACCTTTCACACTATGCGCGTAAACATCCCGCCCCCCTTGCTATACTGCAACAAAGAGGACTAAGGATAACGCGGGCCTGTTATAGGGAGATATAATAATAAAAATACACTTTTCTTAAAAAAAAATAATTCATTTTTAAAAAATAATACATTTATAAAAATTCAGAAAAATAAAAAATATAAAAAATACAATAAAAATTAAAAATACAATAAAAATATATATCTAAACAATTTGTCCAGACATTACGTTGATGACGATAGTCGCCGGATGATTCGCTCCAGGGAATTGATGCTGGTGTCCTTGGATTGAGGGGTGTTGAGGTGGTAATAGTTGTGGTTGGTGGTGTTGAGAACACTGGCATTGCTTGGCAGGCTTAGGTTTACTGCGTTTTTTACTTCTCTTCTTTTGTGTCGAGGGTTTTACAATGGCTTGCTGGGCCGATATTTTTGCCTTGTAGCGATGAAGTAAGGTATGATGTTCGGCCTTGCACTCAAGGCACCGTTCACGGCTCGAGCACCTGTCTTTCATGTGCGAGTGTGCAAGGCAGTTAAAACAATATTTAAATTTTTTTACTGTTTCCCACCGTTCCTTAACCGTCATCTTCCTGAACTTGTAACACTTTCGCAATGCGTGTTCACTCTTGCACAACCGACAGTCTCGTAACCGTTCAGTGCGAGGGGTTTTGACGTCCGAAGCAGAAGTCGATGGGGCTTCGACGGGTTTGCGGTGTACCTCAAGGCGACGGGATGCACTAGACATTGTTCTACAATGGGTGAAATAAGAGAGGGAAAACAAAAATAAAGAGAAAAAAAGGAATTAGTGAGTTTCTGACTGGGGTAAGAGAACAAGCTTCACAATAGGCCGGGTGAAAACGCCTGAAGCTGTTCTCACATCCGCTGTGCGGACCTTAGAATCATGTCCAACGTAAGTCTTTTCTATTCGTCCGAGTCGCCATTCATTAGGGGGTAAATTATCCTGACGGACAACCACCAAGTCGCCTACTTCAAAATCTTTCTGGGGATATTTCCATTTCACTCGACGATGAAGCTCTTTGAGGTATTCCTCCTTCCACCGCTGGGCAAAATGGTGGTGAAGAACTTTAAGCTTTTGCCACCGATTGGCAACACTCAAAGAGAGATCAGCATAATCGGGTTCAGGGGGTGATAGAAGAGGCGCACCAATCAGGAAATGACCTGGCGTTAAAGGAACTAAGTCAGATGGATCATCAGTCATGGCAGTTAACGGTCTTGAATTCAGGCAAGCTTCTATACGGGTTAACATAGTTGTAAATTCCTCAAAGGTAAACTTCTGAACCCCAGAAATTTTACGTAAATGAGTTTTGACGCTCTTTACGCCGGCTTCCCATAAGCCGCCCATATGAGGAGCACCGGGAGGAATGAAATGCCATTCAACCGGCTGAAAGCTGTTCCGTACAAGTTCCTTCCTCTTGATTTCAGATAAAAACTGTTTTCGGTCAACCTCGAGTAAGTTAGCAGCACCGACAAATGCAGTTCCGTTGTCGGAATATAAATGAGAAGGACAACCGCGACGTGAGAAAAAACGAGCAAAGGCTGCAAGGAATGTTTCCGTTGACATGTCACCAGTTGCCTCCAAATGAATAGCCTTTGTGGCAAAGCAAACAAAAACTAAAACATAGCCTTTTGTAATTCTGCAACCCCTACCAATGTAGGATTTTATGTCGAACGGGCCTGCGAAATCTAAGCCGGTGTGGGTGAATGGCCTCGACATAGAGCATCGTTCAGGGGGTAATGCAGCCATAATTTGCTGACCGGACTTCTTTCGGTAAATAGTGCATTCCTTACAATTATAAATCACTGTACGGATCAGATTCTTTAGCTTAGAGACCCAGAATTCACTTCTTATTAAACGGAGCATTAATGAATGACCGCCATGAGCAGAGCACTTGTGCACATGTTCAACAAATAAGCGAGTAAATCGGGCAGAGTAGGGTAAAATTTTAGGATATCGCTCATCATATGTTAAGCCATGTGATCTGACCAATCGACCATTAATTCTGACAAAGCCCTTTGAATCGATAAAAGGGTTCAACGTGAGTAAACTACTCTTTGTAGACACTGATATACCCTTTGAAAGTGCGGTATATTCGGGTATAAAATTCCGCTGACACATAAGAATCAATCGATTTCGAGTGAATTTTACTTCGGACTGGGTTAAATCTAAAGTGTCATACAAGCAATTTCGAGTTTTCAAATAATTTATGCACCTGAACCAATACGAAATAATTCGTACTTCACCCTTAAAATACTTTCAACAGTTGAGATGTTTATTCTATTTCTTAATTTATTTTTTACAACGCTAAACATTGAGAAGGCCCTTTCAACTGATGCATTTGAATAAGAAAGTGCCAATAATTTACTAATTCTATGAAACCTTGGATTGTCACCAGCATCCATTTTTTGTCCAACTTCATACCAAAAACTTTCTAAAGATAATGAATTGTTCCACGATATAAAATGCAAATTGTTCAACTCGGTAACAGTTTCATCGATATTTTCACAAATGGCCTTGAAATGCACTACACTTCTGGTGATGTCTGGTTTTATTGCTTCTTGTGAATTTTCGGAGGAGAACAGTGTATTTTCTCCATCACATCAATATTATATAGAAGTCGTTTTTTAATTTGACTAGATATTTCTACCGAGAATGATTTGCCGTTTTCTTTAATGATCGTAGACTTTTATTGGCACCGATAAGGCGAATTTGTTAGACATTCTGTTGGCATTAGATATTTATCAAAGTCAAACTCTGTTCTTTTCCCTTTATCCTTATTTGCTAACACATCCGGGTGAACTATTTTTTGCAAAAGGGTCAACTGCATTTAACTGTTACCAAATGTGGCACAATATCTTGAAATTTACTACTTACTGAATTGTGGTTTCCTACCATCTACTCCTATTCACAGTAATCTTTGTATATTAATACCATCTGCTACCAACATATTTATTATTGTTTTAGTAATTGCTTCTGCTGTACCACTTTCTATTTCTACAATTCTGTACAAAGTTGTAACTAATTAAACCTCTTCAAGATAAAAATATGTTATCATAATACAAAGCAATTTTCTATTATCAATGGATGTACTCCCGTCAATTTTGAGGGAGTAGTAGCTGTTTCCTAAATCATGCAAGAATTTTTCAAAAAATGCTGGAGCCAAAACGTTTTTTATCAACGCAGTGCATTTCGTTCGATGGACATGAATATCCATCAGAGTTTTAGATTTTTCATTGAGTTTTTTTATTAACTCTTCAAGGTAGTCAATGCTGCTCACGGAAGAATGTTCAGCAATAAATGCAGCAATTTTTAATTCCACAATCTTTCGTTCTTTTGCAAAAGAAGGGTAAGAAAATTTGTAACAGGCAAAAGTTTTGTTTCTGTGAGCAATAAGGTCCTTTCTGTGAATCACCACTATACACTTGCAATATTTACATAACCCTTTATAGTTATTTCCCTGTACAGTTGCCAACCAATCTGAACTTTTACTATAACTTTACTACATATGCTTACATATTCATCTATTTCCCATTCTTTTTATAATTCTGATTATATTTTTTAGACATATTAACTCTATTAAATTTACTTTGTAGATTTTCCGTTTTGAAATTCCACGAAATAAAGAAAAATTGAAATTTGAATTAGCAGGAAAAATGTTAAAAACGTTGATACTAAATTATCTACTACGAAGACGAACTTGAGCGGTTACAAAATATTGTACTCTTATGGCCAGTTTATGACTTCATATTTAAATACGCATTTAGTTAATTTTCATTTAAATTTAAGTTGCATTTAAATACAGTTTCAGTTTTTCAGTGTTAAATTATTGTTTGTATTTAATTACGATAAAAATGCGGCAGCATCACGAAATTCTCTAAATTTTTTTTGGAGAAACAGCTGTTGAACAAAATTAAAGAAAAATTTCTAATGTGAATTCTTTTTCAGGCTGAAAATAACAACATTAATAGGTTGCTGCAATGTTTTAAAAGTGTAAAACAATTAAGAAAGAAGATGTAATAGAATAATATTAATAAAAGAAGTTCAAATTGCACCCCAAAAGATGTTGAGTTTTCAATGGCCGCAAATTTTTTGTTTACTTTGTTGCGCGAAACAACAACAAGGTAGCAAAACCATATGTTTGTGTATGTATGTGTGCACAATTTAAATAGAACTTAAATCAGCATGGTTGGTCATTTAAATATTATTTAAGTTTCATTTAAGTTTGTACTGCAAAACTTAATTTCGTATTTAAATAGAACTTAAATATAAATACCATTTAAATACGAAGTCATAAACTGGCCCTTAGTTATTATATTCAAAGATGGTAATTTAGCTTTTTTTGTGAAATCTAGCGATTTTCGCTCAACCAACAAGCTGTAAAATATAGTATTACGTAGTTGTTGTACAGACAAGCAAATAATAAAATCCCCTAAATATCAATTCATAAACTCCAAAGTTTCCCCTTAGGTATTTGTACCCCCTAAATTTGCCACTAAATGAAATAAAACCCCCTAAATCTGGGGGAAACCCCCTTAAGCTGGCAACTCTGACGAGAACAACTGCAACAGTTCTTGGTTGGTCCCGGTCGCGACTTGGTAGTCTGTGACGAGGGTCATTTGTTGAAAATTAAAAAACTTCTGTTTGTTGAGGGTTTTTAGCTAGTCTATATACATGCATTTCATTGGTGCTAAAGCCAAATCATCAGTAGACCTTAAACCTAATTTTTTTTTTAATCATTGAAAAAAGATATCGAGGCAATTTCGATTTATATAAATTTAATAATTAAAAAACTTCGATTAGCAAGGCTGTATCGTTCTAAATGGCACACCATTGCAAAATAATATCAAGGAATTTTAGTAGATTTCAAATATATAAATTATTACAAATGTTGTAATTGTCCAAATTAGGTTTGGACACCAAATTTAAATTGAATTTGTATCACTTTTTGTATAAAAATTAAATTATAAATTTATATTAATAATCGTATAATTAATATAAGTTAGAATCGCAACATTAAAACAACCTATGGCAACATTAATAACTTAGTACTCGCTACATTAAAAAATATCCCTTTGTAAAACGTGACATTCCCAAAACCGAACCGCAAACGAAAGCCATTTATAAACATAATTTTAGCTTTCGAACGATTTAAATAAAATTTCTAAAGTCATTAACTTACAATTGTCGTACAAACCACTAACTTTAATTAAATTTAAAACTGTTTCCTCGAAATATTTCCTCAAAAATATATGCAAAATAAAAAAATGGGGTGTTAAATTTTTTCAATATAAATATATATTTCAATTTGGGGTTTTTTTGGTTACGTACCGTACTTTTGAGTTGCAAATGTAAAAGTGATTTTACATGAGAAACATTTATACAAAATCACAACAACTTAACGAAAAGAGAAAACAAAAACATAGAAAGGTCCGATGAACAATAATCAAGGGACCTTTCACACTATGCGCGTAAACATCCCGCCCCCCTTGCTATACTGCAACAAAGAGGACTAAGGATAACGCGGGCCTGTTATAGGGAGATATAATAATAAAAATACACTTTTCTTAAAAAAAAATAATTCATTTTTAAAAAATAATACATTTATAAAAATTCAGAAAAATAAAAAATATAAAAAATACAATAAAAATTAAAAATACAATAAAAATATATATCTAAACAATTTGTCCAGACATTACGTTGATGACGATAGTCGCCGGATGATTCGCTCCAGGGAATTGATGCTGGTGTCCTTGGATTGAGGGGTGTTGAGGTGGTAATAGTTGTGGTTGGTGGTGTTGAGAACACTGGCATTGCTTGGCAGGCTTAGGTTTACTGCGTTTTTTACTTCTCTTCTTTTGTGTCGAGGGTTTTACAATGGCTTGCTGGGCCGATATTTTTGCCTTGTAGCGATGAAGTAAGGTATGATGTTCGGCCTTGCACTCAAGGCACCGTTCACGGCTCGAGCACCTGTCTTTCATGTGCGAGTGTGCAAGGCAGTTAAAACAATATTTAAATTTTTTTACTGTTTCCCACCGTTCCTTAACCGTCATCTTCCTGAACTTGTAACACTTTCGCAATGCGTGTTCACTCTTGCACAACCGACAGTCTCGTAACCGTTCAGTGCGAGGGGTTTTGACGTCCGAAGCAGAAGTCGATGGGGCTTCGACGGGTTTGCGGTGTACCTCAAGGCGACGGGATGCACTAGACATTGTTCTACAATGGGTGAAATAAGAGAGGGAAAACAAAAATAAAGAGAAAAAAAGGAATTAGTGAGTTTCTGACTGGGGTAAGAGAACAAGCTTCACAATAGGCCGGGTGAAAACGCCTGAAGCTGTTCTCACATCCGCTGTGCGGACCTTAGAATCATGTCCAACGTAAGTCTTTTCTATTCGTCCGAGTCGCCATTCATTAGGGGGTAAATTATCCTGACGGACAACCACCAAGTCGCCTACTTCAAAATCTTTCTGGGGATATTTCCATTTCACTCGACGATGAAGCTCTTTGAGGTATTCCTCCTTCCACCGCTGGGCAAAATGGTGGTGAAGAACTTTAAGCTTTTGCCACCGATTGGCAACACTCAAAGAGAGATCAGCATAATCGGGTTCAGGGGGTGATAGAAGAGGCGCACCAATCAGGAAATGACCTGGCGTTAAAGGAACTAAGTCAGATGGATCATCAGTCATGGCAGTTAACGGTCTTGAATTCAGGCAAGCTTCTATACGGGTTAACATAGTTGTAAATTCCTCAAAGGTAAACATAAGCCGCCCATATGAGGAGCACCGGGAGGAATGAAATGCCATTCAACCGGCTGAAAGCTGTTCCGTACAAGTTCCTTCCTCTTGATTTCAGATAAAAACTGTTTTCGGTCAACCTCGAGTAAGTTAGCAGCACCGACAAATGCAGTTCCGTTGTCGGAATATAAATGAGAAGGACAACCGCGACGTGAGAAAAAACGAGCAAAGGCTGCAAGGAATGTTTCCGTTGACATGTCACCAGTTGCCTCCAAATGAATAGCCTTTGTGGCAAAGCAAACAAAAACTAAAACATAGCCTTTTGTAATTCTGCAACCCCTACCAATGTAGGATTTTATGTCGAACGGGCCTGCGAAATCTAAGCCGGTGTGGGTGAATGGCCTCGACATAGAGCATCGTTCAGGGGGTAATGCAGCCATAATTTGCTGACCGGACTTCTTTCGGTAAATAGTGCATTCCTTACAATTATAAATCACTGTACGGATCAGATTCTTTAGCTTAGAGACCCAGAATTCACTTCTTATTAAACGGAGCATTAATGAATGACCGCCATGAGCAGAGCACTTGTGCACATGTTCAACAAATAAGCGAGTAAATCGGGCAGAGTAGGGTAAAATTTTAGGATATCGCTCATCATATGTTAAGCCATGTGATCTGACCAATCGACCATTAATTCTGACAAAGCCCTTTGAATCGATAAAAGGGTTCAACGTGAGTAAACTACTCTTTGTAGACACTGATATACCCTTTGAAAGTGCGGTATATTCGGGTATAAAATTCCGCTGACACATAAGAATCAATCGATTTCGAGTGAATTTTACTTCGGACTGGGTTAAATCTAAAGTGTCATACAAGCAATTTCGAGTTTTCAAATAATTTATGCACCTGAACCAATACGAAATAATTCGCATTGCACGAGGTAAGTCTGAAAAACGTTCGAGTATGTCATACGGTGTTTCGAGTTGAACTGAAAACGACTGAACCTCAAGGTGTTGGTGTTCTATAGGGGTATGTTGTGGCCAGCGCTCTCGAGGTTGCCTTAACCATGCAGGGCCATGCCACCAAAGAGAATTATCAATTAGATCTCGTGCAAGAGTTCCACGACTTGCCAAATCAGCGGGGTTGTCCTTGGAATCTACATGTGACCAATTCTCATTACCAACTTTATTCATGATCAACGCTACTCTGTTTTTAACAAAGGTCGGCCAATGGCACAGGGGTTTTTTAAGCCAGGATAAAACAATAGTAGAATCAGTCCATAGATAAACCTTACTCCTGTCTAGATTTAATTGGGTACATAATGATTCTACCATTTTTGCTATCAAAGCCGCTCCGCACAGCTCTAAACGGGGTAATGTTTCAGCTTTTACAGGAGCTACCTTCGTTTTTGACGCGAGTAAATGCGTCGTAATTGCATTGGATGCTATATTTCGAATATACAGGGCAGCACCGTATGCCTTTTCAGAGGCGTCGCAAAACGCATGAAGTTCAAATTCATTTGCGGGAAGAAAATCAACCCATCTTGGAATATTAATTCTCTCAACATTAATGTAGTCGTTTAAAAATGCGCGCCATTGAGATAGGGTTAGGGGGTGCAAACTTTCATCCCAATCTGTCTTGTCCTTCCAAATTTGTTGCATTATGATTTTGGCTACAACAATTTTTGGTGAGAACCAACCTGCAGGGTCAAACAATTTTGCTATTTCAGACAAGACAGACCGTTTCGTGACAATGTCCTGGCGTGGCTGCGATACGAGTTTGAAATAGAAACTATCTTTATTAGCATCCCATCGCAAACCTAGGGTTTTTGTAGTACTGGCATCCGAAAATTTTAAGAAGTCTGCATCAAGTAGATTCTCCCGGGGTAAGTCTTCTAAGAGTCGTAAATGATTGGCTGTCCACTTTCGTAACACAAAACCAGCCGAACCGAGAACATGGGTTAGTTCATTACGCCTCTTAAAAGCGTCTTCTAGATCATGTGATCCAGCAAGAACAACATCAACATACATTTGAGTTTTCAAAATTTCGGACGCCGCAGGACTAATGGGTTTACAATCGTCAGCCAATTGCAAAAGAGTACGAATCGCTAAGTACGGCGCGCAGTTCACTCCGAACGTGACCGTGCTAAGCTCATAGTCCTTAACTTCAGCTTCAGGATTATCACGAAACAGAATCCGCTGATATTGGGTTTGATTGGGATGAACTAGTATCTGACGATACATTTTCTCAATATCCGCATTAAAAACGTACCGGAAGAAACGCCACCGCAGCAGTAGAACGGTAAGGTCTGTCTGTAATACAGGACCTGGGTACAACACACTGTTCAGACTTACGCCATTGGAGGAGGGGTTTGAAGCATTAAATACTACCCTGAGTTTCGTGGTTACACTATCGAGTTTAAACACGGCATGATGAGGTAAATAATACTTATCTACAGTGGAATCGGGGTTCTTGCCGGGCTTGATGTGTCCCATTGTGAAATACTCACAAACTACATTGTCATATTGTGACTTTAATTCGGGATTTTTCAATAAGCGTGCCTCATTTCGTACAAACTGGGAAAAAGCGCTTTTACGGGAATCCCCTAGTTCCAATTCATTTGAGAATTCTCGACGAAATGGGAGAGAGACCACATAACGGCCGTCGGGATTCTTATAAGTCGTAGCCTGGAAAAGTTTCTCACAATATTCATCCTCTTGCGATAAATGGGTCGCTTGTGGAACCTCTTCAAGTTCCCAAAAACGAGCGAGTTGATTATTTAACTCGAGATGAGTGCAAAACGATGCTACGGAGTGTAGGGGTTGAGACTGAGAAACTTCACCTGTGACGATCCACCCGAACACAGTTTTTTGGGCGATCAGGTTGCCATTTGGATGTATTTTGACATCCGTAGTTAAAATTTTGGGATACACATTTCCTCCAAAAAGTATATCCATACGGGTACACATGACGTCGGTCAGTGTAATGTCGGGGAAGGATGAGGTTATAATATCAGAGATATTACATGAAGGCAACTGACCGGTGATTTTTTCTACAACATACGCAGAAACGTTCAGTTTGAAGCTGGGGTCGATCGGCGAACTGACTGTTAGAATGCACATGGTAGAGGATTTACCAGCTACACAGTCCATCATTCCTGTGACACTTGTCAATGGAACAGAAAATGTGGGAATAGCAAGCTTCCTTTGTAACCTTCTTGAAATAAAGGTACCTTGTGAACCAGGGTCAACTAGGGCTCGGGCCGCACATCTAACGTCATTTATATGCACTATGCAAACCGCTGAGCCCAAAATCACTGTTTGATTTAAATTAGAATTGAGATGTGCGGTGTAAGTATGTAAATTACGAGCCGCGGCAGAAGTTGAAGGGTTGAAATCAAGTGGTGGTTGAGATGGCGCTACAGTCGTACTAGAAGCTATAGGGAGCTGGGGTGAATTACTGGCAGATATATCTGATCCTACGTGTCTATGAAGCAAAGAATGATGCTTTTGCTTACAAAGTGAGCACACATGAACACTTCTACAATTTCTGAACTCATGTGAGGTTGCCAAACAATTCGAACAACACTTTAGGCGCTTCACTGTTGACATACGTTCATCAACACTCTGACTCAAAAATCTGGGGCAAAGTCTAATGGGGTGAGCCCCTTAACAGAGGAAACAACGACAAACCGTTGGAGTAGAGCTTGTTTTTGTCGCAAAACTTTGAATTTTTCTATTCTCATTTGATGGTTTTTTAGCAGCGTGAAAATTGGGGTTATTTCGCACATTGGCAGTGGTGGGGTATTTGTTCGGGTTTTGAACAGGGTTTGAATGAGACTGCCTTATGTCAGAAATTGATTCTAGGGTTTTGAAACGCGCTGTTAAAAAAGCATCCATATCAGACCATTTAGGGGAAGTTTTAAGTTTTTTAGATTGTTCCCAAAGACCCAGAGTGTTTTCGGGTAGCTTTGTAGCACAAATATATACCAGCATTACGTGGGAGAATATTTCAGGGGTTACTTCAAGGAGAGAAAGATTTGTAACGCAATCATTTATCGTTCCTTGCAAGTTTTTGATATTCGCGCTTGATTCTTGAGAAATCGGTTTAATATTTAAGAGAGCTCGAAGCTGTTCGTTTACAAGGGCATCTTTATTCTCATACGTGTCAACCAGTTTTTTCCATGCGACTTCATAGCCATCGTTGGTCAGTGGCACAGTTTGTATGGTATCATGCGCATCTTTAGCGGTTTTCTGCAAAAGATAATACAATTTTTGTACTGGGGTCAACCGGGGGTTATTACCATACAACGCGGAGAACATATCCCGAAATGAGGGCCAGCTCTTATAATCTCCATAGAATATGGGCGTGTCGCAAGGGGGTAAATTAATCATAGGCGCGGATTGCGCTATCGACCGCTCGCCCTGAACCGCCACTTTAAGTTTTTCTAGGAGACCAGTTATAAGAGACATTCCCCGGGTGTGGGTGCCATAAGAATTAAGATACTTAGATTTCAATTCTTTTACCTGAGGATCTTTAACCTTTGCGGCTTCAATCAATAAAGAGTCGTATGTTGAGCGAACAGCTTCCCATAACCGCTTGAGCTCTGTTTCATGACTATTCACAGAACCGAGTTGGTGGTCCGCTAGTGGTATAGAAGCAATATATGCTTCAAAATCTGCCAAACGGTCGGCATTGCGGATCAATGTAGTCATGTCCATTTTTGATCTCAAGTTGTATTGGGAAATTTTAAAAAATTATTTAACACGAACAGGTAAAATTATGTTGAATAAATGTTGAATCCCGAATAAACGAGGAACAAAAAAGATTTTCTAAAATTAATTAACGCGAGAAAATTTGCGAATAAAGAATAAATAAAATTTTTTTTTTTACGAAAAAAATAGAATTCTTGGGGCGGGGGGCGGATCAGATTCTTTAGCTTAGAGACCCAGAATTCACTTCTTATTAAACGGAGCATTAATGAATGACCGCCATGAGCAGAGCACTTGTGCACATGTTCAACAAATAAGCGAGTAAATCGGGCAGAGTAGGGTAAAATTTTAGGATATCGCTCATCATATGTTAAGCCATGTGATCTGACCAATCGACCATTAATTCTGACAAAGCCCTTTGAATCGATAAAAGGGTTCAACGTGAGTAAACTACTCTTTGTAGACACTGGTATACCCTTTGAAAGTGCGGTATATTCGGGTATAAAATTCCGCTGACACATAAGAATCAATCGATTTCGAGTGAATTTTACTTCGGACTGGGTTAAATCTAAAGTGTCATACAAGCAATTTCGAGTTTTCAAATAATTTAAGCACCTGAACCAATACGAAATAATTCGCATTGCACGAGGTAAGTCTGAAAAACGTTCGAGTATGTCATACGGTGTTTCGAGTTGAACTGAAAACGACTGAACTTCAAGGTGTTGGTGTTCTATAGGGGTATGTTGTGGCCAGCGCTCTCGAGGTTGCCTTAACCATGCAGGGCCATGCCACCAAAGAGAATTATCAATTAGATCTCGTGCAAGAGTTCCACGACTTGCCAAATCAGCGGGGTTGTCCTTGGAATCTACATGTGACCAATTCTCATTACCAACTTTATTCATGATCAACGCTACTCTGTTTTTAACAAAGGTCGGCCAATGGCACAGGGGTTTTTTAAGCCAGGATAACACAATAGTAGAATCAGTCCATAGATAAACCTTACTCCTGTCTAGATTTAATTGGGTACATAATGATTCTACCATTTTTGCCATCAAAGCCGCTCCGCACAGCTCTAAACGGGGTAATGTTTCAGCTTTTACAGGAGCTACCTTCGTTTTTGACGCGAGTAAATGCGTCGTAATTGCATTGGATGCTATATTTCGAATATACAGGGCAGCACCGTATGCCTTTTCAGAGGCGTCGCAAAACGCATGAAGTTCAAATTCATTTGCGGGAAGAAAATCAACCCATCTTGGAATATTAATTCTCTCAACATTAATGCAGTCGTTTAAAAATACGCGTCATTGAGATAGGGTTAGGGGGTGCAAACTTTCATCCCAATCTGTCTTGTCCTTCCAAATTTGTTGCATTATGATTTTGGCTACAACAATTTTTGGTGAGAACCAACCTGCAGGGTCAAACAATTTTGCTATTTCAGACAAGACAGACCGTTTCGTGACAATGTCCTGGCGTGGCTGCGATACGAGTTTGAAATAGAAGCTATCTTTATTAGCATCCCATCGCAAGCCTAGGGTTTTTGTAGTACTGGCATCCGAAAATTTTAAGAAGTCTGCATCAAGCAGATTCTCCCGGGGTAAGTCTTCTAAGAGTCGTAAATGATTGGCTGTCCACTTTCGTAACACAAAACCAGCCGAACCGAGAACATGGGTTAGTTCATTACGCCTCTTAAAAGCGTCTTCTAGATCATGTGATCCAGCAAGAACATCATCAACATACATTTGAGTTTTCAAAATTTCGGACGCCGCAGGACTAATGGGTTTACAATCGTCAGCCAATTGCAAAAGAGTACGAATCGCTAAGTACGGCGCGCAGTTCACTCCGAACGTGACCGTGCTAAGCTCATAGTCCTTAACTTCAGCTTCAGGATTATCACGAAACAGAATCCGCTGATATTGGGTTTGATTGGGATGAACTAGTATCTGACGATACATTTTCTCAATATCCGCATTAAAAACGTACCGGAAAAAACGCCACCGCAGCAGTAGAACGGTAAGGTCTGTCTGTAATACAGGACCTGGGTACAACACACTGTTCAGACTTACGCCATTGGAGGAGGGGTTTGAAGCATTAAATACTACCCTGAGTTTCGTGGTTACACTATCGAGTTTAAACACGGCATGATGAGGTAAATAATACTTATCTACAGTGGAATCGGGGTTCTTGACGGGCTTGATGTGTCCCATTGTGAAATACTCACGAACTACATTGTCATATTGTGACTTTAATTCGGTATTTTTCAATAAGCGTGCCTCATTTCGTACAAACTGGGAAAAAGCGCTTTTATGGGAATCCCCTAGTTCCAATTCATTTGAGAATTCTCGACGAAATGGGAGAGAGACCACATAACGGCCGTCGGGATTCTTATAAGTCGTAGCCTGGAAAAGTTTCTCACAATATTCATCCTCTTGCGATAAATGGGTCGCTTGTGGAACCTCTTCAAGTTCCCAAAAACGAGCGAGTTGATCATTTAACTCGAGATGAGTGCAAAACGATGCTACGGAGTGTAGGGGTTGAGACTGAGAAACTTCACCTGTGACGATCCACCCGAACACAGTTTTTTGGGCGATCAGGTTGCCATTTGGATGTATTTTGACATCCGTAGTTAAAATTTTGGGATACACATTTCCTCCAAAAAGTATATCCATACGGGTACACATGACGTCGGTCAGTGTAATGTCGGGGAAGGATGAGGTTATAATATCAGAGATATTACATGAAGGCAACTGACCGGTGATTTTTTCTACAACATACGCAGAAACGTTCAGTTTGAAGCTGGGGTCGATCGGCGAACTGACTGTTAGAATGCACATGGTAGAGGATTTACCAGCTACACAGTCCATCATTCCTGTGACACTTGTCAATGGAACAGAAAATGTGGGAATAGCAAGCTTCCTTTGTAACCTTCTTGAAATAAAGGTACCTTGTGAACCAGGGTCAACTAGGGCTCGGGCCGCACATCTAACGTCATTTATATGCACTATGCAAACCGCTGAGCCCAAAATCACTGTTTGATTTAAATTAGAATTGAGATGTGCGGTGTAAGTATGTAAATTACGAGCCGCGGCAGAAGTTGAAGGGTTGAAATCAAGTGGTGGTTGAGATGGCGCTACAGTCGTACTAGAAGCTATAGGGAGCTGGGGTGAATTACTGGCAGATATATGTGATCCTACGTGTCTATGAAGCAAAGAATGATGCTTTTGCTTACAAAGTGAGCACACATGAACACTTCTACAATTTCTGAACTCATGTGAGGTTGCCAAACAATTCGAACAACACTTTAGGCGCTTCACTGTTGACATACGTTCATCAACACTCTGACTCAAAAATCTGGGGCAAAGTCTAATGGGGTGAGACCCTTGACAGAGGAAACAACGACAAACCGTTGGAATAGAGCTGGTTTTTGTCGCAAAACTTTGAATTTTTCTATTCTCATTTGATGGTTTTTTAGCAGCGTGAAAATTGGGGTTATTTCGCACATTGGCAGTGGTGGGGTATTTGTTCGGGTTTTGAACAGGGTTTGAATGAGACTGCCTTATGTCAGAAATTGATTCTAGGGTTTTGAAACGCGCTGTTAAAAAAGCATCCATATCAGACCATTTAGGGGAAGTTTTAAGTTTTTTAGATTGTTCCCAAAGACCCAGAGTGTTTTCGGGTAGCTTTGTAGCACAAATATATACCAGCATTACGTGGGAGAATATTTCAGGGGTTACTTCAAGGAGAGAAAGATTTGTAACGCAATAATTTATCGTTCCTTGCAAGTTTTTGATATTCGCGCTTGATTCTTGAGAAATCGGTTTAATATTTAAGAGAGCTCGAAGCTGTTCGTTTACAAGGACATCTTTATTCTCATACGTGTCAACCAGTTTTTTCCATGCGACTTCATAGCCATCGTTGGTTAGTGGCACAGTTTGTATGGTATCATGCGCATCTTTAGCGGTTTTCTGCAAAAGATAATACAATTTTTGTACTGGGGTCAACCGGGGGTTATTACCATACAACGCGGAGAACATATCCCGAAATGAGGGCCAGCTCTTATAATCTCCATAGAATATGGGCGTGTCGCAAGGGGGTAAATTAATCATAGGCGCGGATTGCGCTATCGACCGCTCGCCCTGAACCGCCACTTTAAGTTTTTCTAGGAGACCAGTTATAAGAGACATTCCCCGGGTGTAGGTGCCATAAGAATTAAGATACTTAGATTTCAATTCTTTTACCTGAGGATCTTTAACCTTTGCGGCTTCAATCAATAAAGAGTCGTATGTTGAGCGAACAGCTTCCCATAACCGCTTGAGCTCTGTTTCATGACTATTCACAGAACCGAGTTGGTGGTCCGCTAGTGGTATAGAAGCAATATATGCTTCAAAATCTGCCAAACGGTCGGCATTGCGGATCAATGTAGTCATGTCCATTTTTGATCTCAAGTTGTATTGGGAAATTTTAAAAAATTATTTAACACGAACAGGTAAAATTATGTTGAATAAATGTTGAATCCCGAATAAACGAGGAACGAAAAAGATTTTCTAAAATTAATTAACGCGAGAAAATTTGCGAATAATAGTAGTGTGTTTATGTACCTTCTCTATCAAGTTTTTCATATAAAATAATGCTCATGCCTGGCTGGGAAACGTGATCGTTAAAAATATATTTTGTTAGGTAATTAAGTGTATTTATTATGGAAATGCGTTTTCCATCCTTGGATGGTTGTTTGTATTAGGAGGTTTCATAAAATTTGTATTGTGTATTAAGGGGTTTCAAAAAAAATTTATATGTAAATTTTTTTTTGTTTTCACATGCCTGATTTGAAAGTCAGTCAGGGCTTCTCTATTGAATATCACCCCTGAAACTTCTGTACGAACACCCCTACCCGGACACCTATATTGAACAACTCTGTTGAATTGTTTGTTAGGAAGCTGGAAATTTTCTTCATAGGTACAAAATATTTCACCGAGTTAAATATGAACCTCCCTACTAATTTTTTTCAGTTTTGATTGCTGAAAGAAAATGAAACTAATAAAAAAAGGGCATTTCGGTCTATTTTTATTACCCTTGTCCTTTCTGTCTGTATTTTCTTTTTATTGCACTTGATAAGATGCATCAACTTAGGGCTTGTGTTTTTTCTTATGTTTAAAGTAAACCATAAATGTTTGACTGTCTCCTCTATTGTCTGTCTATTTTTAATGAAAAATAAGGGTGCGAGAAAGTGAAACATTGTCTATTTTTAAATGCATTCATATGTCGTGTATGTACATATGTGTGCACATTTATATCGCTATTGGTCAGTTTGAGTGAGCTCGTTAGAATATTTTATTATATTACGCATGTGTGCGTTTGTTTGCATTGGATCATTTTCTGTCTGTCCTTCTCTACCGTCTAGCTTGTTATCTATACCTATTTCACACCCCAGTGCGTATATTTATGTGTATAAGGATACACAATTTCATTACACATACATATTTCTTATTTTTTTTTAAAGGAAAAGGATCAGAAATTTAAAAAGAGGTTACAAAGCCAACATGCATTTGCATTACATAAATGTATGAGATACATGGAAAATTCTTAAGCAAAGTTAAACACCTGTGCCGGTCTATCTCTTTTTTATTACACTTGTCCTTTCTGGTTTTCTTTGCTGTCTACCTTTTTTTAGTGCAGTTCATCTTTTTTTATTGAAAAATTTTGAGTTGGCATTTTCATGAGTGTCTGCTCCTCTACCAACTTTCTTGTTGGTCGCTTTCATTTATCGAAAAAATAAATGTTGCGATACCGAGAAAATTCTTATAACGTAAATAGTTGTGATTCTTGTTTTGATTTTTTTTTTTGCAGTTTTGATTGTTGAAAGAAAATGAAACTAATAGAAAAACGAATTCAACATGTAACTGTTTATCAGCATACAGATGTGAAAATTGTATGACCGAATGTTGTAAATTTAAAGAAATTTGTTTACTATGAAAAATAAATATTTTCTTCATGGTTTTATAATATTGCTTTTTCTTAAGACATGCGCGAGCATAATTTAGTATAAATGCGAGTGTTTTTCAGAAATTTTTTTTAAACAAAGCTTAGAACAATCAATAACATTCTTTCTATTTTCAGCCTAATCTAATAAAAATACATACTAAAATAAATATTTTAAATAAAACTAATTGATATACAGAAATATATATGATGTGTTTTTATTTATTATGGAGATTTTTTATCTTACTTTTTCAGATTTCATAAC